>CM062816.1:1189038242-1189638242 GCA_031772625.1 Pinus tabuliformis | reverse complement strand
CATTGGCTGGTGATCAGGCGGTTTCTACCATGTTTGACTCTGACACATCTATTCACATGGTGGGATTCATACTTTGGTTGGATCGAGACAAAGATGAAGACCTCTAGTTTCATTTGATAAATCCAGGCTGCGTGGAGTTATTAAGTATTCATGATTGTAAACAAGATCCTTTCTATACGGATGGTTGCGTCCATGTTGTGGATCCATGTATTGTTAGATGCTTAAATTTTAAACATAATTACATCAAATATGTCAGATATATTGTATTATGTTTGATTTGCAGGTCCCCTGACGGTGGTTCTCTAAGTCCTTTCCTTTTCTTTTAAATCACTTCGTCCATCGTTTCCCATTTTGACTTCATGTTTTAGGGGGCATATGTTATACAATATTTTGTCACACTCCCTGTCTTGTATCTTGAAGTGTCAAAATTTGTGTCATTAATACTACAAATGTCACAAAATGATGAAAGGTTGTCAGTGCATTCATCATGAAACATGTTCAGAAGAAACCCTAAAGAAAAGAAGAACACTTGCCTTGAAAGAATTCTAAAGAAACTTGTCAAAAAACATTGTTTTCAGGATCAATGCATTTTTCATAATTGGTGACTCATGCTGGTAACTTGTTGCACTATATTTTCCTAGCACTGCCAGCATGGATTTTATCAGGAAAACCTGTGTTGAACCTCTTTAGGCAGTTTTTCCTAAAGTAGAGGAGAAGTTTCCCTTACTATAAGTCTCGAGAACAATGAGTTGGTTACAGGTGAATGAGGATTGGAACATGATCTTCCGTTCCTGATCCTTGATCCTAATTTCATGAATCTTTCCCTTGATATTTGGAACTTCTCCCTCCTTTTATGGATCCTCAACTCCCTATCCTTCCCTATAAATGAGATTCCTACTATCCACAAGTGGTTGGATATTGATTGGTTGCCTTCCTAATGCTGAACTATACCCAAAAGTTGCCACTTTTTAAGGAGAAAGGAGTGCTTGAAGGTTAAGGCTAGGACTTGGAAACTCACCTAAAGGAGGCTTCCAACATCAAGGCTTAAGTGGTTGTAATGCTCCCTTTACCATATATTAATAATACATTATGTGTTTGCTTTCCACAAATGTTTTAATTATTGCTCATTTAGTGTAATACTCCTTGATCTGTTACATGGTTTATATCAGAATGAATTTTTGTATGTATGCATTTGTTGTCTCCATGTGATCTTCCTTGTAGGTATTCATCCACAATGACAAAGAGGAGATTGAACTTGGAAGCGAAAGAATGGTCTATCCTCGGTGTTTGCTGGTATAAACTAGGAAAGTTTACATGTATTTGTCCTTGTTTTTTGCTAGATCCTCCCACAGGACTAGAGGGATCCTTTCTATCCACAGAAAGGATTTCTTGCACAACATATCTCTTGGAGGAACACATCCACAAATTTTAGAAATTAGGTTGTAGATTTGCAACTGCTCATGAAGTTTTTATCAAAATCACAAGACAAAAACCTACTCTTCTTCTCTGTGGATATTAATTTAGAACATAAATATCAAACATGAAAGAATAAATAACGCATGTGCAATAAATATTTTTATCTAGGGAAAGAAATTTGCTAAAAACCCAAATTCCTACTTGTATTAATCAAATGAATAGAGATGTATTACAATTTATTTTCTCAACTGAGCACACCCTGCAAGTGCATAACCTATCTCTATACTCTCCAAAGGCCTCTGACCCAAAGTTAGTCGAATTTTTCCTTATATTGAGCTCCTATTTCCTTGCGCTATTCCTTGAGGAATTAGCCCTTGTTGTTTAGGAAATTCCTCTAATTGAATTGTGTAGCTTCTTAGGATGATCATCTAATTGCATGCGACACTTGTACACTCAAGACTAGTTTACAACTGATGTTACACTTCCTTGGAATCTCCACCTCAAATGGGTAACTCAAATTCTCTGCATGCACTAGCTATTTTGGGATGATTGATCAGTTAACTGGAATTGAATTGTGTAGTTCCTTAGGTTGATCATCTAACTGTGTGAAACACCTGTACACTTATGAGTAGTCTAAAACTGATGTTACACTACCTTGGAATCTCCACCTCAACTGGGTAACTCAAATTCTTTGGATGCACTAGCTATTTTGGGTTGATTGATCAGTTAACTGGATGATTTGGATTGAAGTCCCACTACATAACTAAACTTCCACTAGTTCCTCCAAAAGTTGGAACTAGTTTAACTTAAAACAACCTAAGATAACTAACCTTGATTACTAGAAATTATCAATCACACATGAAACGCTAAACTCTAACTTGTTAAACTCGAGTTTACTGAGTAAACTGAGTAAAAAAATCCATGTCACACAATTTAACATCATCCAAGTTGTTTGTTGATGTGGAAATTCAATTTTTCTCAATTTAATCAAGGGAAAATCAAATTGAGAATTTCTTTTGCATTTTTCAACACTCCCTCTTAGGAATAAAGGGATTATCACCCACCCATACCCTATGTTGAGCCACCAAATTAGCATACACTTTGACCCCACTTTCACCTTTACCCTCATTTTGTCACTTCATTTCATCACATTATCATTATATTTCCATTACCATATGGGTTCATATTTTCATTTTCCAAAGTTATTTATTTTATGTATTTAAAGTGAATTTAGTATTAAAAGTTGGAAAAATAACATGTTTTTTCTTATACCTAAAGGTGGAATGAGTTTGGTGACATGTGTAGGTGATTTGGAATGTTCCAAAACACTATTATGTGGCATCCAAGACTCAAATTCGAATTCTATTGAAGATTTGAAGGAGATTTGGGATAGGAGTCAAGCATATCTCATGGAGAAAAATCATGTGTAAAGGAATATGTGTCTCATATTGTTGTAACTATATGAAGGTTTTGTGGATCTAGGAAGGATTAGTTGATCTCCATTAATGAGTTAGTTGCTTATGTTTTTGTATAAATAGTAGTACCTCCTCCATTCCAAAGACAGGACTCTTGGAGCATGTATCCTAACTTATGATGGAATAGAATAAAGTTTTCTTTCTATAGTTTTAGATATAAATTGTCTTAATGTAGTATATGAATGTATGGAATAGTTTGTCACTTTGTTCTTAAGAGAATAGAGCTCACTATAAAAGGATTAGAGAAACATTCTATTTCATCATAGATTTTATTTCATTATAGAATTATTTCGTTATAGATTTTATTTTCATTTAATTACTTAGATGTTTGAAGATTTTTCATTATTAATGAATGAATTTTAGTTTAAATCTTATCAACATATGAAAGGACAAACAAGGGTCTAAGTTAGGCTCTCTTCCATTTGATATGAGTAATAATTGAAATTCATTCTCTTTTTCTAGTTTCAAGTTATTTATGAATTCTTGATTTTTGATGCTTATGAATGAATTTTAGTTGAGTTCTAATCAGAATATAAGGGGAAAACCAAGATTCTAAGTTATACTCTCCTTCTATTTGGTCTGAACAATAATTAAAGTTCATTTCCTTCTCTTTATTTCAAGTTATTTTTTAGTTTATGCAATGGTAATGTTGTTGGAATAGAACTATGAGGAAGGACAATCAAGACCTCTTAAGTTAGGAGCCTCTTCTCTTGCTTTCTATACATCACATACTTCTGCTCTTTAGTTTCTCTTCTTGAGGATAGTACTATGAGGAAGGACAACCAGGACCTCCCAAATTGGTAGCCTCTTACTTTTCTTGTTGCATCTTGAACTATAAACTTTTTAGTTTTAGAAGTTATTTGTAATATGCATTTCTATTCTTTATTTCCATTCTAAACAAACCTCCTACAATAGTCTCATAGGTCTCATATATTTTGGTTTGCTTCTAAGTTTACGAAACCCCCAGGTTGACAAATTAAATGACATGGATTTAAAAAACAATTAAAACACCCAACATTTTGGCACCGTTGCTGGGGAAACGAACTTAGATGTAACTAAGTTAGGAGGATTGTTTATGAAACATTTTATTTTAAGGTCATTTTCATTTGGGGTTAGATGCATTTAGGAATTTTTATTTTTATTTTTATGTTTATTTGCATTTTCATATAGTAAACATAGAAATTAAAATCAAGAACCCCCATTCATTAAAAAAAAAAACAAAAGAAAAATGCAATTGCAAAAACAAGATCTAAAGAGCTTCATGCTATGACAGTTGAAGAAAATAAAAAAACTAAAGATCACATTCAAATTTGGTTTCAACTAGTCAGTCTTCATGATCATGTCCAAGAACTCAATAGGGTTTACTTTTCAAACTTGGATATGAGTCTACTCATGATCTTGTTGCACAAATGGATGCATTGGAAATTCTTTTATACTTAAGAGAATGTTTGATTTTTTTTCAATAGAATAGGAATAATAAGAAAAAAAGTTTATGTGATTTTTAGGATAAATTTGAAATTGTGGTGCAGTAAGAACCACCCATTTACTAGCCCTTGCAGGAAAAATTTGCAATAAAACAAACGATTGTGAACAAAGAGCACAAATGAAGGTGGAAGAATGATAGTTTCAGATAAGAGATCGATTCTTTTCATTTTTTTTCGCATCCAAATTTTTAAGAGAGGAATCAACTAATAAAAACTTGAGTATGCTCTCCTCTTGCGCTTTGTGTGACCTGGGGGATCAAAAAAGACTTGTCATGTTAGTATATCTATTGTTAAAAAAAAAAAGATTCTCTTTCATTATTTGTTCCTTTAAAAAAACAAAAAAAACCAAAAGAGATTTGCTTATTTGAACAAATTTGAAAAAAAAAACCAAAACAACATTAAAAAAAAAAAGAAATAATAAAAATAAATAAAAACACAAAAATGAAAATGAGAATAAAGTAAAAAAATAAAAAAACTCATGGAATCCAAGGAAACAAATTGCTGCAAACATTATGTGTGGTTTTGAAAAAATGAAAGATGGTGTGCATTCCCCTGATTAAAAAAAAAAAAACAATGAATTTAACCCTGCATTTATCTGAGTAGAGGTTATAAATGTTATTTTTAAAACGCATTTTGTAACCAAATTAAAATGAATCTCAAAAATCTAAAACATGGGTTCTTCTCAGAACTAGAGGAATTATGTTTAGCCTGGGAGATTTCCTCAAAATTCATAACCGTTTGAGATATTGTCAAGGTTATCTGGAGCCTTATTTGCTAGGTTGCTTGAAAAAAATGGTTTTCAATTAAATGCAGCAAGCAGCGAAGGCCACAGCCATCCAACGGCCTAGCCACAGAGCCATGGCCAGCCACCCAACAGTGTTGCCAAGCTGTAGAGAAAAAAATCAATCAATAAATTTAAAAAAAATTTGATAAAAATAAAAATTTTAATAATTAAATAACAAAAAAATATTAATTATTAAGAAAAAAAATCTTAGTGCGAAAATTGTCAAAAGTAATATTTTCTCCATGCTTACAAACCTATATATATATATATATATATATATATATATATATATATATCATAAACATTTTCCAAGCTTTTATAGAATAAAAATTGGTTAAAAAACATCCACTTTCTAGGCAAAAAGGATGAGTTCAAAAGATATGAAAAATGATTTGGCAAATATTTTCGAATTCCATTTTCCTAAAAATATTGGATTTAGATTGGCCACTTATCAAGTTCTTGTTTCAATTTTCATTTTTAGAATAATTAAAATTTCCAAAATTTCATTAAATTGATAAATGTGCTTTGTGATCTATTGGTAAGTCATTCAAATTTCATACTAAAGGTCATGAGTTTGAATTTTGTGGGGATTGGAATTTGTTAATTATTCTACAATTTTGACACAAATGGATTAAGAAGAAGAACGATAAGGGTGCTTCATCTACAGGATTATTGTTTTGCAAAATGCCTTGAAGAGAATCCTGTAGATGGAAGATTGAATCTTGTAGACATGCATTTTCGTTTCATAAAGTATTTTTATATGATCATGTATCTGTGAGTCTTGCAGGTACAGAAGCTAATGACATCACAAACTGGAACATTTTATGTCATGGAATAGCCAAAGAAGATAAACGATTTTAGATGCAAGAAGGACGCCATCCTGCAACTGAGAAACCTTATGACAATCTTTGTTATTTCACCCAAATTTCAAATAAGCATAACTTTCTCAAACAACATCAGATTTAGACGATTCAAGCATCGTTGGAAATATCTCCACGAGATCTACCTAATGAAATTCTTTCGGTTTTTCTTTCATGAAATTATTTTATTAGTACCAATTCTCAATTTTTTTTGTAAATGTAATAAGTAGAGAGATTGATAATGTCTCTCTTATGATCAACTTACATTTCATTGCAAAAAAAATACTAAGATTTTGCAGGTTCCAGGAAGATAAACAAATGACCACAAGCAAACATTATCTCTTAAAGACCCTATGTCAAGCATGAGGACATTCTTTTGGGTAAGTCAAGGCAGAGAATGTCATCATATATATCAAATCATTAAAAAACCTCTCAAAAATAACATTTCTTTCACAAGAAAATGATCAAAGCAGCAACAAAGATGAAACATCAATGCATGAGCACATGATGTCAGATCAGATATGTCACTTGCAAGCCTTTCAGATGCCAGTGTCTCCATTGCATCCATGCTTTTTAAATCAATAAAAAATTCACCTCTATTTCCCTTTACATTCATCATTGTATTCCTCCTTTTTTAGTAAATAAAATCTTCATTGCATTCTCACTTTTTCAGTCAATAAATTTTTCATTCCATTTTCCTTTTCATGTTCTCAAATAAAACCTTGATCCATTGTTTATTTTCCTTCAAAGTGATTTTCCTGCCTCACTTTGACTAACCTATAACCCATCAATAAAAACATTCAACTCCTCTACAAAGTTGATTCATTCCATTTGCTTTTCATTTTTCCAAATAAACCTTAATCCACTACAAAATTTCTCATCCATAATCCTTCAAAATTATTGTTTCATGCTCGAGTTAGATGATGGAGGATTCCTTAAGGCCTCTCTTCTAACAAGTCTTGGCCTATCAACATCAACACATTATCTAGGTTCAAGGCTAGAGACCTTAGTATTACCTTGAGGCTTGTATGCGTTAATGACAAGCTCTCTCGCCAGCAATCATGGGAATACACCAATGCCCCTTGATTGTTGGATCTTGCAAGTGGCTCGATATCAACTCATCTATTCTCCCTTCACAAGATGTACTTAGGTACCTTGGAACTCATTGACATTAATGGTGAGTTGCCTTGCATTGATTAACAACATGCATCAATGGTCGGTAATCCAATGACTTCTCTTCATGCTCGACATTGACACATTTATTCGCATGACTAGAATTGTATTATCAGTTTTGTAACGATTGAAGACTACATCATTTTAGAAGTTTGTAGCAGATCAATTTGTTATAACAACAATAAATATTCAAACCTTGTCATCAGCAAAGAGAACACAAAAGAAGATCCAAATTCCTTTGTTTACATACTCCATGAGCCAACAACATCAGCAGCCACACTCTTTAGCATCCACAACTCATGTACATTGAGGATAAGTGAAGGTATGTGGTTTTCTAATTTTTAGTCATGCAATTCCTTAAAATTCTTAAAATTGTAACTTTGGAAATTTCCTCACTTCCTTTTCACATTGTCATATCTCTAGTTGGTGGGGGGGGGGGGGGGGGGGGGCGGGGGGGGGATTCATGTTCATACCTCATATTCACATTTCGCGATATATATCACATTCATATTCCATTATGACCTTTCATATGTCATATATGTCCTTTATACACATGCCATCCTAACCAACATACTTTTCCAAATAACTACTATTGCATTATGATTCAAAACGTTACATATTTTGCAAATGATGATCATAGAATGAATGGTTGATTAAATGTTTTCAAAATCTTTTGATGCAACACAAAAATAACAAAAGTATTGTTACACAAGAACCAATACTGATAAAATTTGGTTGCCACACAAGAACCAACCAAAGTAATATGTTGCAATCAAATATTTTTCAAAAGGACACTTTGCAAAAGGAACAAAGTTATCAAATGATTATGCGAAGATAAAAAAGAATTAACATCAACCAAAATTCATATAAAAGTAAGACAATTCAAAATATCAAATCATGATTAAAGTGAATAGATGCAATAGATTGCATGAGGACATGCAATAACTTAAGTTGGGGGGTATGTTGGGCCGCCAAATTAGCATACACTTTGACCCCATTTTCACCTTTATCCTCATTTTGTCACCTCATTTCATCACATTATCATTATATTTCCATTACCATATGGGTTCATATTTTCATTTTCCAAAGTTATTTATTTTATGTATTTAAAGTGAATTTATGATTAAAACTTAGAAAAACAGCATGTATTTGATTATACCTAAAGGTGGAATGAGTTTGGTGACATGTGTAGGTGATTTGGAACATTCCAAGATACTATTATGTGGCATCTAAGACTCAAATTCGAATTCTGTTGAAGATTTGAAGGAGATTTGGGATAGGGGTCAAGCATATCTCATGGAGAAAAATCATGGATAAAGGAATATGTGTCTTATATTGGTTGTAAGCATATGAAGGATTTGTGGATCTAGGAGGGATTAGTGGATCTCCATTAGTGAGTTAGTTTCTTATGTTTTTGTATAAATAGGAGTACCTCCTCCATTCCAAAGACAAGACTCATGGAGCATGTATCCTAACTTATGATGGAATAGAATACAGTTTTCTTTCTATAGTTTTAGATATAAATTATTTTAATGTAGTGTATGAATTTATGGAATAGTTTGTCACTTTGTTCTTAAGATGTTTGAGCTCACTCTAAAAGGATAAAAGAAACATTTTATTTCATCATACATTTTATTTCATTATAGATTTTATTTTCATTTAATTACTTAGATGTTTGAAGGTTTTTCATTATTAATGAATGAATTTTAGTTTAAATCTTATCTGTATATGAAAGGACAAACAAGGGTCTAAGTTAGGATCTCTTCCATTTGATATGAGTAATAATTGAAATTCATTCTCTTTTTTCTAGTTTCAAGTTATTTATGAATTCTTGATTTTTCATGCTTATGAATGAATTTTAGTTGAGTTCTAATCAGCATATGAGGGGACAACCAAGAGTCTAAGTTAGGCTCTCCTTCTATTTGGTATGAACAATAATTAAAGTTCATTTCCTTTTCTTTATTTCAAGTTATTTTTGAGTTTATGCAATGGTAATGTTGTTGGAATAGAACTATGAGGAAGGAAAACCAGGACCTCCTAAGTTAGGAGCATCTTCTCTTGCTTTCTATACATTACATATTGCTGCTCTTTAGTTTCTCTTCTTGAGGATGGTACTATGAGGAAGGACAACCAGGACCTCCCAAATTGGGAGCCTCTTCCTTTGCTTGTTGCATCTTGATCTATAAACTTTCTAGTTTCAGAAGTTATTTGTAATATGCATTTCTATTCTTTATTTCCATTCTAAACAAACCTCATACAATAGTCTCATCTGAGGTCCCATATATTTTGATTTGCTTCTAAGTTTATGAAACCTCGGAGTTGACAAATTAAATGACAGGGATTTAACAGACAATTAAAACACCCAACATCCTGCACCTGTGTAACTCGAACTTCCCTCCTAACAAGGACTTTGTGAAAATTTCAACATCTTGTTCCTCTGTTGGAATGTACTACGGAAAAATTATCTACCTCCGCACAAAATCTCGTAAATGGTGATACCAAATATCTATATGCTTGGATCGATCATGAAAAACAAGATTTTCATAGAACTTGATGCAACTCTAACTGTCATAGTGGATCATAGTTTGAAGCATCATCTGATTGAACAATCCAACAAGCATATTTCTCATCCAGATCGTCTGACATGTTTCTTGACTGGAATCCATGTATTCTACTTTTGCCGAGATGAGTTCCACTGATATTTGCTTCTTGTTGTACCAAGAATTTGATGCAGACCCAACACTGAAAATTCCACCTGATGTACTCTTTCAATCTGATAAACTCCCCACCCAATATACATCTGTGAAGCCACGTGGCTTCACTCCCTCTATCCATTTGTACAATATTCCAAACTGGGTATGTTACACAGTATTTTTTCACACCTCCTACAATTCCGTGTTTCATACCCCGGAGTGCCCCAAACTTGAAAACTATGCAGTATACCCATCGTGATATGTAACCCATGTCCTCCCTGAAGAGCTAATGAAAAGTTGCCTTGAGCCTTTCCTGAGTAAATGAGCTCAAAGCCCTAATTTATGGGTTAGCATGACTCTGACATTGCCCTCTCGTGCTGATGGTAGGTTGCACCATATGAGCCTCACGCTGCCAGCATAGCTTTTTCCTGGATACTCATTCTTAGTCCTAAAAGGCATGTTTTCCCAAAGTGTAGGAGAAGCTTCGTGATCTAGAGGCTTCTAGAATGGTGAGGTGGATGATGTTCGTTGTGGCTGTGGTTGAATTCTCCCAATATTACTCTTTGATATTATCCCTATGAGATTCCTCCTTAAGATGAGGACCTCCCCATATCTTTGGTGAGATCCTAACTCCCTCTCCCTCCCTGTAAATTCATCCTCTTCCATTGCCAAATGGTTGGTCTCTGATTATTTGCACCCTTATGCTGAGAAAGTGTCTACATGCTATTCACTTTGGCTTGGAGAAGGAGTGCTTGGAGAGATTTAGCTTGGACTTGGACATTCACTCAAGGAGGGCTACTAACATTAAGGCATGAGTTGTATGCTTCTTCTTTTGTTTATTAATATATACAACTATTGGTTTAATTTCCATAAATTCTTGTGTTAATTCTTCATTTATCTTAATGCTCATTGATCTATTAAGTGGATTGCATTTTATTATACTTATTCCACTTTTATGCTTTTTCATGTCTTCAACCTCTTTTACAGGTATTCAAATGCTATGAGTAGCAAGGACTAAGCCTAAGGATCAAATGATCAAGATCTTCAATAAAGGAGTGCATTATAGCATCAGAGCAAGGTATGTATCCTTTCTCTTCTCTTATTTCAATTTAATATAGGAAAGTGTCTTGTAGATTGTCTCGTTTGTTGCTATACCCACTCATTGGGCTAGAGGGATCGTCTCTATCCGTAGAGAGGATTTACCTACTCAACAAAATGGAAACTCCACTAAGGAGGCTATAACCTTTCCATCACTTTCTTGGATATGATTCTCTATTTATTTTGACAAACTTTTGACTTCTCGGCTTGTGTGCATCACTGTAGGTTTATACAGTCACTAGATTTTGCTTGAGAATGTTGAGTCTGGTCTATTTTTTGAAACTTTTGATTTTTTGCTTCTTTTCCTCGCCCAACATGTTTTCTGGTTTTACAGAAGCACTGCCAGCATTGATTTTGGATTAATAGTCACACTTCTTTGCCTTTCAGCATTACTTTTCCCTTCATAGGTGTGCTAATCCTAGAGGATAGAAAAAATTTAAGGTTTCTTCTCATTTTTAGTGTGTCTCAACCTTTGTGAGTGTTTTTCCAGTGTGATCTCATTGTGTTTGCCTTGATTGTTTTCCTTTAATGGTTGCAATTGTCTCTTTGCTTCTGTTGGTGTGTCATTGAAGTTAGATTATCTTATAGGGTTTCTAGGTCTAGGTCACCCTTCACTCATCACTTGGCTTGTCTTTGTGAAATCGATTGTCTCCATTTAGGAGTTTGACTGTGATCAGGACACCATTTTCAAGTTGCTTTCGGTTCATATTTGTGACGTTGTTTTCATTAGTATTGGATCATATTTATACATTGAAAATTACATTTTATCCATTGTCAAACATAGATTACAATTGTTTGCTTTGGTGAAAATGAAAGTATATGCTGATTTTGATTTCGTTGTTTCGAAAGGAAAAGTGAAAGGATCTCTCCGTTTAAGTATTTTTGAAATGATTTTTTTCTGAAACGAAAGTGAATGAAATCTTCATTTTAGTTTCTTTGAAATCCATTTTTCCTTTTCTTATCCATTAGTTTGCATTTTGAATCAAAGTGAAAGAAAAATAAAAAGAATATTAATGCATCTTAGTGAAAGAAAGTGATTTTGTTTCTCATAAGATTGCATTTTGGCATTGCATTCATTAGTGAAAGTGAAAGAGCAGTTTTCATTTTTTACATCTTGCATTAAAAGAGTTAGGGAGATATGTTTTGATGCATTTTTCTTGATTGATGCATTATTTGGTTGTCTCTCTTCCCTCATTAGTTTAGCTTTCATCAAATGAAAATATTTCATTTTTCTCATTCCGTTACATCATACGAATTCAGGTGACATAGTTGAGCCATAAAATTGAAACCTAATTCATGATAAAATTAAAATTTACCTCAACTAACCGAAGGAGCATTTGTAACATAACATAAATATCTAGAGTTCTAGGCTATAAATGTATTATGATGTATTTAAACATAGAAACTATTGTTAACTGGCTGCATTGTATCCCGAAAGTGAAATCTTGTTCCAGTACGAAAGTATATCGAAGGTTCTCTACTACTTTTGAGTATATGAGAGGCACTTCAGTATGGAAAGTATATGGGAATGCTCTCACCAAACAATTATGCATTAGACATCACTAACATGGACTTGTGCTCTTCGTACCATCGCATATATAATGGGAGACCCTACTAGGTTTCTAGCATTTAGCCATAGGTAACTGAGTCAGCCACCTTGTATATGTGATACACCAAACACAATATTCGGGGAGATGAGTCATCATATGTAAAGTCCTTGGTTTTGGCTAAGGTGTATATAATGGTTCACGATTACTTGGTAAACCCTCTTGCCTAGCATAGCCATTTTTTAGATATTTGTTGTTTAAAGTTATAAAATTAACTGCCAACGATAATATATCAAACCCTTACAGTTGCTTCTTGACCTCATATTAAGTAATTCATTGTAAATTTTAATTTTAAAACCCTCAACAAAATCATATCTTCTCCTTTTGATTTTGAGAGAAGGTCATCATGGCTGAACCACTGCATTCACCTCACCATTCCCTTTCATCATATGATATTGAAGGGTCATCACAAGGAGTTCATCCTGAACTTTTATCGTCACTTGAAGCTCAAGGCCTTGAAATTGGAATTGTTTCAAGTATCCCACCCCTTACTTATCATCCCCCATCTCAAGACTCATCATCATCTCAGGAGTCTGATCCAGAAACCCATGAGAGTCCACAGAGGTTTGTCTTATTCCCTCCGAATCTGCGTTTTGATCTATTGGTGATATCTCCTCAATAATCTTATAAGCCATATGAAACTACTGGTGTTCCTTTGAAGTTATCTCATCGTCCATCTCAGATCCCCCCTTAGCAACCGTTTCCAACTATGGCATAAGAAGGTGAGTTTCCAACCTCTCCTCAAGGTTCTCTGAAATTCTCAGCTACTCACACTCCTAGTGTTGATAATGATTGTGAATATGAATTTCCACTGGAAGATTTTCCTTATGTAGGAAGAGTTCCATCTCAACCACCTCCTGAAAACAATGGGCCTATGCTTCCACATGGCTATACTACCTTGGTTCAACTAGTTTCAGGAACTCCTAGTGCTTCTTCATTATACCAAAATCCAATTTTTTCGTCGAATTCTATGCCTACTTTTGGTCCATTTATTCCAAATGCAACCTCTCATATCCTAGCGCAAACTTTAATTACTTCAGTTTAGATTCAACTGACTATTTCGACATAACCGTTACTTTCATTCCAACCTATAATCCTAGTGCAACCGATAGTGTCAGTTAATGTGCCTATAAGTTCCTCAATTCTCCCATCAAGTGGACAAAATGTGCCACCACCTCATTCGCAGCATGGGGGGGAATTCCTAAATATCCCTCTGGTCTCAAGTGGAACCCATGTAAGTGGATCACAACCTCACATGGTTGGAGTGAGTCAACTTGTTAGTGATATTCCTAATCCTGTTGGATCATCTATTCCAACTGGAGAAAATAATGTCCAGTATCAATAGCCTTCTTGCACCCAGATACCCCACCAAAAGTATTATGTTCCATATGGCTAAGAAGCACTTCAAAATCCACCTTATATTCCACAAGTAGGTCCTCATATGCAACCTAGTCAAAATCTTGTTTCCGGTGTATATGGTCAATTTCCAAATGGAACTTACTAGTAACAACAAGGAATTTCTCCATGAATTATTCAACAACAACCTTTATAGTAGCAGGGGCACCCTTTGCAGTAGTACCAACAACCCTTGTATCCACAATGTCAACCGTTGTAGCAGCAAAGTTAGCCCTTGCAGCAGTAAAACCAACCTTTATATCAACACGGTCAAACCTTGTAGCCACAAGGCCGACCCTTGCAACAGCAAGGCAATCCATTTTATCACCAGGGTCAATAGTTGCAACAACAACCTTATAATCCATATGCTGCGCATAATTTTTACCCACCTTATGGTTCTCAATGGCCTATGGTAGGTCAGTATCAACCATACCCTGGTCAAAACCCACCTTTGTGGGGGAAGAATCCACCTTATGATTAGGGGACTCCTTAGTGGGGGCAAACCCACGAATTTGGGGGAAAATACCATACCAATAAGGATGGAATCTTCAAATTGGACCTTATCAAAGGCCTTACATGCCTTTCTACCCGCAATTGTCATTTCTAGCAACGTTAGAACTTCCAAATGTGTTAAGGCTCACTAATGATCCATTACTTCAATCACCTTATTAGCCTCCAGTTCCCGCTAAGATTCCTAGAAATTTCCCAAAGTTCGAAGGAAAAGCTAAAGAAGAACCCCAGGCCCATGTTATGACTTACCACTTGTGGTGTTCATCCAATTCTTTGGTTGATGACTCCGTTCATTTATGTCTCTTTCAGTGAGACTTGACAGGTGTCGTTGTGAAATGGTACATCGAGTTACCTTGAGGTGCCTATTCAGAATTCAATTCTTTGGCCATGGCCTCACTCACTCACTTCTAGCTACCAGTTTGTTATGAAACTGGTACCCATTTTCTTACATCTCTGAAATAGTATACTGCTACCCACATCTCCGATCACATACATGAATGGAGACATCAATGTTGCCTCATCAAGTTTGAAATACATGATGAGTTGTTAATGAATGATTTACAAAATCATTCGTCAACAAAATTGTTTTAGACATATAAATGGGAGGCTGTGTTACTGAAGATCAAGCCATTCCCATTCCCAATATTTATATTTGGTATATTCCCAATCTGGCACATTATATGATCTCTTTCCTGATGCTCTGAGGCCATATGTGGATCCAACATCTTCTAAGTCTCCAGATGTATCGCCTATCAATGGTATTATTGGATCAATGTCTCAAACTTCCAATAAAGCTTCTTTGAAGAAAAAATCCATTTTGAATACTACATCTAATCCTCCTTCGAAATCCTCTTTGAATCCTGGTAAAACCTTTGAGATTAATGTCGTTCAGTCTATCGCAGAAGAAAAAACCTCAAAAGGGAAAAAGAAGGGTAAAGGAAAAGCAAAATATGATACCCCAAAACAAGATTCTCCTAAGTCATCTATTGATGATGTCTCCAAATGTAATCCTAAGTATCCTTGCCTCATTTGTGAGGAAGATCATTATACCAAGGATTTTCCTTGTCATGCAAAATTTAGTCGCTTATTGAAAGGAACTCAAGGGACACTGACTGTACTGAAAGAGCCATTCCCATCACACTAGACCCAATTGGTAGAACAACTAGAATCCTCTGCCTCTTCAGGTTCATCCTCTGCCTCTTCAGGTTCTTAGGTTCAGGTACCAATTTCTATTGCCACCCGGTCGACACATTATCAAACTCCTCAAAAGTAGGCGATGGAAAAGGAAGCTGCTAGTACCCCTTCTACTTCCACTCCACCCAGTTTTTGTCCTCTTCATATCGAGAGACCTAATATTGAATCTATCATCTGACTGCCTCCTAAATGTGTGCTTCAAAATTCATCTTATAATCCGAACACTAGAGCTACTCAACACTACAGTATTGTTGAAGACTTGGCTCAAGCGCCTTCGGCGGTTTCTACCTTGGAAGTTCAAACTTTTCCAACATAGTGGAAATCATTATTATTTGCTATAGGATGAATTGATCCTGCAGATTCAAATTTGATCACTTTTGATCTTGAAAGCCATGTTCCTCGCCTTCCCCATCAAATTAAGTTTTTAATCCAAGTCATTTTAAAAGGGAAGATGATTCATCAGACTTTCATTGATGAGGGTGATTCCACCTGCATCATGTCTGTTTCATGTTGGAAAGCAAGCGAATCTACACCTCTCAATCAGTCTCCTAACACCTTAAAATCCTTTGATGGCAAAGGATCCTGTCCTTATGGTATTCTCACAAGTTTTCCCATCACCTTGGAAGGGAAAATTGTCGAATTAGATGTAGAATCCGTAGATTGGAAATCTGAATTACAACCTTTTACTTAGATGAAGTTGGACTCATGTCATGTTTTGTGTGGTTTCCTCTTTGTTCTATATGGTCTATTTTCCTCATGAAGGTAAAATCATCACTGTCAATCAATTGGCCTTTTTCTCTTCCGGTTCTTCAAATGCCAATGTCCCATATGCGGGAAATACCAATATTCCCTATGAGAGCATGGGGGCAGGTGTTTCCAAATATTCTTCTTTATAGGAACTTTTTCTCTCCCACCTTTGCATGTCGCCTCAGTCAACATGATCTCAACCTCACATGATCCATGGATCATCCCTACACTAGATCGAGTTGATTCTTTCAGTGATGCTATGCCACTAAGTCCTTTAGAAAAAGCTTATAAAGAGGTAATTTTTGCTTTAGCGACTACTTCTAAAAGACATACTGCTCTTAGTATGCACCTAGATACGTATTCACAATCTCCTTGGCTTGGTTCTTGGGATTCTCCGGATCCCTTGAATGAGATATTTCTCACTAACGAGATTATTTTTGAGGTTAAATCTCTTGATGAAACTCCATGGAATGATGTTCATCATCATTCCTCATTTCTTCCAAGTCTTAGTGATATTTCTTTGTGTCTTAAGACTTTTGTTTCTCATAACCCGATGCATCCACTTCAAACACCTGTTTTGGTGCATGAAGTTACATTCGAAGGTAATATGGGAAATATTAATGCTACCATGTTGATCGACATTTCCATTAAACTTGGGATTGTTGAGAACATCCACATTGGGGTTTCTTGTTCTCTAGAAGAGATCAGGGTTTACACTAACGCTTTTTAAAGAGTTTTGCAACGTCTTCGCATGGTCATATGAGGAAGTGCATGGTATTGATCCAGCTATAGTGGTGCATAAAATACCATCTTATCTTAATGTGAAGCCCGTTCATCAATGGCTCCATGTGGTGCATCCTATAAAGGGCACTGCTATTAAGGGATAAGTTGAAAAACTTCTAAAAGATGGTTTTATTTACCCCATCCCATTGACAGATTAGGTTTCCAATATTGTACCCATCACTAAAAAGTAGGGAACAATTTGAGTTTGTGTTTATTACCGCAATATCAATCGTGCATGCCCTAAAGACAATTATCCCACTCCCTTTATTGATAAAATCATTGATGAGTGTGCTGGGAGTGAGATCTTTTCTTTCATGGATGGTTTTTCTGGTTATAACTATATTAACATATCACCCACTCATCAACAAAAGAATGCTTTCATCTATCCATGGGGGACTGTTGCTTATAAAAATATCCATTTTGCATCAAAACTATTGGTTCTACCTTCCAGAGGGTGATGTCATATGCTTTTCATGATATTAAACACATTGTTCAGCCTTATTTGGATGACTTACTGTTGGCTACTTGAATTGTTTCTTGATTAAACAGTCGAGTACCACATTAATTTGTCAACCCGGGAAAGTCCTTTTATTTCAAAGGTGACCTCGTACTGTATGTAGTTAACTCTAAAAGCATTAAAAGCTGTAGTATACACAATTCTATTTTCTGTCAAACTCCTTACTCTATGCTATAGCATTTAAAATATATTGCAGAGATGAAATGAAAGCAGTTAACTAAGAATACAAATCAGCAAAGAAAAATAATGGCTGCTCTGTTAGCAGAGGATCAGGACCCTATCCTCAGGGTAAGGATGTTCAGCACCTGCCCATGTAACCAAATTGCCAATACACACTGCAATTCCTAATCACCGGTGAAGTACTCTTTTACAATATCAAGCAACTAACAAAATAGAGTATCAGTAAAAGGAAATTATTAGAGGTAATGCTACAGAATTCAAACACACTCACACACTAACAGAAAATAAATGGGTGAATCTTGTGAAGAAGGTGGGCCTTGTCCCTCTCACAAGATTCCCCAGAACACAGATGCCGAATTAGATGCTCAGAACAATCTTTTATTCATCTGCCAAAATGTCCAGTTACAATGAAGATTCAGACTTGCTTTTGTTTTCCAAAATTTCCCTTACAACTTGTTTTCTGTTCTCCCCCCCTCTAATGTAGATGTCTCCTCTTTATAGAGGAGACACCTATTACAATAGACCGTCATGGTTCATTCAGTTTAACCTTTTTGTCAAAAATAAGAAATCCATCCTTGTTACAGGATGCCGTTACAACAGTGTGACGGTGTATTCTTTCTTGGGTCTCTGACTGTTACACAACTGGTAAACAAACCTCAACCGTCTTCTTGGAATCCTCGTACTATCCTTTGCCACTTCACCATTGTTGCTGATTTAGTAAACTCATGCTGTTCCTGGTGTTTCAGCAACTGTAACTGTGTTTTACCCTTTCTGGACAGTTGCTGATCGTGCTGTGTCAGCATGGAACTCTGCCGATCTTCTGATAGTTGCTGTTTTCGCTTGTCATTTCCGGTGTTCCAGTTGTTGCAAAATAACGTTTTCCCTGCTTTAGATAGTTGCTGTTGCTGGTGTTGCAGCAACTGCGTAGTTGCTGTTTCTGGTGTTGCAGCAACTACGAACTATAATTTCTGCAGACTTTAGACAGTTCAACGGTTACTTAGCAACTTGGTTAACTTCTTCAAAGATTAATTATAAAGATAACATGAATATGTAATGAATGATTAAACACATAGTAATGAGGAGAGTTACTTCATACCTTGGAATGATTAGGTCATTATATAATCAAGGCTTTCAACTTATGGACTGAAGAGGATAATATTATAGCAAAAATACAAGGTCAAAAGTGGTCAATTTGGAGTCCTAACATCCCCCCCAACTGAAAGGGTTGCACGTCCTCATGCAATGCTTACTCTGAATCTGAGTCGGAGTACTGGGATGAAGAGTGTAAATCACTGATACAATAGCTATGGAAAGTGTTATCAAACCTGTCTTTGAACCCACAGACACTCTCTAGTTGCCTCCATGCTGCCACCTCTTCCTTTTTGGATGATCTAAACTGACCCTTGTATTGCTAACCAGATAACCATAAGAGGGGAAATTTAAATCTGTAGCCAATCCATTTTTCAGCACATTGTTCCATACATCTAACATAGTAAGGTACCCTTGAAATTGCTGCCTATAGATTAGGGGGATTGTAGGGATGATACTCCTGTCTTTCCTTGGGACAGTTTTCCCAGAATAGGTTGTTGGCTTTAATAGCCAAAGGTGCCTTTGTTTTCACATAGTGTTGGAAATCTCGCAAGACCACTGCTTGTAGTTGCCTAATGTGATCAGTCATTCCAGGTTCACTTAAAATTCTTTGGTGCTGTGCAATGAAAGTAGCTGCATTTTGGGGTTCAGCCCTAATCCACAGGAGGCAGTTTTGTTCATTGTGTTGTGCTGAGGTGAAAGCGTTTTGCCAAGTGAGTTGGTTGGCTAGAAAGGAAATGAAAGCTCTGAGTTGTATGTCACCAACAAGAGGGAGTATATTCATTTTTCTGTCTTCAGACATAGCTTCGTTGTGGAGATAAAGCTCACACAACAAATTCTGATCATTCTTGGGTGCTTCTGCAAAGGTTTCAATAAATTGTTCTGATGTAATCACCTGATGAGGTCTACCATCTCTAACTGCCTTTATCTGTAAGAATGTTAGTCATTCCCTCAAAAATGCTGCATAGTTGAAAGAAGGTTTTCTTGTAGTAAGTATTCTTTGAACCAAATCGAAAATCTAGGACAGTCTAGCTTTTAGTTCCTTAATTTCTTTGTACTGAGCTCTAGACTGCTCAAGTGCTTCCCAATTCTTATATGCACAATTGAACCAGATTCCCTTTTGTTGTTGGAATGCTTTCCCTTGTGACAACTCATATTCTTTCCACCATATTCCCTTTAATTCCTGAAAACTAGCGGTCTCTATGCATGCATCACTGACAGAGGGAGATTCAGTTTGTGTAAAGGCATCAACAAGAATTTTCCGTTTTGTGATAATTTGAGTAGGTCGGGGTGATTCTATGTTTTCTTCTCCATTTCCTGCTGATTCCTGTGTAACAACCAATTCTTTTTCCTCTTGTTCCATAACAATTTAGGTAGGCCGGGGTGATTCTATGTCTTCTTCTCGATTTCCTATTGATTCCTGCGTAACAGCCAATTCTTCTCTTTCTTGTTCTGTAATTTTTGGGGAGCCTACTGGTTCTTGTGTTGCAGCAAGTTCTTCTACTTCTTTCTTTAAACTTTTTGGAGATCCTGTTGGTTCTTGTGTTACAGCAGGTTGCTCTGTTTCCACCTGTATAGTTTTTGGAGAGTCTGCTGGTTCTTGTGTTACAGCAGGTTGCTCTGTTTCCTCCTGCACATTTGTTGGAGAGCCTGCTGGTTCTTGTGTTACAACAGGTTGCTCAGTTTCCTCCTGCATAGTTTTTGGAGAGTCTGCTGGTTCTTGTGTTCCAGCAGGTTGCTCTATTTTCTCCTGCACAGGTTTTGGAGAGCCTGCTAGTTCTTGTGTTGCAGCAGGTTGCTCTATTTCCTCCTGCACAGTTTTTGGAGAGCCTGTTGGTTCTTGTGTTGCAGCAGGTTTCTCTATATCAGTAGAGGGTTGTGGTGGTTCTGTTTTTGCTTCTGCAATTTGTGTAACAGTAGGTTCTTTCATTTTAACTACAACAGCAGAAGGTTCTGGAATGACTCCAGTCACTGGTACTGCAGTTATCTTGTATCCTGCTTGAGTGTAGAGCTCACCACACTTAGTGCACATATATTCACTCTCTTTACTCTTCTCCGCTGCAGATGCTACCCGTGCTAAAATGTGCAGGTTGCATTCATTTTTATAAGCTTCTTTGACCCTTATTATTTCCTCCTGATAATCCTGAATTTGGGATTTCAGAAATTCAATTTCTTCCTGCAGGGAAGATATGGTAGGCTAAGCTTGTGGAACTGCAGGTTCCAGTGGAGGCAGAGGTTGTGTTTCAGCATTCATTTGAACATTTATACCCCCAACAGGTGGTTCTTGTGTGTCACCTGGTGGGGTAGTGGCTGTTTCTTGTGTTGCAGCCGCTTGGCCAATATTACCTTCGGTGTCGGCAGCTAGTTCTTGTATGACAGATGTCTCAAAAGATAATGTCACGAAACTGTGAACACTCTGCATCTCAGCCCCAGAGGGTGAGGAAGGGGAGTGTTCAGGGCTGGTGGGAGTACGGGTTCTTAACATGATGGGTGGAGAGCTCGGGAGAGTGGGGCTAGGGGGTTCAGCTATTACAGATGACTGAGTCCTTTGCTTGGGTAGAGAAGTAGGGAATTCAGATATTTTTCTTTTTCGGCTAGCTTTCTTTAAAATAGGGGCAGTGGCGGAAATAGCAGCTGCCTTGACCGAAGCCCTAGTTCTTCTTCTTTTCAGTGGGGTTTCATTTTTCTACTACTTCTTTCGTTTGAGAAGGGTAATAGGGATGTTATCATCAGAGTCGTCGGTAGAAATACCAAGTATGGGAGTGGATGGGTTAGTTTTATTGGGGGATGGGGTTGTTTGCATGGGTATTTCTACTACTGATTATAACATTTTCAACAACTTGCGGGGGAGTTTTTCCAATTTGCTGGGGAATTTCTTGGGGTATTTGCTTTGAAGTATCCTCTGTTTGCTGAGGAATTTCTTCATCCTGCTGAGGTATGTCCTCAACTTGGTGAGGAATTTCCTCTTCCTGATGAGGAATTTCCTGCTCTGGCTGAGGGATTTCTTCCTCTTGGTGGGGATTAATGAGGGGAAGGGGGTTATTTAAGGCAAGGCCTTTATTTATCAATAATTGAGCTAGACAGTGGTGTTTCAAGGAATGGAGTGGATGCTTTGCATTGACAGTGTAACGTGACATATTTTTAAGACATCCCAATAGATAGTATGGCATATTTATCAATTGACCATGCCTCAAGTGATTCAACAAGATGAAATTGTGCTGGTAAATTACCTGGTATCGGCCTTCGCACATCAGGTATTGCTTTACAAACTCAACAACTTTCGGCCATGGTTGAGGCAGTGATTGAAGTGCTACGCCTCTGCCCTTGGGTTCCACCTGCTCGCCTGGTTGAAGAAAATCCTACTGCGCGTTGAGGATCAGATGCTTCCTACTGAACCAGCGCGTGCCATTACCTGGTAGCCCAGTAACTTGGGCTATGACTTCCTCTGTGACTGGAATTTGTACTCCCTGAACGACGGGAAACCCCTCTGTTAAATTTCATGCAAACTCAAGGACTTGCTGTGCGTCGAAATCTGGAAGTCTCCTAAAATAATCTAGCCATCCTGCTTGCAGGAAGATTTGGTAGGCCTCGGGATAGAGCTCAAGAAGTGTTGTTGTGCCAGGTCCGTATGTGATGAGATTTCCTCCCATAGCTGCTGTTTCAGTGAGAATTCTCAGTACAGAGCCGAGTTTCCGAGTTTAGTCCAGAGTAAACCATTGCAAATGGTAACATGACACGATGAGGTGACTTTTACATATTACCGGGAGAGTTAAGGGCGGCGGCAGTTGGCGTGCTATAAAATTATGATAGTGCTTTGGTAATCCCCCCCCAAAAGCTACGACTAAGTGATATGATTGGAAGTACAATTATTTGGTAGTCCTATCAATGTCTCCACATTAACTATTATTTAATATCCATGCATAATCATGCGTACCTTTATATTTTACCTTTTTAGTTGCTGCGTCGAAAAGTCTTATCTTGTCTTTTGCTGGATTAATAATGATTAAAGTGGGTCTAAAAGTATGAGAATATCGGCGGTTTTTATTACTGACGGGAAGTAATAGTGGAGGATTGTAATCATCATAGTGTATGGCTGGTTCTTTTGGTAGGAAATGGTATGTTTTATGCAAATAATAATTCATTTCTTGGGAACTGAAGTGGAGAAACTGGTGCTTTTTTAGTATAAATGAGAGAAATACTGAAAAAGGCATTACGACATCGGGAAGTGGTGTTGCAGCAACAGGAGTTGGTGTTGCAGCAACGGGAGTTGCTGTTGCAGCAATGGGAAATGGTGTTGCAACAACGGGAGTTGGTGTTGCAGCAATGGGAGTTGGTGATGCAGCAACGGGAGTTGGTGTTGCAGCAACGGGAGTTGGTGTTGCAGCAACGGGGAGTGGGTTGCAACAACAGGAATTGGTGTTGCAGCAACGGGAGTTGGTGTTGCAGCAACGGGGAGTTGGGTTGCAACAACAGGAAATGGTGTTGCAGCAATGGGAAATGGTGTTGCAGCAACGGGAAATGGTGTTACAGCAAATAGAAGATGATGAAAGACTGATTTATGGTCCAAAAAAACGTTCCCAAGTCCGCAAAGTGATTCTTTTGAAGCTTTTGTTCTCAGCCGTTTTCCAAAACTAAGATCTGCAAAATAATGAATTGTAATATGGCAACCCTTAGCAGGGATTATTAGTTGAAAAGAATATCTAATCTAAAAAATAAATAAATGAACAGAAATTTAAGTGCCTTGAGGGACAGCAAGTTCCCCCAGGAAAGCATAGTGTATATCTGCCATGCAAGTAGCTTTAAAATCTTCTTTAGAAACAGGCCGCTGATACAAACAGAGTCGATACCCATTCACTAGTAGTGTTGTTCTGCTATCATCAATCGTTAAAAGTCTGACTGTCCCTTTTGGAAAAACAACATCTACTTCATAAGGCCCTAACCACCTTTTTCTTAACTTACCTTGGAAATTCTCAAAACGGGAGTCATACAGTAGAGCCCAGTTACCTTTCTGGAACTGCTTTTCCTTGATGGTTCTGTCATTCCACCTACTTCTTTGTTGTTGTATCATGGTTATTTGATGGATGGCATCCAGTCTCTTCTCGTCCAATTCCTGAAGCTACTGCAGCCTGGCTCTCTGTGCATCAGTCAAGTCAAGGTTAACAGCTAAAGCAGTTCTTAAAGTTTTGATTTCAAACTCTACAGGGAAAACAACATTTTTTCCAAAAACTAATTCATAAGGTGAAAAGCCCGTAGTATTCCTCCAAGTAGTTCTATAGGCCCATAATGCCTCAAGCAGCCTTTGAAACCAATCCCTTCTATTCTCCTTTATTGTTTTTGTCAAGATGGCTTCTATGACTTTATTGGTGCTTTCTACCTGCCCATTTGCCTGGGGGTGATAAGGTGTAGCCAATTTGTGCTTAATATGATATTTCTGAAGTGTATCCTTGAAGCCATGAGAGTTGAAAGGAGGTCCTCCATCCGTGACTAGTTCTCTAGGCAATCCAAACCTAACAAAGATCTCTTCAAATAAAAATGTAAGTACTGATTCTTCATTAGCTTTAAGGAGTGCCTTAGCTTCTACCCATTTAGTCATATAATCTGTGCACACTAATATGTACACTCTTTGATTGGATGGGGGATTAATGGGACCTATAAAATCTAATAACCATCTCTCAAAAGGTTCGAGAATTACCTGGGGTTTGAGTGGCATTTCATCCCTGTGATTAGGCTGGCCCATTCTTTGACAGCTATCACAGGCCTTCACATATTTCCTTGCATCTTTGAAGAGTGAGGGCCAATAATAACCCATTCTGAGTACCTTGTGTGCTGTTCTTTTATTTGCAAAATGCCCTCCACAAGGGCCATTGTGACAAGCTTTTAACACATCATAAATTTCATCTTCACCAATGCATCTCCAGATTTCCTGATCGAGTCCTGTGTGGAAAAGACACCCGCTTATCCAGCTGTACCTAGCACTTTGGTGAATGATCTTTCTTTTTTCCCTGTGTGATAGGTGCGATGGTAATTTTCCTGCAACTAAATAGTTGGCAATGTCTACATACCAAGGTGAGTGAGCAGATACTGCAAATAAATATTCATCAGGAAAAGAATCATCTACTGGAATATTTTCATCAGTTTTTAATCGAGAAAGGAAATCAGCAACTACATTTTCTTTTCCTGGCCTATCTACAATTGTGATGTCAAATTCTTGTAATAATAGTAACCATATGGTAACTCGAGCATTTGTAACTGATTTATTAATTAGATATGTAATGGCCGAGTGATCAGTATGCACAAAAGTAATGTAGCCAGTAATATAATGTCGAAACTTGTTGATAGCATAAATGTCTACTAGGAATTCCTTCTCAGTGACTGTATAATTCAGTTCAGCCGGTGTCATATTCTTACTGATAAAATAAATGGCATAGGGAAGACTATTTTCTTCTTGGCCCAAGACAGCTCCAATTGCAGTATCTAAGGCATCAGAGGATATATGAAAGGGTAGTGCCCAATCAGGTCCTCTCAAAATGGGAGCTGTAGACAACTGATGTTTAAGTTCATTAAATGCTTTTTCACAATCATCAGTCCACTTAAATTCAGCATTTTTTTTAATAACACAAATAGAGGAGAAGCTATTTTGAAAAAATTCTTGATGAATCTTCTATAGTATCCAGCATGTCCTAAAAAGCTTCTTACATCAGTTTGTGTTTTGAGGATAGGGAGGGTCTGAATTACCTGTATTTTGGCTGGATCGACTTGAATTCCTAGGAATGAGATGAAGTGACCCAATACAATACCTTGATTCATCATGATATGACATTTTTCAGTGCTTAAGGCAAGGTGTGCTTCTATACATCGCTTAAGCACTTTTTCAAGGTTCTGCAGTGCATCTTCAAAAGTCACTCCATAAGGAGTGAAGTCATCCATAAATATTTCTAAGGAATCATTTATCATATCAGAAAAAATCCCTATCACTGCTCTTTGAAATGTTGCTGGAGCATTACATAGCCCAAATGGAAGAACCCTGTAAGCAAAGGTCCCCCATGGGCTAGTAAATGTGGTCTTGTCCTGGTCTTGGGGTGCAATCTTAATCTGGTTGTATCCACTAAATCCGTCCAAAAATGAAAAGAATTTCTTACCTGCCAAATTATCTAATACCCGATCAATGAATGGTATAGGGAAATGGTCTTTCTGCGTGGCTTTATTTAGAGCTCTGTAATCCACACATACTCTCCATTTGCCATTTTTCTTGGGTACAATTACAAGTGGGGAAACCCACTCACTATCAAATATAGGATATATAAATCCCGCATTCAACAGTTTTTGAAGTTCTTCCTTCACAATTTCCCTTAAATTGGGATTCATCCATCGCTAGGGTTGACAGACTGGACGAGATCCTTCTTTAATATAAATGCGGTGGGTGCATAGCTCAGGAGAAATCCCCTTCATGTATGTATAATCCCATGCAAATGCTACTTTATTCTCCCGGAGTAACTTTATTAACTACTGTTTTTCATTATCAGTTAAGTTAGGATTTATATTTAATGTTTTTCCAGGCTCAATTTCTATTGTTGTACTTTTGGAGGAGCTGCCTACTATTGTCTGAGATAAATTTTTAGTTTTCAGGTTCTGCTGAGATTCAGATTCCAAGATTGCAGTGATGTGATTATACATTTCTGGGCTGACCGAAGAAGGTTCAGAAATGAATCTACTGATTAATTCATCTTCGGTAGAATCTTTGAAAGTTAAAGCTTGTCCGATAGTTAAGATAGGTTGGGTTTCTTCATCCTCATAATCTATCCATACAGAGTTGTCATTATTAATCATGGGTGTAGCATGAGGATAAAGGGTAAGTTGTTTGGTTTCCTGCCCATTAGAGATGGTCATTGATCCTGATCTACAGTTAATGAAAGCATCTGCTGTAGCTAGCCAAGGTCTTCCTAGAATCAGTGGATGACCCCCCAACTTTGTTTTAGTTTGTAACACCACAAAATCAGCTGGGTAATTCCAGGATTCTACAGAGATTATTAGGTCTTCAATGACTCCTTCAGGTTTAATTGTAGAGCGATCAACCATCTCTAGAATGGTTGGAGTTTCCGTAATAAAGTTTTTTAACTGCAGTAATTGTGATGTTTCAAGCGTCATAATGTTTATTGCAGCACCCAAATCTACTAGAACTTTAGAGACAAAGGTTTTTCCAACCTGAACTGTTACTGTAGGGTGACCAGGGTCACCATATTTCACAGGAGGACCTTTTTCTGTCATCAAAGCAGTCAGTTCTCCCATCACATGAACTGTGAGGGGGTCCTTAGCTTTTCTTCCAGGTTTTTTTATACAGATATCTCTGACAGTCCTAGCATAAATGGGAACATCTCTTAGCGCTTGCAACAATGGAATTTTAACATATAAATTCTGTAGTTTGCCTAAAAGGTTAAAAGCAGGTTGGTCAAGCGTTTTGGTGAGAGCCAGACGTTCACGGAATGACGGTTCTGCTGTTTGAGCATTGTTGTTAGATGCTGATTCAACTGTTTCAGCATTATTGTTAGCTGGTTTTTCTTTTCCAACTTCCGCTATATCAGAGTCAGTAATGTCATCAATGATGGGTTCAACAATTCTCCCTGAAGGAAGATGGATATCGTTACATTGCATGGGGGAGACATGCTGATTTCGAACATTAATTACTTGCAGAGCTTTATTGTTATTTGGGTTGGGGTTAGGTTGCACAGGCAGCTGTGGTCTAATTTCTTAGTTATTCGGAGGAGTATTGGATGGTAAGGAAAGAGATTGTTGATGTTGAGGAAATGGAATCTGCTGGGCTGCCCAGTTCGGATTCCATTGATTAAAATACGATTACTGGGGAGCCCAAGGATTCCACATGGTAGGATCAGGAAAAGGAATACTTGGTTGCTGCATGGGTAGAAAATTCATTGTATTAAAGGGTGGGTACTGCATTTGGTTCATGGGTGGGTAATTTGTTTGAAAAGGAGAATGATTATTCCAACAACTAAATGTTGTGTTAGAATTCATACCTTGTCTTTGTGTCCATTGCCTCCTCTGTGTCATCATGTACACTGCTTCAGCCTCTTCTTTAGTGGACTGTAGTGCTGCTTTTATTCCCGGCAGAGAGGGGCATTGCTGGGTCTCATGGTCCTTTTCACAGATCGTGCAGACTGGTACCTTATCTAGTGGGCATTCCCTGAGTGGGTGTTTTTCTCTGCATTTAGAACAAAAAATATCTAGGGCATCTTCTGCTTCTGCCTGTTTCTTTTTGACCTATAGAGCATCAATTTGTGAAGCAAAAGAGCTTAACATTTCAGTTTTAAATTCTTCCGACAAATTACCTATTTCAGCCCTTGTTGTTCCTCCACTTGCTGACTTCTGGACTCTTGAATATACGTTGTCCCTACTTTTTGGTCTGCTTACTGATCCTCTTGAACATCTCATACAGAGGTTAATAATTTCATCAAATGGTTCCTTGGAAATATCCCCTTTTCCAAGCATATTCAACATGTCCAAGCAGTCATCTCGTACCCCTTTCAATGGTATTGTTTTCTGAATATCTTTACTCATGGTAGGGTGGTCAGACCGTTGCAGATTATACTGCAGTCTTTCCACAAAGTCCTCCAGATTCTCGTCCTCCTTCTGAACCATTTTAAACAACTCTTCCTTCCTCTCTCTTGTTCGGCAGTAATCCTGATATTTGGCCAGAAAACTTTCTTTCATCTGATCCCAGGTAGTGATTGCCTGAGCTCCTAAGCTCATAAACCACCTGAATGCATTCCCTTTCAGTGTTGCTGGAAACAGTTTTAGTTTCTGATTAGGACTCACATAATCATAACTCCTACATAGTATATCAAATTCAAAGAGGAATTCATCCGGGTCTTCAGAGGATAACCCATGAAATTTGGGTAATGCTGAAAGTGGAATGTTCTTCATAGGGGTTGCCCCTCTCAGGAGCTCCCCAATAGGGAACTCCAGGGTAGAGAGTGATTTTTCCCCCCTTCCTTCTGCTATGTTATCCTCCATTGGTCTTTTTCCTGAATCGCTTGCTCTATCTTCAGTATCTTCTGTCTCTTCAGGTTCTTCTACCGGTTCCTCAGTGTGCTCTGGTACTTCCAGCTTCCTTTCAGGTCCTAGTACCTCCTCCGTCTGTCGATCTGTTTGTGAGGAATAATGGATCTGAGGTCTCCGGGAACTTGTCCTCTGTGATGTCTCGGCCTTTGAAATAATTTCGTCAATGAAGGTCTTTCTTCCTCCCCCGCCTTTGCCACCTGTGAAATTAGGTTTCCTGCGTCCTCTCATGCACCTGTTATTCTTAAAAGGAAATCATTAATGATTTTAAAATCTCTAGTCGCCTTCCCCGGCAACAGCGCCAAAATGTTGGCTACTTGAATTGTTTATTGATTAAACATTCGAGTACCACATTAATTTGTCAACCTGGGAAAGTCCTTTTATTTCAAAGGTGACCTCATACTATATGTACTTAACTCTAAAAGCATTAAAAGCTGTAGTATACACAATTCTATTTTCTGTCAAACTCCTTACTCTATGTTATAGCAGTTAAAATATATTGCAGAGATGAAATGAAAGCAGTTAACAAAGAATACAAATCTGCAAAGAAAAATAATGGTTGCTTTGTTAGCAGAGGATCAGGACCCTATCCTCAGGGTAAGGATGTTCAGCACCTGCCCCTGTAACCAAATTGCCAATACACACTGCAATTCCTAATCATCGGTGAAGTACTCTTTTACAATATCAAGCAGCTAACAAAACAGAGTATCAGCAAAAGGAAATTATCAGAGGTAATGCTACAGAATTCAAACACACTCACACACTAACAGAAAATAAATGGGTGAATCTTGTGAAGAAGGTGGGCCCTGTCCCTCTCACAAGATTCCCCAGAACATAGATGCCGAATTAGATGCTCAGAACAATCTTTTATTCATCTGCCAAAATGTCCAGTTACAATGAAGATTCAGACTTGCTTTTGTTTTCCAAAATTTCCCTTACAACTTGTTTTCTGTTCTCTGCCCCCTCTAATGTAGATGTCTCCTCTTTATAGAGGAGATATCTATTACAATAGACCGTCATGGTTCATTCAATTTAACCTTTTTGTCAAAAATAAGAAATCCATCCTTGTTACAGGATGCCGTATTCTTGGGTCTCTTACTGTTACACAACTGGTAAATAAACCTCAACCATCTTCTTGGAATCCTCATACTATCCTTTGCCGCTTCACCATTGTTGCTGATTTAGTAAACTCATGTTGTTCCTGGTGTTTCAGCAACTGTAACTGTGTTTTACCCTTTCTGGACAGTTGCTGATCGTGCTGTGTCAGCATGGAACTCTGCTGATCTTCTGATAGTTGCTGTTTCCGCTTGTCATTTCCGGTGTTCCAGTTGTTGCAAAATAAAGTTTTCACTGCTTTAGATAGTTGCTGTTGCTAGTGTTGCAGCAACTGCATAGTTGTTGTTTCTAGTGTTGCAGCAACTACGAACTATAATTTCTGCAGACTTTAGACAGTTCAACGGTTACTTAGCAACTTGGTTAACTTCTTCAAAGATTAATTATAAAGATAACATGAATATGTAATGAATGATTAAACATATAGTAATGAGGAGAGTTACTTCATACCTTGGAATGATTAGGTCATTATATAATCAAGGCTTTCAACTTATGGATTGAAGAGGATAATATTATAGCAAAAATACAAGGTCAAAAGTGGTCAATTTGGAGTCCTAACACTTACCAGCTCATTCTGCTAAGCGTCATGACCATCCAGACCACCTTTGAGCAATATTTTTACGTTGTTGACATTATAATATTCATCTCAATCCGCATAAATGTGTCTTCTGCGTTAAATATGGTCATCTATTAGGTTTTGTTGTGTCAAAATAAGGCATACGAATAGATCCTCTGAAAGTAGAGGCTATTTTAAATCTACCCCCTCCTTCATCCCTGCACCAATTGCAAATTTGTCAAGGGTAGGCCATTGAACTTCATCGTTTTGTCCCTAATTATGCCGAGCTTGCCAAGGGATTTACTCGCTTACTTAAGAAGGGGATCCCACTCATTTGGGATGAAATCACTCAACAATATTTCAATGCTCTAAAACAACACTCAATAATTCTCCTTTATTGAATCCCCCCTATTACCACCACAATTATTTCTTATACTTGGCCACGGCTAATAGAAGCATTTCCATGGTACTAGTCCAAGACAATGACGATGGCACTAAACATGTGATTTATTATTTGATTTGAAATCTTATTGACATAGAAACTTGATATGTTGATGTCGAGAAGCTCTCCTTGGCAGCAGTTCATGCTATCCAATGATTTCGCCATTGTATTCTTCTTTGGAAGACCACAATGACTTTTTACTATAACCCCATGACTTATATTCCAACCCGTCAATTGCTTGGGGGAAAATACTCTAAATGGATCGTTATCTTGCAAGAGTTTGATTTGGAGTTTACTTTTGCCAAATCAAAGAAATCACTAGTTTTTGCCAAATTGATATGTTCCCTTTCTTCTGCAAACACATCCATTGATTTTACTGAGCATATTCCTAATGAAACCTTATTTATTATCAGTACTCTTGACCCATGGTACAAAGATATTATTATTTATCTTCAAACCCATACTTTTTGATCTGAGTTGTCTTGATCTGACCGTCGTTGCATCCGACATCAGTCTCAAACTTATCATATTACTAGTGATACATTGTAGCGATTCAATGTTGATTATGTTCTTCATAGATGTTTAACACTTGAAGAGGCTGAACGAGTCCTAAATGAGTGCCACTTCGGGGCATGTGGTGGTCACATGTCAGGTTATACCATTGCTTAGAAAATCCTTCCCACCAGTTATTTCTGGCCTTCTATCTTCAAAGATTGCATTTTGGCAGTTCAAAACTTCCATGAATGTGAGATATATAATCGTAAAAAGTGCACCCCGCTAGCACTCTTACACTCATTTGTTACCATCGACCAATTCACTAAATGGGGAATTGATTTCATGACTTCTAACCCTCGCTCGGCCGGGGGGATGGCTATATCATCATCGATGTTGACTATTTTACTAAATGGGCCGAGGCGATGCCCACCTATAGCGCTGACAATAAAAATATTTCTCAGTTCCTCTTTAACGATGTCATACCTCGCTTTGGTGTCCCTCAATCCATTATCACTGATCACAGATCCCATTTTCGTCAGTACATGATGGCAAAGCTTACTGCTTAGTTGGGTCTACATCACCAAAAATCAACTCCTTATTACCCACAAGCCAATGGCCAAGTTGAAGCAGTTAATAAAGTCTTAGTTACTATGCTTCAGCGTACCATTGGAAAGAAAAAATATACTGGCATCTCATGTTGTTTTTGGCTCTTTGGGCTTACCGAACCTTGGTTAAGACAACCAATGGTTTCACTCAATTCCAATTGGTATATGGTTTAAAAGTGACACTCCCTATCGAGTGTGAGATTCCTTTGTTAAAACTAGCTATCAAATTACTCCCTGATACCTCATCTAAAGAGGAATATTTACTTTATCTCGAGAGGCTTGATGAAACTCTTCGTATTGCTACAATGGTTATTGAAGCACAAGAAAAACGAGTTAAAGTTCATTATGATCAAACTGTTTCTCCATGATTTTTCACTAAAGGTGACATGGTCTTGTTGTATGACCAAGAAAATGATAATTTGGGAGCTGGGAAGTTCTAACCTATGTGGCATGGGCCATGCATTGTTAAACTTGTTTTGCAAAAAGTCACCTATGATTTGGTTGACTATGGGTAATGCATTAGCACAACCCTGCAACGGGCTTTATCTGAAAAAAGTATTATGCGTGATTTCCATATAATTACTTTTGTACATTAGTGTGTGAATTCATTAGTGTGCATTTTGATTTTTTGGTGTGATTATTTGCTTTGCAGACATGTTTCCTCTGCTTACCTTGTGTTTCAATCGGTTCATAGATGTCATCAGACCATTATGTTGATTTTTCTAATGTTGCTTTTTGTAGTAAGCAGAACTTATCTTCCACAGCTTGGGCACTCTTCACCCCTAATGGTGAGTTGATCAATTTACAAGGTATTTTCCTGAGACGAAAAACTAATAAGATTGTCGAGTACAGTGTAGTTATTGAACTATTATTAGAAGTAGTTTTCTTGGAATTAGAAATTTGGTTGTTAAGTTAGATTCACAAATCATTGTGTTACAATTAAATGGTCATTATTGAGTAAGAAATACACAAATTTTTTGCATGTATCTGTGTTCGATTACTGGAAAGAAACTTTGATTACATTACACATCAACACATTCCACGAAATTTGAATACGTTAACAGATGCATTGGAAAATTATGTTTTAGATAGACATTTGCGTCACCTTTGAAAAACTGAACACATCATCATGTTATATGAACACATAAGTAAACTATATATATATATATATATATATATATAGATTGTCAAAGTTTGTTATGTAAAAATCTCAAAAAATAGTTTTCTGAGATACAAGGCTTTAAAAGCCTACAACAATGCAGATAATAAAACTAGAAATAGGATATTCACCCACATGATGTTCATGATAGCATGAGACAACTCTAATCACTCGGCCTAACAACCGACGAAGTCACGTGGATGCTCCCATTTTGTGCCTCTGGTACCGCAATGATATGTCATCTATAGTACCATACTCTAGAGTCCCCCAAGTAAGGACTTCCAGGTTTCGCTCCATCTCCACTATAAGCTCTTCTCCTTCCTCGTACGAAGCTTCTTCCTCTATTTGGTGTGCTACTCACCAAGCTATCAGAGACATTCTAGGAGGCATTTTTGGTTCTACATCTACAAAATTATCACAAGTAAACTCTCAAATACACTTCAAAAAAAAATTCGTAAAACTTGAAAAATTCCAAAAAACAAGTTTTTACCTACATTGGTCCATTATGCACCAGGTGGTGGAGGAAGATCTCGGTCTCCTCTGAAGTCTATGCCCACATAGGCATAGTCATCTACCACGATTAGTTATTGGCGCAACCAACCAAATAATGCTAGAGGGAAGTGCATCTGTTGACTTCCTCGAACTCAAGGCATAATCTCACTCAATATAAGTAACCTCAAATCTCTCAAAGCTAGATCATCCACCTCTATACACTAGGAACGAAACAGAGGCACACACTGCAAGAATAATGTGACTAAGATCGATCCAAACCAAAAGTGCTCCAAACAACCTATTTTGCACTAGGTCAACTCTCTTTTCATGTTAACTATAAATCATTCGATAATTTTATACAACTGGAGTGAGACAGTCCATTGCATATTGGAATTGAGATTTCATTGCCTCATGGAATGCTTGAGCCCTAGCTATATGACCCATGGTATGTAGAATAGTCCTCAAGGGTAGGTTGTCTATGGTTTCTATCTTAACCTTTCACTCATGGTTGTTTCTGCATTCAGGCAATGTGTTCTAATCGGTGTACTAGTGACCTCTCCTCCTCTACGAGATCTGACGAGTTTGATCCTCTCTCCTCTCCTGGACATTCCAGTGATGAAATAGATGTCAGATACCTCCATTTCAAGTTCTTTATCTCCAATAATGAAGATCTTACGACCAACATCCCATAATCCTATGAGATACTCTAGCAACTCAATCTGAGCTCTGACTCCCAGGGTCTAAAAGAACTTAAGAAATCCACAATTTTGTTGTAACATGCTTTATTTTTGATAAGTTAGTTTTTATTTATAAAAGAGGGTATGAAAAAAATAAAGGATAAAAATGAAAAGATGAAAGAATAGAAAGTAAGAAAAAGATATGAAATAAAACCCCATCAAAATAAAATCAAGATTTGTATAAGTGTGCCCGTTTAAGTGCCACTTCATAGAAATAATATTCCATTGTAATAAATTAAGGTTTTCTATGCAGTTTGTTTAAATGCCACAACCTTTTCTTCTTATTTGAATCGTACAATTTAATCATGATCCAATCATTTAAATTTATGTTTTAGAATAGAGAATAAGTTCACCAAACTGTTTAATATTGGTAGAACATTATGATATATGATAGAATAAAATAAATATGGCCTAATATGCTCAAAATTTGGCGAAAGATGTATTAGATTAGGATTACAAGTAAATTAGGCAAAATAATGGTTGCTAGTCTAAATGCGCCAAAAAGTTAGATTAAGATTTTATTAGGATTTAATTACCTTTAATCAATGATTAATTTTTATGTTGCAAATATTTTTATTCAAAGTCAGAAAAGGACAATTTTTTTTTTTCACGAAGCAATAAAGGTTGAACACAATCAGACAATTATCCACTTCCCTTCCCATATCAACAACAGGGAAGCCGTTTCACAACCCCTTGCTACATTATGCGATAATGGCGGGGGGGTGGGGTCCAAAAATAAGTTTAATTCATGTGGGCCCCTCGTTATGTGTCACCTCCTCCACACTTTGCACCTGCCTCACTCATTACCGCTTACCACCACGCCCCCTCTGAAATCCTCTTATCATTTTCCCACACCTTTTGATACCGCACCAACAGTAATATCCTTCATGCGCCCTCCATTTCCAGCTATTGTGTTCTGCATGTCCCTATCTGTTGTCACTTATTCGCTATCCATTTCCTCCCGTTACTGTTCTTTCTTATGAATTAATGCCAATCTTCTGATCAGTAACGAATTTCTCGTAACATTAAATTATCTAGATTATAAATAATTCCCTCGCCCCATTATGCCATTTTCCCTAAACTTCTCTTTAATTTTGATTTATTGTTTGTTAAGTCCACTACTCCTAAATTTATTCTATGCCACTGTTGAACTTACTACCAACACACATCACCTTGAGGAATCTGTCTCCCTATTTTCTATTATCCCTTCATTGTAATTCTGTAATCATGGCTCCTAAGAGAAAATATGAGCCATTTGTTAGTTCATCTTCATCGTAGGAAAACCCAAAATCCTCTGATGCCTTAGACCTTGATCACATTCCATCGGATGTCTAGTTCTTCAAAATCATAGATACAGAGTGTGGATTCGACATGTTTGAATTGGACCAATGGCTAAAGAAAAATTATATTGACTATGAAGATGAAATCAACCTATGTGAATCCTTACCACCCCTTTATATATTTCCTCAAACCCATTCTTTTCCTGATCTAGTCATGTGGTGTATTGTAGCTGCTGCAATAACCCCTCTAAATAATTCAAAATCCTTAAAAATTTTGGAGCCCCTGTATCATTCAATAATTTTCCATACCTTAGGATCTGCTCAAAAGCTCACCAGACCAAAAAAGCCTCATAAGAACCTAAGGTTTCCTGTTAAGTCCAAATAAGTTGCAAATCTAGTTTAAGAAAGTTAGTCGCAGCTTCAAAGCATGACTCTTTCAATCAATTGTGACCCTTGTGACCCAAAGGTCACTAAGACGCAAAGGTCGATAACAATACTCATCACTACCATGCGACCCTTGTGACCTCACACCAACAAGTCGGAAGGTCACATAGGTTGCAAGGTCACACTTTCAATCCATATGATCCTCGCACGTGAGACCAAAACTATAAATAGTTAGCTCACCCCTAGTCATTTGTAACGGCTCATTTGGTCACATGAGAGATGAAGAAATCTTGCAAATTGGGTGCGTGCGCATTTTTCTCCAGGTAGGTGACCTTTCACCTTCTTAGTAATCACTTTTTTGGACCAGGTGTCATTCTCTGCCACTCTAACCCTCTACATTCCACCCTAGGGGGATTTTTATCTCCTTTTTCTTAGGTTTTCACCTCATACTAAAGAAACAATTACTCTAGCCCTGTTTAGTCTTTCTTGGCCCCCTCATGGCCATTCCTCAACCTTAACCATCCCTGTTTTTGCCATTAAGCCTGACCATATTGCCAGGAAGAATTACAGACCTCCCCTAAGCCTCAAATATTTCTCCTTATCCCACCCAAAAATCAACTCGCAAGTGCCACAACCACGATACCACAATTCCCATGACCATCCCGACTTAGTGACCTAGCAACCTAGCAACCTCACGACCTTGCAACCTGTCGACCTCGCGACTTTCCGACCTGTGACACATACACCAAGTCGCTAAGTTAGAATATCTTTCTTGCAACCATTTGACCTATATTCCTATGTGGTCTGCCATAAGGCCTCCAGACAACTTTTGAAATTGGTTTCATTTAGGCAGTTTCTGTTTAGTTTTCATGTCGTTGCTCTCATTGTGGGATTGTTTGTTCAACATGTCAGGTGACATAGACCTCGAGTGAATCTCCATCTCCTCCTTCAAAGATGAGATGGCACCAGCAACTACTAAGGCCACTCCTAGAATATCGGGAGGTAGTTCATTGGAGATCTACCAAGATGAGGAGCCACCCATCTATGGGGACAGAACTTGTAATATCAATAAAACTAGAAAGCTCTCCTGGTATAACATCTACAAATAGTTTGTGAAGTCGGACATACTGGAAACACAAGAGGATTTCCCGATATACCTGAATTTCAAGAGGTCTAAGCTGCATAAGGTAGCATCACACCTTCCGATATTTCCATGCGCAAAAAATATTGACTGGATCTTGGAGAATACAAATACATATTTGTGGACAATCAGGGATCACACTGGAGCACCCTTAGCTGCAATCTCCCCTACAGATATTTCTGCCTACTACAGACTCCCTGAGAGACAAGATACATTCAATACCTAATGGCTCTCTAGTTTTGTGATCCGAGTTAAAGATATCCTAAGGGAATGGTGGCATTACCCATTAAAGTTCCAAGTTAGAATATATCAGGCATATAGGACAGAAGGATTATAGAAAGTATATCAACTAATTTCCTCTATGATGTATGCTTGTATGGTAAAGCATACTGTGACATATTCTAAGGCACCAGGGTTCCTATCATGCATTTTGTCACCACCCGGGGAATAATTTTCAATTGGGCGAACATTCTGGCATCAAATTTAAAGACAAACATAGTTGTAGCCAAGCATCCGGAGCTAGAGAAGCCACCAGAATTCTACATGGCTTGATACCACCTAGACCTCATCTTCGCAAGGTGCTAATTTGAGAACTGGAGCTATAACCAGGATACATCAACGACCGACCTAGTGCACTGCCACTATAAGGTTTTCTGGGAAACTTCCTACAAAGGTATGATAGATGTTATTTCTGAATTGTTTATTGCCCCGCTATACGAACAACTATTTGGTGAGGAACCACGATGCATGTCAAGGAGGTCTATGGAAACTGTGGCCAAGGTAGTGCATTAGTTTTCCATCTAGAAGGGTACGTTCATTAGAGTATTCGGTACCCATAAGATCCCCCATGCCCTACCCAGGTTTTTCAAAGACAAAACGCTCCTACGAGAAGTTTTCTACTAGATGACACAAGGTTTTTCAAAGGTACTAAACAAAGGTAATAAGAAATCATGTCCTACCTTCCCTCTCATCATCGGAGCATATATAGTGGAGAACTTCAAACAAGTGGAGGCAAAGGCTGAAGCATTGAAAGCTAGCCACTTTTTTAATCTCAACTATCGGATGTACGATCCTGAGAAGGTCATGGCCACCCACTGCAAGAAAGCAAAGTTCACTGGGTCATATTCACACGCCAAACAAGATCATAAAGACTGGGTAAATAATTGTTATAACACCACTAGGGAACTCAGTCCTAGTGATCAGTAGACCATAGATGAGGAACTCCTCGAGCATTCCCATGAAAATGTTAATCTTCAAGAGAGGTCCTCCACCATCAAGAAGAAATAGTGGGAGACACAGAAAGTCGCCGGGGAATCTGAGAAGAAAAAGGGGAATGAGGTCAAAGATATTTTGAGCGACACAAAAGAGGAAGACATTAATGAAATTATAGAACAAAGGAACGATGCCCTAGAAAGGAAAAAGAAATAGCTCAAGAGGAAAAGGGTGAAAGAGCTCAAACAATCTCAAGATTTCAGTGACCAAGGCCAGCTCGAAAAGAGAAGGTGATAAGAAGAGGAGCAAAAGGAGAAACAACTACAAGAAAAGTTGCAGCAGGAAACAAGGGCTCAAGAAGAGATAGAGAAGATAAGAAAACAGGAAGAATACAAGTCTAAGGAGGAACATGAGAAAAGGATACTGGAACAAGAGATAAAAGAGAAAGAAGAAAATCAGGAAGATGAGGTTAAGCGGAAACAAGCGCTAGCAAAGAAAGAGAGAAAGCTGGAGGACGAAAGAAGGGCTTAGGAAGAAATAGAGAAGAAAAGACAACAACAAGAACACAAGACTAAGGAGGAACAGGAGAAAAGGAGTCCATAACAGGAGCTAAAAGAGAAAGAAAAAAAGCTTAAGAAGGAAGACGAGCTTAAGAAGAAACAAGCGCTAGTAGAGAAAGAGAGAAAGCACCTGGAGGAATAATTAAGGAGGATAAAAGAAAAGGAAACCAAGGGAGTTGAGGGAGGAGAGACCAGTAAAAGATCTGAGCTAGATACAAAACAAAGTGAGCTACCCCCATTAGATGTGACTCCTTCTACTCCCCTCACTGGAGGGAAACTTCCCTTGCAAGAGCTAGGTTTCTTAGAAGGACAAGAAGAGGAGGTCCTAAGCCTCACAAAGCTCACCTTCGATGAAGTGAGCCTCAAAATTGTGCACGAAAGGAAAAATTATTATGCCAGGAATCCAATGGAGCCCTTATTGGTCACCACGACCAAGGAGATTATGCCCAACATCACTGTGAATCCATAAATGATTGCCTCAGTCACAACAACTTTCATTACTGCCACAGAACACAATGTGGTCTAGATGAGAAAACATATCATGGACCTTTAGAATAGGTTGTACGCATCTGAACAAAGGGCCGCCAATGCAGAGCAAGAAAGAAGGAGAGAAGAAGAAGAGAATGCAACCCTCTGTTTAGTTCACTCAAGCACAACAGAATTCCAGGTAGCAATCAAAGGAGAGAGAGAGATCCTCGGGGAGGCCATGGCAATGTTTTAGGAAGAGATGTCAAAGTTGCATCACATAGTGGCCCCAATCTTGGCGATACAAGCTCACACCAGGGAAAGAGCTGCAATGCTAAAGGAAGTTGTGATCGGTATAGACAATATGCATGAGTGGTCCGTTAAGTATCCAGGAGGACCAGTATTAGTCCCTAAGAAGGATTGGATCACCATGAAAAATGTGAAGGTTCAACTCCGCATCAAGATCCAATCAAAGGACAAATTAACCAAGGATGTGGATAGGGTATTAGCTTCCTATAGACAATTTTTCAATTGCCTAGAGTCTATGATTCAACTTCATGGAGTTCTCTCTATCAGAGAAGTCGGAAAAGTGAGGAAGCAGGAAGATATCTCAAGGGAGGTGCAGCATTTTGTTGATACATATAAATAGGCAGCCCATGCAGAGGACCTACCGGTCACCAAATAAAATATTACATGTTATGTGGTAGAACTAGTAAGAATTTGCACCAAAGTAGTAACCTTGAATAACCAGGTGAATGCCAAATGCACCACCCCCATCCTATATGCACTCGAATGCCTACACAAACAGTATGAAGAACAACCATAGATCACCCCCATCATAGCCGAGTACAACCTATGGCACACCTACTTAATGGAGTAGCTCAATCTGGAGATCCCTAAACTTGTTATTGTTAAATTGATCTCTTATTTTGTGATGTGTGTAATTTGATAGAATAAGGAATTTTGGAATATGAAACATCATGAGGAAGTCCAAGAATCATGGGGTCTACTAAGCGACATAAGGAAGTTCAAGAGTCAAGGGTAGGCCAAGAGTCACCCTCACTATATAAATACACCCTCATGACACATTTGTACGGAATTTTTTTGCTGAGAACATTTTTGAGACATATTTCTTAAAAGAACTTATCCTCTTCCAAATTACTCAATTCTTTGCGATCTTAGCGGCTCCACCATCCCTCGATTATCCAACTACTTAACTTCTCCTTCCGAAATTTTCCTCTCCTCTGTCTATCGGCCCCAGGCACAGAACAGGCAAGCTTTTTCAAAACAGTTTTGCAGCTACCTCAGGCAATCTTGTATTTCTGCGAATCCTATCCACAGAAATTTCAGATGTGGCCTCGACTACTCCAATCTGTCTGCACAATTGGCACAACCTTTTCAACCGATTACCATCACAATCCTTGGGAAATCAAAGATATCTGAAATTTTTGCTTTCCAGCTTCGGATTCAACAGTTGAAGGCTAGTGTGACAAGGGCTACGTTCGATTCACAAGGCGTTGCTGCTTTCACAAGGCTTCAGATTCAGCAAGGGCCGCGTTCGATTCACAAGGCGCTGCTGCTTTGCTGCTATAGATATGGATGAACATGGTGGCCTGTGAGAAGATAGCAACTTCAGTGGGTGGCAAACTCAACACCACTGCAAAAATTAAAAAATGAAGTGTAAAACCTGTTACATTTTACTCCAGTTTGTCCGAATCTACACAACATTTCGATTCTACACAGCATCGGAAACAAGATGTAATGCTGACTCAATAAAAATTTGTATCTATTGTTGGATCATCACCTTCCAACCACACTCTGTAAAAATGGAGATCCGTCTCCCTCCTTTTTTCTTTTTTTGAATACAAAACAGCGATCGATATTGTGAAAAAAAAAAAAATTCCACTATTGTATTCCTCAAATCTTTTATGTCGTAATGCCATGATTATTTTTCACTTGACGGATCGAATGTTCATGAGATTTCTTTGATGTGTGGCTTGCTCATCTGCTATATAATACGACAAAATTTGTGTTGTTACACATGGATGGTATATGATTCGCTAACTCTATGCTTGTACTGGTGAACTATTTCATTGGTATTGATTTAATCTATTTTTTACTGTATGTTTACTTATTCTTATATATGTTTGATTTCTATCAACTACTTTAGAGTTGTTAAGAACTTTATCTTATAAAACATGAGTCTTATTTGAAATCTACTGAGAGTTACTTTACGTAAGGTTTATGTTGTTAATAGTCTGGATATTCATGGTATGCACGTTATAAGATATTTGTCAATTTTTTCCTTGTGTTTATTGAAGTTCATGCTTTCAATTGAGCCCATATCCCACTTTCTTCTGAAGCAAGCTCAACACACTTGAACGGTAGTTGAGCCTACATACCGAATGGGAGCCCTAAAGTAAATGGTGCAAGGTCTAGTTGGGAACCTACACCAGGGAGACCCCCTTTACTATTGGCAGAGGATTCTAGCATGTCAAGATGGTGCCAAGCTAACTATAACCCTTTGCAAAGAACTGTGGTAGCTCAGAATGGAGACATTATGATATCTATCATTCCAGAAATTGTCAGTAAGATGCTTCTGATCCCTAAAAATAATTCCATTAGCTTTTTCTCCACTGTTGTTTTACTAGACCTATATCATAAGCTCAACTTCCCTCAAAGAGCTCAGATCTTTGAGATCTTTCTCCGAGAAGATGTTGAACTTCCTAAAAAGAATCCTACCTATCTGTTGGAATTATGACACAGATTTGGTGCTATGACATAGGTGTTGTTCTTGATGGCAACTCACTCAAATGACAGATCTCAATTTAGGCTCACAGAATGAAGAAAGAGAGGTATATGCAGGTTCCCCGTTGACCAAGCTTTGTGTACACATGGGCTTGCAGACCAAAATGCGCGTATAGCGTACACATGCACTTTGTTGGGTCCCTATAATACTAGTGATTACCCCATACTATTGTAGTTATACCCCTTATTAATATTGTTGTGCCCCTATTGCCCCCATATTGTTATTACTGTGCCCCATAGCATCCCTCTATTGTTATTTTTGTGGCTTTATATTATTATTGTTAGGTCAGTTGGATTATATTGTGACTCCTTAGACTCCTATATATAGAAAGGAGCTTTTGTCATTTGAATCATCCAAGAATTGTTCATTTATGTAATGTAAAGGAGGTTTCCCCCTCGAAGAGGCTGAATTCTAAGGCGTTGATCTATCTTTTCTATCTTTTCTTGAGCTGGTTTCATAACATTTGGTATCAGAGCTTTGGATTCTAGGGTTTCGCTGCTCCAAATAGGTCATTGTGGCATTTTCGCTATAACTTTTTTCTATGACGTTTCAGAAGTCACAAAAAAAAACCCATTTGAGAAGAAATCAGGCTGAACCTTGGGTCTGAATTTTAGAGCTTTTCGTGTGATATTTGCTGAGATATGATATGAGGAAGTTAGTCTTTTTGTAGACTCCTCAATTACATACAAAACAAGTTCGCTCTACTGAACTAGTCTATAAGCAAGTCACTGTGGGAGATTTCACATAACTCTTTCTTGGAGAATCCAATTTGGGTCAGACGTGTGGCATTGGAAAGAGGACACAGAGGGCTACTACAAGTCACAAATTTAGAACTAGATGATTGAAAAGTATAGAGATATATCAGAGGCAATATCGAGCTCCTACAAAGTGAAAAAAGGTGTGTAGATTTTCTTAAATTTTTGCTTAAGACCGGTTTGAAAATTATTTTGAAGGAATTATTATCGGTAACTGATGCCTCGAGGAAAGAAAATGAAAACACCTAGTAAGGAACCTGAAAGCTCTAGCATGACTCATGAAGAAGAGGAAGAAATGCTACATGATATATCAAAATTACAAGAACAAGTGCAACAAATGTCACGCTCACAAAAGCTAACAAAAGCTAAGATAAATGGCATGGAACCTAAGATAAAGGGTGTGGAAGCGAAGACGAATGATTGGAAGATAGATTTGAAGACAGACATGGAAGAATTGAAGATAGATTTGAACACAAACTTGATGACAGGCATGACAGATATGAAGACAGATTTGACAAATTTTCTACAAGAAATAATTACTAATGGTGAAAAGGTAGTAAAGGAAACTCATGATGCGAACAAAATAAATGTTAATCATGATATCATAGACTCTAATGTTGGATTGAAGACTCACCATATTCCAAAAATCGATATGAGGAAGTTTGATGGCAAGGATCCCGCCACATGGATATTATAGATGGAGCAGTTCTTCGATCTGAATAATGTGCAAAACACACAAAAGGTACGTATGGAAACTTTATATTTGGAACCAAATCAATTTTTATGGTATCAATGGATTTTCTCTCGTAAACAATTTATCACTTGGGAAATTTTTACGGAAGAATTGATAGCAAATTATGAAGATACAAAAAGCAACACTTTTTTTAGCCAATTGATAAGTCTCAAACAAAAGGGTTCAATAATGGAGCACATTGAGGAGTTCCAAAAATTGAACATAAGGGTAAAATATATTCCAGAGGAGCATAGGATTGATGTGTTCATAGGGTCTTTAAAGGATAATATCCAACATGATGTTCGCCTTTGGGAACCTGATTCATTAGAGAAGGCATTCAGGTTAGCAAGAAAAATGGAAAGCAAAATTATGGCAACCAGGAAGCATACCACTCACAACTATAAAGACGGAAGCGTTGTTGCCCCTAGTCTTCCACAACCTATAAGGTTGACACCACAACAATTGGAAGAAAAAAGAGCAAAAGGGCTTTGTTACTGTTGTGATAGCAAATACACTAAAGGTCATAAGAGTGCTGAGAAGAAATTATTCTACATAGATTGTGAAGAGGAAGAATAAAAGGAGCAAGAAAGGTCAAAAGAAGAGGATATATTCCAGGAACAAAGCCTAGATGAAGAAAAAATAAATCCGACCATACCTTGTAATGCATTGGCGGGAATTACCACTCCTCAAACCATCAAGATAGAAGGACAAATCAAGAAGAAAAAGGTAATAGTGTTGATTGATTCAGGAAGCACCCACAATTTTATTCATTGTAGGGTAGCAAAAGAATTGAATTGCTTCCTATATCCAGCACCAGAGTGTCAAGTGATGATTGCAAATGGAGGAGCAATAAATTACTCTGGAAAGCTCCATAATATTAGGCTATCCATGGGAGAATATGTATTGACTAGCCTAATGCTTTCCATTCCAATGGGAGGTGTTGATGTTGTACTAGGAGTCCAATGGCTACAATCCTTGGGTACAATAGCTTTTAATTTTCAAGAACTTTTCATCAAATTTTATACGCAAGGAAAGGAAGTTGAATTAAGGGGTATTGCGGGGAAACCAGGAAAGATAATAAGCTCTAATGGTATGACAAAGCTTCTCAAAAAGGAGCAAAGAGGTGTAATTGCACAATTATGTTCGCTAGATGTTTCCACATCGGAATAATCTATTTCTCCATATCTCCAAAAAGTCCTGGACAATCATTCCAAGGTATTTGAGACTCCCAAAGGTCTCCCACCTATACGTGATCATGATCATGCTATTCATCTGATTTCAGGAAGTGTTCCTCCAAACATCAGGCCGTATAGATATTCCTATGTCCAAAAGAGTGAAATTGAACGTATGGTTGCAGAAATGCTAGAGGCTGGTATAATTCAACCGAGTCAAAGTTCTTTCTCTGCTCCAGTAGTATTGGTGTACAAGAAGGATGGATCATGGCGAATGTGTCCGGATTATAGGGAGCTCAACAAGCTCACTATTAAAGATACGTTCCCCATTCCTGTCATTGATGAATTACTGGATGAATTGCATGGATCAATTTACTTCACCAAGTTGGATCTTCGTTCAAGATATCATCAAATCAGAATGAAGATTGAAGACATTCTAAAAATAGCATTTAGAACTGATGAGGGTCATTATGAATTTTTGGTCATGCCTTTTGGCCTTACCAATGCACCTTCAACATTTCAAGGTTTGATGAATTCAATTTTCAAACCATCCCTTAGAAAATTTGTGTTAGTATTTTTTGATGATATACTAATCTACAACAAGTCTTGGAAGGATCATGTTGAACATGTTGACAGGGTGCTACAACTATTGGAGGAGAAACAATTATATGCAAAAAGATACAAATGTTTCTTTGGAGTCCAGGAGGTTGAATATTTGGGTCATATTGTATCTCATGAAGGAGTTAAGGTAGACCCTAGCAAAATTAAAGCCATTAAGGAATGGAAAATCCCCACATCCATAAAGCATCTGTGAGGATTTCTTGGGTTGACAGGGTATTATCACAAGTTTGTTAAGAATTATGGGAGAATAGCAGCACCGCTAACAACATTATTGAAGAAAGATGCATTTTCATGGACTCCGGAAGCAACAAAGGCCTTTGAACATCTTAAAGAGGCAATGTGCCAAGCACCGGTCTTAGCTACACTAGACTTCACAAAAACATTTATTGTGGAATGTGATGCTTCAGGAAATGGAATTGGTGCTATTCTAATGCAAGATGAAAGACCCATTGCTTTTAAAAGTCATCCAATCAAGGGAAAGTTTTTAAGCAAAGTTATTTATGAGAAGGAAATGTTGGCAATACTCCATGCACTTAAGAAATGGCAACCCTACCTAATGGGAAGACACCTCAAGGTAAAAACGGATCATGATAGCCTTAAATACTTTTTAGAACAAATATTATCCTCTGAAGAGCAACAAAAGTGGGTCACAAAGATGTTGGGTTATGACTTTGAAATCATCTACAAAAAAGGGAAGCAAAATGTGGTGGCAGATGCACTCTCAAGAAAGGATGAGGATGTGGAAGCATTGTTCTGCGCCATTTCTATTATCCAACCAGATTGGATAAACGAAGCAAGGGAGGAATGGAAGAATGACGAAGAAGTGTGGGCACTTATTCGAAAGCTACAACAAGATTCCAGTACGTTTGATACATTTAGCTAGCAAAATGATTCGTTATGGTACAAAGATCGCTTATACCTCTGTAAGAATTCCCAGCTAAAACAAAAGATTCTTATGGAATTGCACACTTCTCCCTTAGGAGGGCACTCAGGATTTCTAAAAACTTACCACAGGGTTAAGAAGGAATTTTTTCGGGATGGCCTTAAATCAGATATTCAAAAGTTTGTGGTAGAATGATTGGTTTGCCAACAAAATAAAGTTGAAACAATTAAGACACCAGGTCTATTACAACCTTTATCCATTCCAAGCCAACATTGGGAGGAGGTTTCAATGGATTTTATCACAGGTTTACCCAAGTCTGAGGGAAAGAGTGTCATCATGGTGGTAGTTGACAGACTTACCAAGTATGCACAATTTTGTGCATTATCACATCCATTTGAAGCCAGTACAGTTTCTACTGCATTTATGGAAACAATTCAAAATCTACATGGAAACCCAAAGATTATTGTCAGTGACAGAGATCCCATTTTCACTGGAAATTTTTGGACAAAATTATTTTCTTGTCTTGGTACTCAGTAAGCTCATAGCTCATCTTATCATCCTTAATCTGATGGGCAAACTGAGATAGTAAACAAATGTTTGGAAGGATATCTTTGTTGCTTTGTATCTGATAAACAAACACAATGGGTGAAATGGTTGCCTCTGGCTGAATGGTGGTATAACACTTCCTTCCATACAGCAACAAAAATGACCCCATTTATGGCACTTTATGGGTATCAACCACCATCCATCACATCATATTTAAGAGAAAATTCTAAGGTTCAGGTAGTGGAACATCACATCGAACATCAACAACAAGTCCTCCAACTCTTAAAGGATAACCTCGTGTTGGCACAAAATAGAATGAAACAACAGGCAGATCAACATCGCAGTGAAAGAAGTTTTGATGTAGGTGATTGGGTATTCCTACGGCTACAACCATATAAGCAAATGTCCCTCAAGCAAGCTAAGAAGGATAATAAATTATCACCAAAGTATTATAGTTTGTACAAGGTGTTGCAAAATATCGGTACTATGGCATACAAATTGGAGCTTCCTGCAGCTTCTCGATTGCACCCAGTTTTCCACGTTTCATGTTTAAAGAAGGTTATAGGCGACAAGCTCCCAGTTCAAAAAATATTTCCAGAACTTGACGAGGAAGGAAAAATTATATTGGAACCGGAAGCAGTCATAGAAACAAGAATTCGGCAGCTATGAAATCGATCAATTTCAGAGTATCTTATCAAGTGGAAGAACTTATCCGCTAAAGATTCCACATGGGAGGATGATAATTTTATGCAGAAGTATCCAGAACTACTCAAGCATTGAGGACAACACTTTTTTGAAGGCGAGGGGCATGTTGGGTCCCTATAATACTAGTGATTACCCCATTACTATTGTAGTATACTCCTTATTAATATTGTTGTGCCCCTATTGCCCCCATATTGTTATTACTGTGCCCCATAGAATCCCTCTATTGTTATTTTTGTGGCTTTATATTATTATTGTTAGGTCGGCTGGATTGTATAGTGACTCCTTAGACTCCTATATATAGAAAGGAGGTTTTGTCATTTGAATCATCCAAGAATTGTTCATTTATGTAATGTAAAGGAGGTTGCCCCCTCGAAGAGGCTGAATTCTAAGGCGTTGATCTATCTTTTCTATCTTTTCTTGAGTTGGTTTCATAACACACTTTCACCGAAGGAAAGGCGCGTACATGTTGGAAAACTTAGTTTTGGTCCATGGTATATGGTCCATGGTATTGAGTAAGGCCTAAGACTATAAAAGGAGGAGAAGATCATTAGGTAAAGGCACTCATGAATTGAATATCTAATGAAGAGAAAGATCTATAATACAGGTGATTGGGTTATGGTTCATAGCTGGATCTGAATCAAGGATGAACCTGAGCACTTGATGAAGGATAAGTTCTATTGATGGGTCAAGATCTTAAGGATTGAAGAGAAGTATCTTTGTGTGGTTTTTATCTTTTATCTAAATAACTGGCGCATGTTGTAATCTGTAAATATGATGATCTGGGTATAACTAATGTCTGGAATTGTTGTAAAGTTTAAATAATCATTTACAGATCTATACACAGGTTCACTTTAGCATTCTGCGTATACGTGTTGGTTCTACATATCAAAACATCGTATACACAGGTTCGACTTGAGAAGGCGACGTATGTACGCAGGTTTGACACATTGAAGTAGCGTATACCTCATAAAATATGCTTTAGCTACTTCTGTTTACTGTTGCAGTGTTCTAGGTTCTGGCTTGGGTTCTGGTTACAACATTCTGAGAAGTGATTGATTGATTCAGTTTTGGTTGGTGTAAAGGAGATTGGTTGATGTAGATATAATTGATGGTTGATTGATGTTATTGATGGATCCAGTCTGAAAATTTATGAAACGTGGTCCCTGGAAGAAAAGAGAAGGTTGTAGCCTTCTGTAGGCCTGCATCTACGTACTAGTAAACATAACAGCTAGTACAAGAGCTATGGTGTTGTAGCTCCCTTCTAGGAGAAGCTGGAAGAGGAGAGAAGGTTGTAGCCTTTTGCAAGTAGAAGCCTGCGTACTAGTATAAGACTGCACTAGTACAAAAATTGTAAAAAGAAGTTTCTTATTAAAAGAAGATAGAGACGATTGCAGCAGGTGGTTTTCACCCACATTGGGTTTCCACCTTATATCTTGTGTTCATGTGTGTGTGATTGTCTGTTATGTTTTGCTACACCTGATTACTATTTATATGGTTCTGATACATTGATTAAAGGTCAACATATGAAAAATTAACTAAATCATAAGTTTGCAGGATATACGTTTGTTGCCTTAATAAAAGTTGTGTATACATGCAAGTTACGTTAACTGAAGTAGCGTATATGAATTTTAGTATGGAAATGAAATATTATTGACTTGCTAATACTGATTCCCCCCCCCCCTCTCAGTATTATTTCCAACAATTGGAATCAGAGCAGGTCCTTTAGAAGAAGCTTCATCGCTTGAAGGAAGATCTATCATCATGAGTAACTATGAAATAGAGGGATCCATTAGACCACCAATATTTGATGGGAGCAACTTTGTTTATTAGAAGGTAAGAACCACAACCTATCTTCAATCTCTTGGAATAGATGTTTGGGAAATCGTGGAAGGAGGATATACATTTCCATTAGCGATTCCTATAGAGACAGTAGGTAAAAAGCAATATGAAACCAATGCCAAGGATGTCAATACATTATTGGGGAGTCTATCACAATCAGAATATTTCAAGGTCATGTAGCTCAAAACCGCCAAAAAAATATGGGACAAGATTGTTCTAAGCTATGAAGGAGACAACCAGGTAAAATGTGCAAAACTACAATCTCTCAGAATTCAATATGAAACTCTGAAAATGCACAATGATGAAAGTATATCTAATTAATTCCTACATATAGATGAGATTTTTAATTACATGAAAAACTTGGGCGAAGAGATAAAAGAATTTACTTTAGTTGAAAATGTTTTAAGATCCTTGTCTACTAAGTTTGAATCAAAATTTTCTACCATAGAAGAAAAGCAGGATCTTCAAAGTATTACTATGACACAGCTGCATGAAATCTTAACAGCTTTCGAAATGGGAAAATGAGGTCCATTAGATACTAGAGAAGCTGCATTTAAAGCTTCAGGAAGAGAAGCACTCAATGAATCAGGACATATTTCAAAAGGAGAGGAAGAAGCAAACTTTGTCAAGAACCTTCAGCGAGGTTCCAGAAGATTCAAAGGTAAACAACCTTTCAAATGTTTTGCTTGTGGAAGAGTTGGTCATTATGCGGCCAAATGTCCTCATAAAGAAAAGCTTGATAAAGGTAAGGAATCAGAAAAATGGAATAGAAAATAGAATGTAAGTAAGAAGAGCTACTATACGCATGAAGATAGCGATGGTTTATCAAATAGTGATGAAGATGAAAATAGTAATGACTATAGACTTCTTATGGCTTTTGAAGATGATGATTTCTTGGATGATTTAGCTGAAGATGACCTTTATGAAGAAATCTCTAAACTCAAAATCTATTTATAAGAAAAGAATATGATTATATATACTCTGACATTCCAGCTTGCTGAAAGAGAAAAACACAATGAAAAACTAGAATGTGAAATTGTGGGTCTAAGAATAGATAGTGAGAAAAAAAAAGCTATCAATCTCAGATTTCTAAAGGATCATAAAGTTTAGATGAAATTATCAAAGTGTAGTGCCTCCTTTGATAAAGACAAGTCTTGGATATACTGAAGAAGCATGTCAAGCACAAAAGTCGTCAACCTCCACTAAAAGCTATCTTGATGCAGCAAAGAGAAGTGAACAGTTTGACAATCGTCAGCAAAGGCATAAAGCAGATCACCAGGTAAATCGGGCTCAATCTACTTCAAGCATGAACATAAGTTACAACTAGCCTCAGGTAAATCATACTCAATTTGCTTCAAGAATGAATGAAAACTACAATCACCAGGTCAATAGATTCGATAATCGCATGAACTTCTTTAATGGAAAATGTTTTTCATGTCATAAATTTGGACAGAAAGCTACTCAATGTGTTGCCTACAAGACCATCATGACTAGAGAAGCACGAAATCAAAGGAATTTGACAAGGATCATGAAAAGGACCTACAATAACTTTTCACTTCTTGAAAATGAAATAGAATGCTCTATCTGTAACAACTTCAATCATGAAGATTCTAAATGCAGGAGTAAATTTTGGGAAACATCTCAGAAGGAGCAAACTTCATTGAGTCCCAAAATATGGAGGAAGAAAGAACCAAAAACAGAAAGATGTTGTATAGCCTTGTATGCATAAGGACAAGAAAATTACTGGTACATCGGCAGTGGATGCTCGAAACACATGACAGGTGATAAAGAAAAACTTCCGTCATACAATGCCTTAGAAAAGGAAAAGAAGGTCTCATTTGGAAATGACACTCCTGCTGTCATAAAAGATAAAGGTTTCATTCTCTTAAAGGAAAAGGTTAAAGTTTGGAATGTTATGTATGTTGATGGTCTAAAGCATAACCTATTGAGTGTCGGTCAAATTTGTGATCAAGGAAATGAAGTAGTTTTTCGATCAAATGGATGTGTTTTTCGTGAGCTTGATACAGGAGAAACTGTGATCAAAGGCATAAGAACTCCAAACAACTTATACATACTCAAGGGAGGACAACAACAATGCTATCTAAGAAAAAATGATGAACACTGGCAATGGCACAAAAGATTGGGGCATCTAAGCTTCCCACAAATAAGGAAAGCATGCAAATTCTAGGATGTTCATGATCTTCCTGATATCAACATTCCAGAAAATACAATATGCAAATCATGTCAATTGGGTAAGCAAACCAGAGCACATTTCCTTGAGAAGGAAGGATCAGCTAGTAAGCCTCTTGAACTTGTTCATACTGATTTATGTGGTCCATCAAGGAAAAAGTCACCTCGTGGAGAAGAATACCTTATATTTTTCATTGACCATTTTTCCAGAATGTGTTGGATAGGACTTCTAAAGCATGAAGATGAAGCATTTGAAAATTTCAAAGCCTTCAAAGCTTTGGTTGAAAATGAATCAGATCACAAAATCAAATGCCTCAGATCTAATTGAGGAGGGGAATTTACCTCGGATGAATTCTTTTAATTTTGTGAAGAACATGGAATAAAAAGAGAATTCTCCACTACAAGGACTCTTCAGCAAAATGGAGTGGTAGAAAGGATTAACATAACTATTCAACAAATGGCCCGTGCCATGCTAGATGAGTCTGGAACTCCTGCAACCTTCTGGGGTGAAGCTGCATTTGCTGTCGTCACTATCCTCAACAAAGCAAACGTTCGGGTAAACAACACTCAAACTCCACATGAACTTTGGTATGGTAAGACTCCTACTGTAAAATACTTCAAAGTTTTTGGAAGCAAATGATACATCAAAAGCACTGATGAAAAACTTGGCAAGTTTGAACCTAGAGCAGATGAAGGCATTCTCATTGGTTACTCTTCCCGAAGTAAAGGATATAAGTGTTATAATAAAAGACTTGGGAAAACTATTGAAAGTATTGATGTTGTGGTTGATGAAGTAGGCGAAAATCCAAAGTAGGTAAAAACCAAAGAGTGTGAAGAAGATGAGGATTATCCTTCCACATCATATCAAACAAATTATGAAGAAGAAGACAATGAAGCACCAGAAGAATAGATGATGGCAGAAGAAAAGACTCCATCTAGGTATGTTCAGAAAAATCATCCAGAGACTCAAATTTTAGGACAGAAAAGGCAAGTGTGTAGACAAGAAGAACTATTCCAGAAGCTTCAAGCTATCTAGCACTGATTTCCTCCATCGAACCTCAAAATGTAAGTAAAGCATGCAAAGATGAATGTTGGGTCAAGGCCATGAATGAAGAACTTCAGCAAATTTAAAAGAATAATACTTGGGAATTAGTTCCTAGACCATATGATAAGAATATCATAAGAAACAAATGGATATTTAAAAACAAGCTGAATGAAAATGGTGAAGTTATCAGAAACAAGGCTAGACTTGTTTGTAAAGGATATTATCAACAAGAAGGTATAGATTTTGAAGAAACTTTTGCACCTATTGCTAGATTTGAAGCCATAAGAATGTTCCTTGCTCTTTCTACCTTTCAGAAATTCAAAGCATACCAAGTGGATGTAAAATCCGCCTTTCTTAATGGAGACTTAAAAGAAGAAGTTTATATTGAGCAACCAGACGGATTCATCCTTGGAAATGATCCAAAACTTGTATGCTGACTCAGAAAGGCTCTCTATGGTCTAAAACAAGCTCCAAGGGCCTGGTATTACCGTCTTGACAAATATCTCCATCAACAAGGCTTTTCAAAAGGGTCAATTGATAGCAATCTATATACAAAGATTGATAATGATAAATTGCTAATACTTGTAGTGTATGTTGATGATATCATTTTTGGTAGCAATGAAGAAGCCATGAGTCAAAACTTTGCTTTGGTAATGCAACAAGAGTTTGAAATGTCCTTGCTTGGTGAGGTCACATATTTTCTTGGCCTACAAGTTCAAAAAAATAAAGATGGTATTTTTCTATCACAAACCAAGTATCTCAAGTAGATCTTGAAAAAGTACGGCATGGAAGATTCTAAACCAGTATGTACCCCATGGTAACAGGATGTAGTCTCAGCTCAAATGATGAATCATAAGCAGTACATCAACCAACCTATAGATCCATGATTGGTAGTTTGCTTTATCTAATAGGTACCCGACCGGACATCATGCACACAGTGGAAATAGTTGGAAGATTCCAAGAAAATCCAAAGGAATCACACCTTCAGGCAGTCAAAAGGATATTCAAATATCTTCAAGGAACTCAAAATTTTTGTTTATGGTATCCTAGGGATATAGATCTTACACTTCATGCATATATAGATGCAGATTGGGCAGGAAGCATTGATGGCAGAAAAAGCATTAGTGGTGGTGCATTATATATGGGGTCCAGATTAGTGTCTTGGTTCAGCAAGAAACAAAGTTCAATTGCATTATCTACAGTTGAAGCAGAATATTTGGCTGCTGCATCATGTTGCACACAACTCCTTTTGATGATGCAAACATTGCAATACATTCAGATCACATGTACTCCACCCATCTCCATTCTATGTGATAATACAAGTGCAATCAATATTCCAAAGAATCCAGTCATGCATTCCAAGACCAAGCACATACCCATCAAATATCATTTTCTACGTGAACAAGTGCTTGAACAAAAGGTCAAATTAGAGTATGTTCCCTCCAAAGAACAGGCTGCTGATATATTCACCAAACCACTACCTAGAGAGACATTGAAATATCTCAAACATAATCTAGGAGTAGTTGATGCATCATCTTGTTGTTGGAACTTATCTGTTTCAGAGAAAAGTGGTTATATGTGAGTTTCATGAAGAATATCCACGTACATATGTAGGCTTCTGTGGATACAGTCGTGTATATGTTGCTTTGAAGAAAAATAGTGGGCCAGACTGAGGATAAAGGAGTCTGATATGGGTTTGACAGTGATCATCTGGCATAGGTTTAGGGGGAGCATATACTTCTAATAATGCATTGTTGACATTATCTTAGAAGATCTCGGTATGGTTCCATTGCCATAGTCATTTTTTGATTTATGTGGAACAGGTTCAAGGGGAGATCATGGTTGCTGGTCTGGATGGTGATTGACAAATGCTGCTGATAACTATCATAGTCTTGCTTTAGATATTTTGTCTCTATGTCATGTATATCTTTTATTATCAAGGTCATGAAATGACCTATTTTGTTTCCCCACTATGCATGGGATGGATGATGTAATGTTCTTGTTTTGTAATGTATAAACATTTGGTATATCCCCACTTGGTTGCGAGATGGATGTGTGTATGAGTCTTTGGTGATAGTCATTTATGATGTATAGAGTCATGTTCTTCTAGTAGAACATATTTTTGCATATCTTGTTTACATTCAGGGGGAGCATGGACAACACTCTTCAGCATATCAGAGAATTCAACATGTACTCACGGGGAGCATAACCCTTTTCCCTTAATGACAAAGGGGGAGAGATACTTGGGGTTGACATCCAGTCCAAAGGGGGAGATTTTTGGCATTATGACACAGATTTGGTGCTATGACACAGGTGTTGTCCTTGATGGCAACTCACTCAGGTGACAGATCTCAGTTTAGGCTCATAGAATGAAGAAAGAGAGGTATACACAGGCTCTTGATTGACCAAGCCACATGTACACATGGGTTCGCATAGCAAAAGGCACGTATAGCATACACACGCACTTTCACGGAAGGAAAGGCGCGTACATGTTGGAAAACTTAGTTTTGGTCCGTGGTATTTGGTCCATGGTATTTTGATCCATGGTATTGGTCCAAGGTATCTTGACCGAAGTGTTGACCCCAAGTATTTTGTCCAAGGCATTGATTCTAAGTGGTTTTGGACCATGGTATTGAGTAAGGACTAAGACAATAAAAGGAGGAGAAGATCATTAGGTAAAGGCACTCATGAATTGAATATCTAATGAAGAGCAAGATCTAGAATACAGGTGATTGGCTTATGGTGCACAACTAGACTTGAATCAAGGATGAACCTGAGCGCTTGATGAAGGATAAGTTCTATTGATGGGTCAAGATCTTAATGCTTGAAGAGAAGTATCTTTGTGTGGTTTTGATCTTTTATCTGAATAACTAGCGCATGCTGTAATCTATAAATATGATGATCTAGGTATAATTGATGTCTAGAATTGTTGTAAAGTTTAAATCATCATTTACAGATCTATATGCAAGTTCACTTTAGCAGAGGTGCATATACACACTATTTCTACATATCAAAATAGCCTATACGTAAGTTCGAATTGAGAATATGGCGTATGTATGCAGGTTTGACACATTGAAGTAGCGTATACCTCATAAAATATGCTTTAGCTACTTCTATTGACTGTTGTAGTGTTCTAGGTTCTGGCTTGGGTTCTGGTTACTATTACTATATTCTGGTTACAGCATTCTGAGAAGTGATTGATTGATTCAGTTTTGGTTGATGCAAAGGACATTAGTTGATGCAGATATAATTGATGGTTGATTGATGTTATTGATGGATCCAGTCTAAAAATTTATGAAACATCATCCCTGGAAGAAAAGAGAAGGTTGTAGCCTTCTATAGGCCTGCACCTATGTACTAGTAAACATAACAGGTAGTACAAGAGCTAGGGGTTTGTAGCTCCCTTCCAGGAGAAGCTGGAGAACAAGAAAAGGTTGTAGCCTTCTGTAGGTAGAAGCCGTGTACAAGTATAAGACTGCACCAGTACAAAAATTGTAAAAAGAAGTTTCTTATTAAAAAGAAGATAGAGACGATTGCAGTAGGTGGTTTTCACCCACATTGGGTTTCCACCTTATATCTTGTGTTCATGTGTGTGTGATTGTCTATTCTATTTTATTGCACGTCGTTACCGTTTATATGGTTCTGATGCATTGATTAAAGGTGAACATATGAAAAATTAACTGAATCATAAGTTTGCAGGATATATGCTGGTTGCCTTAATAAAATTTGTGTATACACGCAAGTTACATTAACTGAAGTAGTGTATACAAATTTGAGTATTGAAATGAAATATTATTGACTTGCTAATACTGATTCACCCCCCCCCTCTCAGTATTATTTCCAACACTATCCAGCATCCATGTTCCGTGAGAGAGCTAAACACATAATTTCCCTAGTTTCTTTCTTATTAGGCTACCAAACAAATCAACGGGTAAATGAATCTATCCTAGGTTATCTATCCATTTTATCTAAAGAAAACAAACCTTCTTTCATGTATAATTACAGTCAATTTCTGGCTGAAAGTATGCATGATCAACTGATGAAAATAACTATTAAAGGAGTGTTTAAATATTCCTTTGTGTTAGTGATTATGATTATTTTTCAATAGGGATACAGGTTATGTATAGCTCTACACAAGTAGAATGATTAGCAAGTGTATTTAGCAGTCACACAGTGGACTTCATTGATCAAAAGGAACTCAACTAAGTTCAAGTTTTCTGATTTCATTGATTGTTTTATTCTTCTAGTTTCATAGCTTCTCAGTAGCCAGAGTGAGCCCGGGATTGGTCCAGAAATTAAAAGGATCCCGAACCTTAGTGATAAAGCTAGAACATGAGACTAGTATCTCTACCATAATTATACAAATATTAGAGTATATGGTTGTGAATTGGCTCCATATAAATTGCCCAGATATGTTCCAATGATATTTTTCTCTCTGGAATATATTAGGCAAATGATTAATATGGATGAACTTCATTTCATTTCATGGAAGGGGAAATCTTAGTTTAAGATCAATTCACAGGTAGGTTCATTCATTTGTAATGCTAGATGAACAGGTATTTAAGCAGATGAAATCCTAAAATAGATGGGTTTTCAACCAAGCTTCACTTGGTCTTATGACCCATTCATTAATGTCTCCAATTTAAGGGTGAAACTCAAAACCACACCTTACAATCATACACCAAGACTAGAGATTGAGAAGTACAAAAATAAAGAACAATGGGAGGAGAATAAACTTCAAGAAGAAGAAGAAAAATTTTTAACTCCTACTCTCCAAACTCCTACTTCTCAAAGTAGGCAGGACAAGAGACCCAAAGAATAATCTTCATCATCAGCAAAAGGTTAAAAGGAATTCATTCATTACCAGAAGAAATCAAGGATTGAATCCAAAGGAACTACTACTACTGAAGGTTATAAGGAGCCTATAATCATTAATTTGGATGATTCATGAGCTTCTGTAGGGATAGAAGAAACAGTAATCACTCGTCCATCTTCCTCTTCAGTTTCACAAAATTTGTTGGATATCACCCAGTCTGCAGGAGCAAGTCAGCAAGAGGAACCAAACATCTTCACTAATTTCCTTGAAATCAAAGAGAAGAATGAATCTTTAAAGGCAAATGTATATGCTCAGTTGGAAACAAACATCAACTTTGCAATACAGGTTATTGACAGCTTTTCACAGTGAGCAAGGCAGGAAGCAAATGGCATTCCTTCAAGCCCAAGTGCCTTTTCCAAAGGCTTCTTCAGATCATAAGAAGACTGTAGTCTTTGGTCCTAGCTCAGACATGATTGATGAGAATGTACCACCCTTTTATGTGACTCTAAAAGTTCATGATTTCTTGTTATACAACTATATGTTAGATTTTGGGGCTTCCCATAATCTGATGCCAAAGGAAATCATGGACTAGGTGCAATTAGAAGTCACTAGAACTTATCATGATCTTTACAATTTTGACTCCAAGAAAGTACCTTGTCTTGGACTGATAAAATATCTGGTAGTAACTTTAGCTTAGATCCCTGTTAAGAGCGTGGTTCTAGACATTGTAGTCATTGACATCCCTCCCAAAATTGGCATGTTATTGTAAAGATATTATTGTGAAAAATTAGGAGGAAGCCTACAAATGGACATGTGTTATGCCACTATTCCTATATATGGGGGTGAACATCTTAGATTATATAGAGAAGTTATATTTATGAATACTATTTGTAAATTTGATGAAGCTAGGAATCATATTATCTATGTGGTAGACCAAGACTTTGGATGTTTTTAATTATCAGCTAATAATTCACAAAACACTTAGCTTACTATTGAAAACATTGTTGACAAGCCTAAAACCATCAACACTGATATTTGGAAATTGTACTTTGATGGTTCTTGCTCAAAGGAAGGAGCAGGAGCTAGAATTGTATTAATTTCACCAGATAAAGAAAATATTACCCAATCATATAAGATTGAATTCAATGTAACTAATAATGTAGTAGAGTATAAAGCTTTCTTGCTAGGATTGCGGTTAATAAGAAGTATTAAGGTGTAGAATTTAAGTGTATACAGTGATTCTAAACTTATTGTTAAACAAGCTAGGAATCAGTGTCAAACTAAGCACCCCATACTAAGATCTTATAGGAATGGCATTTGGGATTCAATTGAAAATTTCTTTTTAGCATTCAATATCACTACTATTCCTAGAGATCAAAACATTCATGTTGATTCCTTGGTTGTTTCTGCTAGTTCTTTTAAATTTCCTAATCAAATGCTTCTCTAGTATCAAATTCATGTTAAGTATGTACCATCTATTCCTGATAATATTAAACACTGGCAAATATTTGATGATGAAAAGTAGTTAAAATCCTTTTTGCAAGTCATTGATGAATTCTAAAACCTACAAGTTGAGGGAGAACAACTTGATAATCTTGAAGTTTACAACGAAAATCAAACACCACAATTTGACTCTAAAATTATTGATCATAGTGTTATTCAATTATCTAACAATTTTATTCCAAAATGGTTAGTCCCTCTTGAGAAGCTCTTTGATCATAATATTTTCCCAAAAATCCGCTATCAAATTCACATGAGGAAAATATTGAAATTTATAACATTGGAAGTTCTGAAGAAATAAAAAATGTCAAAATTTCTGCATCCCTGTCAATGGAAGCCAAAGACAAATGTTTAGCCCTCTTTAAAGCCTACAAAGATGTTTTTTCTTGGTTTTATAATGAATTAAAAACATATCATACATCTCTTATTGAACATAAAATTCCATTAAAACTAGAGGCAAAACCTTTCAAGCAAAAATTGAGGAGTATTAAACTTGTCCTCCTTCCTATTATTGAAAAAGAACTCAAGAAGCTACTTGATGCTAAAATAATAGTTCCATTGAGATATTCTGATTGGGTAGCTAGTTTAGTTCCAGTGAGAAAAAAAATGGTGAAATTAGAGTATGTGTGTATTTTAGTAATTTGAATAAATATTCTTTGAAAGATAATTATCCATTCGCCAAGATGGATCAATTACTTCAGAAAGTTTCAGGAGCCTATAGAATTTCCATGTTAGATGGTTTTTCTGGATATAATAAGCTTATGGTTAGTCCAGAGGATCGAGAAAAGACTACATTCACAACTCCTTGGGGCACATTCATGTATGCCAGATGCCTTTTGGGTTAATTAACACTAGAGCTACATTTAAACGAGCTATGGACTTACCATTTGTGGGTAAGACCAACAAATTTGTTGCTATTTATCTAGATGATTTGACTGCTTGTTCCAATTTTGACCAAAGGAATTTAAAGCATTTGAGAAAGGTTTTTGATAGGTGTAGAAAATTTGCAATTTCCCTTAATCCAAAGAAGTCTTTTTTGCACTCCAAGAAGTAAAAATACTCAACCACATTATTTCTAAAGAAGTAGTATTCATTGATCTTAAAAGAGTCTCAACTATACAAGCACTTACATTACCAAGGAATAAGAAGGAGATTCAAGTGCTTTCCTTTGGATTTTTTTTAAGAAGGTTTATCCCTAATTATGCTGAAATAGTTAAGGATATAACTGATACGTTAAAAAAGAATCATGAAGTTAAATGGACTATTCTTGAAAGGTATGCATTTGATCAGACTAAAAATGTCATTGTAGAAGCTCCCATTTTAGCTAGTCTAGATTACTCTGAACCATTTAATATCTTTTCTTCTGCCTTTGAAACTACCTTAGATTCCATTCTTTTGCAAAATAATAAATATGGAGATGACCAACCCATTTCCTTTCTTAGAAAAGTCATGAGAGATGCTGAGCTAAAGTATGACATCATTGAAAAAGCTCTGAAAGTGTTATAGATAGTTTTGGGCACTGCAACCCCAATCATACATGTCCATAAACCAAGGGCTCCTAAGTCCCTAAAAGTGTTTCTTCACACCCTAAATGAACAAGGTCAACTAATTACATCATCTCCCAAAAGTTCTCCATATAAAACTACTCAGAACTGGTCAAAGTTGGACCATACAGACTGCCCAGTGCAGAGGGTGCGATGTGTCTCACTTTCCCAGTGTAAAGGGTGCGATGCATATTGGAAAGCCTCTCTGAATTTTCCCAGGGATGAGTAACATATCATCAATCTCCAAGTGGAATATAGAACTATCAGAGAGAAGACACTAATCAAAATCCCAAAAGTTGACTCACCCCCTGCAATCATCTATATATGGATCCCTCATCCCAGAGATCCAGAGGCTGGAATTTTGTATCTTGTAAGGAAGTGTTGTTGGTTTCTTGGTGTAATATCATAGTGTTGGGTGATCTAAGATTTTCATGAGGTGAAGAAGGGCTTTCATGCTAGGAGGATGACGTTGGGTCAGAACAATTGGTTGTAATCCTCTTTGTTATTCTTTATATTAATAAAGCTATTCAAGTTTTCCTCCACATTCTTGTATGTTTGATGATATATGCATTTGTGTGGTCAATATATATCTGGTCCTATATTGTTTATGATTGTAGATCTCTGCTCTTCGATAGTATTATGCTGCTTTGATTCCACAGGTGCTCTTTGAAGCTAGGTAGACGAAGGAAAAGCGGCAAGGATCTGTCAGAAGGGAGACGAACCAAGCAAGGAACTAAGTGCAAGACTGAGGTTGGTGTCCTTTGTTCCCCTCTTATCTACTTCTCATAAAGGAAAGCGAAAATAGTTTTAGTTTGTTTGTTCCTAAGATAGCTACCAGTCTAATCAATTCTCATCGAGCGTTTGGATAGATAGGTCTAAGGAATAGGACACCCCTTCAGATCCTTGGTCACAAGTACATTCTACAGATGAAGGAATTGTTCAGTCAATGATGATTGATGGGGCACCATGGGAAGATTATCACCATTGTTCCCATCTTCTGGATTGTAAGGAAGATAGTTCCAGTCACCTTAATCATCCTTTAGTTTTTTATTTTCTATCAAATACTATAAATATGGTGGATTCCGAGGAAGGTTCCTATCTTGTGTCAACCTCATTAAAAAATGAAACAACTCCCTTTCCAAGTCGCGTCTTTCAAAGATCTCGAAGGTAAACCTTCATTCCAACCACCGTGTTAAATGCAATGAAGCTTGGGGGGCATGCACCTCGATTTGTGTTATTATGCTGGGGGCATGCAAACTTATCACGAGCAATTTTACTGCAGGGTTCAAGCTCATTAAAAAATAAACCCACCATGAGCAGTGTTACCACAGGGTTCAAGCTCGTTAAAAAATAAACCCTTCGCGAGTAGTGTTACCGCAGGGTTCAAGCTCGTTAAAAAATAAACCCACCACGAGCAGTTTTTATGCCAAGTTCAAGCTCGTTAAAAATTAAACCTTAGCAATGAGCAAACGTTCCCCCAGAGTTTAAGCTCATTAAAAAATGAACCAATCCTGGGTAAATAACCATTGTGAATGCATTATCATCAGCTTTTGAGCCTTGGTCGTGTTCTTACCATCACCTCCGCTCTGTTTTAGCCGATCATTCACCTCCATTTGATTGTTTACCCCTTTTGAGGAACATCTGGGACGAGTGATCTTGTTAGCCATCCTTGTGACACTGTCGTGAATGGAAAATTCCAAACCTTACCTGGAATCAGCTCCTGCCTGAAATTATCACTCGTTCCTCAAAAGACGAGTCTCCTTTAAGCTCTTTTCATCTGACTTATAAAATATGAAAAGATTGCCAAGCAATTGGCCTCTCCAACTCGTTAAAGCTACCGAAAGTGCTATCCCCCCTCTAGATTTTAATATTTTTGGACCTGAGGGATTATTACACAAAAAGATCGAGTGCTTGTTCTGTTCCGCTCATTAAAATTATCGAAAATTCATCCCTTTTGTATTATTTTATACTTTTTCAGGCTTAAGGGATTATGTGAAGAAAAAGGATTATTGGAGTCTCCTTTACATCCCTTTCAGACTCTCTAAAATTGAAAAGTACCGAGTTATCTTTGTCGTTAAACTCGTTAAAACCAAATAGCGACAAACTTGTCCATACATACAAGAACGAGTTTCACTGTCGCTAGGCTCGTTAAAACATAGCGACGGGTTTGCCCGAAGGGAAAATTATAGAACACGCATATGTTATCCTCCTCAAGCTTGATAAAAATAAAGAGGTATTGCTCAGCAATGACTGGGGAAAAATTGGGAAGAAAACTTGAAGAAGCTTTATTGGTAGCAAGTCACTCTTGAACATGACACTTTCACTCCACATCAGAGTCAGGTTGGGTTATTCCGTTCACCGGTCATATCACCATTGGTCCATCACACCAGCCATATTTGGGGTTAACGCTACCAATCCATGTCAGTGTCGCTGGTATGTTCAAGAGAAGTCGCTCAGAGAATTCACCCGTGTCTCATCCGCTGCAATACATTCACACTCCATTCTTTCATGACCACCACCCTGAACCCTGTATCATCAGATCGTTTTCACCTCCAAAAATCATTTACTCCATTCCATGTCATAGATGAGGGATTCATTAAGGCCTTCCTACGACGGGTCACTTCTTGTCGACATTAGCGCATTATCCAAGAAGTCAACTTAGGAACAACCCCTTCAGTACTTTGAAGCTTGCATGCCTCAATGGCAAGTTTCTCACTTCCGGCGATAGGTTTACATCAATGGCCTTCGACCGAAAGATTTTGTGTGGTGTTCGATGCCAACTCCCTTTACACACCACGAGAATTGTACTGTAGTACCTTGAGGGTCATCATCATTATTGGTTATTCCTCTCGCACTTGTTAACAACTCACATACTTGGCTGGTAATCAGGCGATGTCTTTCCATGTTCGACTCCAGAACATCTTTCAAATGGATCGACTTGTACTCTGAGTGAAGATTGGACGAGTTTGAAAACCCCGGATCTAGTTTCATCCATCTGGGCTGCGACATATTCAGGAAACTAGAGACATCAAATGTACATTGTTGCTACACAGATGATCATCCGAATCAAAGGATGATGAATTTATCAGAATCATCAGTCTGCCACACAAACGGTTGTCTGTTTTATGTACATGAAAATGAATTTATAAAGCTAAGCATGGGAATGCCTGCCTCAGCTAGATCATGAAAAATATTATGAAGATAATGTATTGTATTGTATCTTATTATAGGTCGCCTTCCAGCTTGAAAAAACTTCGGATCCTCATGATAAAGCATTTCACCTGACATCAAAAGATTAACGGCCTCATGCTTTAGGGGGAAACTATTATAGACATTTTTGGGCACTGCAACCCCAATCATACATGTCCATAAACCAAGGGCTCCTAAGTCCCTAAAAGTGTTGCTTCACACCCTAAATGAACAAGGTCAGCTGATTACATCATCTCCCAGAAGTTCTCCACAAAAAACTGCTCAGAACTAGTCAAAGCTGGACCATACAGACTGCCCAGTGTATAGGGTGCGATGCATCTCACCTGCCCAGTGTAAAGGGTGCGATGCATACTGGAAAGCCCTTATGTAGGGTGCGATGGGCGAGAGTAGAAAAATGACAAAGACAGTTTGCAAGGTGGATCGTCATGGAATCTTCCAGAAACTTCTCCTATGACACTTGCCTCTCTAAATTCGCCCAGGGATGAGTAAGAGATCATCAATCTCCAAGTGGAATCTAGAACTATAAGAGAGAGGGCACTAATCAAAATCCCAGAAGCTGACTCACCCCCCTGGAATCATCTATATATGGATCCTCATCCCACAGATCCAGAGGCTGGAATTTTGTATCTTGTCAGGAAGTGTTGTTGGTTACTTGGTGGAATATCATAGTGTTGGGTGATATAAGCTTTTCATGAGGTGAAGAAGGGCTTTCATGCTGGGAGGATGATGCTGGGTCAGAACAATTGGTTTTAATCCTCTTTTCTATTCTTGATATTAATAAAGCTATTCAAGTTTTCCTCCACACTCTTGTATGTTTGATGATATATGCATTTGTGTGGTCAATATATATCTGGTCCTATATTGTTTATGATTGTAGATCTCTATTCTTCGATAATATTATGTTGCTTTGATTCCACAGGTGCTCTTTGAAGCTGGATAGATGAAGGCAAAGCGGCAAGGATCTGTTAGAAGGGAGAGGAACCAAGCAAGGAACTAAGCACAAGACTGAGGTTGGTGTCCTTTGTTCCCCTCTTATCTACTTCTCATAAAGGAAAGCAAAAATAGTTTTAGCTTGTTTGTTTCTAAGATAGCTACCAGTCTTAGTGGGACTAGCAACTCTGAGTGGGCACTAGATTTCCTAATAACAGAAAGCCTTTAGAGTCTATCTCCTCCATTCCTCTATTATCTCTTATGTACCCAATAATTCTATCAAAAATGTTTTAACTCAGCCTGATTCTGATGGAAGGAGAGGGAGATGGATAACTAGGATTTTAGAGTATGATATCATTATCAAGGCTACCAATATGGTAAAAGTTCAAGGCTTAGATAAGATCATTGTCGAGTCCAATTGTAAGATCTTATGAATAAATTTAGTTCTTGAAATCCCAACTGAGAAGAATCCACAAGAACCTTCTGCAACTACAACACAGGAGAATCCACAAGAACCTTCTGAGATCCCAATTGAGAAGAATCCACAAGAACCTTCTGAAATCACAACACAGGAGAATCCACATGAAACTTTTACATCAGATCAGTCAATTCTGATTCACATTGATGAGAAATTTTTATTATCAGATTGGTACTATGATATTGTGAATTTTCTTAGAGAATTTGAATGTCCATCTGAATTTACCAAGAATCAGTGTAAAACACTGAAGTTGAAGGCTACAAAATATTGTATTGTTAATGCAAATCTGTATTGGAAGGACCCTCTTAACATCCTTTTACTTTTCTTAACAGAAAATGAAACAGAAGGTACCATTGATCAATTTCATGCAGGTATCTGTGGAGGTCACTATGCTTGGAGGGCTACAATATTACAAGATTTTAAGAGAAGGATTTTATTGGCCTACTCTATTTTCACAAGTGGGAGCAAAGTTTAGAAGTTGTACTCAGTGTCAGATGTTTGCTCGAAAGAAGAGATTAGCATCACTTCCTTCTGGTACTAGTCCAAGCACCATTCCTTTAATTGGGATTGGATTTCATTGGTGAAGTTCATCCTTCATCAAGTAGTCAACATAGATGGATATTGATTGCTACAGATTACTTTACCAAATGGGTAGAGGCCATTCTAGTAAAAAATGCAACTAATACTGTAGTTATCAAATTTATTGAAGAATACATATTGTCTAGATTTGTATGCCCCAGGAAAATAGTGACAAACATTGCAAGAGCATTCAACAATATCAAGATGATTGAGTTCTATCAGAAATATCAAATCTTGTTGCATCATTCTCTATACTATCCATAGGGAAATGGATTAGCAAAGTCCTTGAACAAAATTTTGGTTAAAGTTATAATGAAAACATTGGAGGATCATAAAAGGAGTTGGGACAGTCATCTAATTTATGCACTTTGGGCCAATAGGATTTCACCAAAAAGATCAACATGTAAATCTCATTTTCAGCTTGTTTATGGTAAAGAAGCTATATTTCCCACACATTTAGCTTTTCCTGTCATGAAGCTTTTATAAGAATCAAATGAAGAGCCTAATGATTTCTCTCGAAGAATAAATCAGATTATAGAACTAAATGTAGATAGGGATGAAGTTCATTACAAGCTCAAGAAATATCAGAACAAAATGAAAAGCTTTCTTGATAGCAAATCTAGGGAAAAAGATTTCACGAAAAGTGATTTGGTACCAAGATGGGATGCTAGAAGAGAAGGCAAAGGAAAACATGGCAAGTTTGACAACCTCTGGTTGGGACCTTTTAGCATTCCTGAGGTTAAGGGTAACAACACTTTCATCCTGCAGAATTTTGAGGGACAATATTCCTCATTTCTTATTAAGGGGAAATACTAGATGCACTAAATTCAATATTGAGAGGTTTACATTCATTCATCATTGTATAATACCAGAGAGTTTATTTTACATACAGTGTGTATTTGTTTCAACAGAGACCCCATTAGCCTGAGGAGAAGGCACATGGATCTACAAGTTATCTACAACCTACAAGAGGAAGCAGTCCCTAGTTGGAGGTGATGTTGTAAAATGCTTTATTTTTTATAAGTTAGTTTTTATTTATAAAAGAGGGTATGAAAAAAATAAAGGATAAAAATTAAAATATAAAAAAATAGAAAGAAAAAAAAAGAGATGAAATAAAACCCCATCAAAAGAAAATCAAGACTTGTATAAGTGTTCCTGTTTAAGTGCCACTTCGTATAAATAAGATTCCATTGTAATAAATTAAGGTTTTGTGTGTAGTTTGTTTAAATGCCATAACCTTTTCTTCTGATTTGAATCATATAGTTTAATCATGATCAAATAATTTAAATTTATGTTTTAGAATAGAGAATAAGTTCACCAAGCTATTTAGTCTTGGTACAACATTATTAGATAAGATAGAATAAAATAAATATGGCCTAATATGCTCAAAATTGGGCCAAAGATGTATTAGATTAGGGTTACAAGTAAATTAAGAAAAATAATCGTTGCTAGTCTAAATGCGCCAAAAGGTCAGATTAATATTTGATTAGTATTTAATTACCTTCAATGAATGATTAATTTTTATATAAATAAAAATTGCAAAGATTTTTAGTCAAAGTCAGAAAAGGAAAAAATTGTTTTATCGTGAAGCACTAAAGGTAGAACAAAATCGGATGGCTATCTGCTTCCCCGCCCAGATCAATGATGGGGAAGCCATTTCGTACCCCCTCACTACATTATGCGATAATGGCGGGGCGTCTGAAAAGAAGTTTTACTCCCACAAGCCCCTCGCTATGTGTCACCTCCTCCACACTTCACACCCCCCTCACTCATTACCGCTTACCACCAACCCCCCCTCTGAAATCCACTTATCTTTTTCCCACACCTTCTGATACAGCAACAACGTTAATATAGTTCCTACGCCCTCCATTCCCAGCCATTGCATGCTACGTGTCCTTATCCGTTGTCGCTTATCTGTTATCCATTTCCTCCCGTTACTGTTCTTTCCTCTGCATTAATGCCAATCTTCCCGATCAGTAACGGTTTTCCCATAACGTTAACTTATCCCGATTATAAATAATTCCCTCGCCCCGTTATGCCATTTTCCCTAAAGTTCTCTTTAATTTCGATTTACTGTTTGTTAAGTTCACTGCTCCTGTTTTTATTCTACGCCACTACTGAACTTACTACTAGAATGCATCACCTTGAGGTATTTGTCTTCCTATTTCTATTATCCCTTCATTGCAATTATGTAATCATGGATCCTAAGAGAAAATATCAGCCATCTTCTAGTTCATCTTCATCGCAGGAAAACCCAAAATCCTCTGATGCCTTAGACCTTGATCGCATTTCATTGGTTGATCAATTATTCAAAATCATAGATAAAAAGCGTGAATTCGACTTGTTTGAATTGCACTGTTGGCTAAAGAAAACCTATATTGACTTTGAAGATTAAATCAACCTATGGGAATCCTTACTGCCCCTGTATATGTTTCCTCAAATCCATTCTTTTCCTGATCCAGTCATGTGGTTCCAAGCTAAGTATAACCCTTTGCAAAGAACTGTGGTAGCTCAGAATGGAGACATTTTGATATCTATCACTCCAAAAATTATCAATAAGATGATTTTGATCCCTAAAAATAATTTCCTTATCTTTTTCTCCATTGTTGTTTTACTGGACCTATATCATAAGCTCACGTTCCCTCAAAGAGCTCATATCTTTGAGATATTTCTCCTAGAAGATGTTGAACTTCCTAAAAATAGTCCTCCCTATCCAGCATCCACGTTCCCTAAGACAAATAAACACATCATTTCCATAGTTTCTTGCTTATTAGGCTACCAAATAGATCAATGGGTAGATCAATCTATCTCGAGTTATCTATCCATTTTCTCTAAAGAAAACAAACCTGCTTTCATGTATAATTATAGTGAATTTTTGGCTGAAAGTATGCATGATCAACTAATGAAAATAACTATTGAAGGAGTGTTTAAATATTCCTTTGTGTTCGTGCATATGATTATTTTTCAGTAGGTAGACAGGTTACCTATAGCTCTACACAATTAGAATGATCAACAAGTGAATCAAGTAGTCACACAGTGGACTTCATTGATCAGAAGGAACTCAATTGAGTTCAAGTTTTCTAATTTCATTGACTGTTCTATTCATCGAGTTTCCCAACGTCTCAGTAGCCAAAGTGAGTCCAGGATGAGTCCAAAAATTAAAAGGATTCTGCACCTAAGTGATAAAGCTAGAATAGGAGACTGGTATCTCTACCATAATTATATAGAAATTAGAGTATATGGCTGCAAATTCGATCCATATAAATTTCCCAAATATGTTCCAATGAGAATTTTCTCTCTAGAATATATTAGGTAAATAATTAATATGGATGAACTTCATTTCATTTAAGGGAAGAGGAAATCTCAATTTAATATCAAGTCACAGGTAGGATAATTAATTTGTAATGGTATATTAGCAGGGGTTGAAGAAGATGCAATCCTCAAACTGATGGGTTTTCAACAAAGCCTCACCTGCTCTTATGACCCATTCAATATTGTCTCCAATTTAAGGGTGGAACTCAAAACTGCACCTTACAATCATACACCAATACCATATATTGAGAAGTAAAGAAATCAAAAACGATGGGAGGAGAATACACCTCAAGAAGTAGAAGAGTATATTTTACCTCCTTCTACTCGCCAGACTCCTACTTCTCAAAGTAAGCAGGACAAGAGACCCAGAGAAGAATATTCATCATCAACAAAAGGTGAAAAATAATTCATTCATTATCAGAAGAAATAAAGGACTGACTCCAAAGGATCTACTATTACTCAAGGTTAGAAGGAGCCTATAATCATCAATTTGGATGACTCACAAGTTTCTACAAGGATAGAAGAAATTGTAATCACTCCTCCATCTTCCTCTTTAGTTTCACAGAATTTGTTGGAGATTAGCTAGTCTACAGGAGAAAGTCAGCAAGAGGAACCAAATATCTTCACTAATTTCCTTGAAATTAAAAAGAAGAATGAACCTTTAAAGGAAAATGTATATGCTCAGTTTTGGAAATAGACATAAACTTCGTAGCACAAGTTATTGACATCTTTTGACAGTGAGAAAGGCAGGATGCAAATGGCATTCCTTCAAGCCCAAGTGCCTTTTCCAAAGGTTTCTTCATATTATAATAATATTGAATTTTCATTTGATTCCAACTTGATACATCCAATTGATCAGATGGATATGCATAGGAAGCCTTATCAAAACTCAAAACAACTCTTTCAAATGTTTAGTCACAATTAAAGATAGAAAGGGTATCCTCTTTGGAAAAGGATAACAGAGTCAAATCATTAGAATATTTGGTGATTAAAATTGGGTATGACCCCACTAATGTTAAAGCTACAGAGGAAATTATCAAAAAATAATGCATACATAACATCATTAAGGGAGCAGTTGCAACTACCTTCTACAGGGGATTGCTAAACCAAGTAGATATCAAAAGATGAATAGCACAAGGAAGAAATTCCTAAGTTGATCATTGGGCAGAATGTACAGATAAAGACCATGGAAGAGAAAATTGAGAAATTTCTTAAATAAAAAGAGAAATATTTTCAACTACCTATATATCCCATTACAGCTATACCTATTACAGTGTCAAAAACAACAGGGGAATCGACATCAGCAACAACAGAATCTACATCAACAGCAAGAGATTTAAACAAAGTCTTACAGGAGATGACTCACCAGAAAGAAGAGAATGAAAGGCTTCATAAGAAATTTAAGAATCTGAAGACTCAGAAGATTAAAAATTACAGTCTTTATGTTGAAGAGATGCAAAAGAACAATAGGTTTACCAAAAGAATAGAAGAGTTGGAAAGTAAGTCATTAATGGCACAAACCTTGGCCCAAGCCAAGGAAAGTATTTGGGTTGATATCAGTCAGGCTATAACTGAAGTTTGGCTCTCCATAAAGATTATTTTTGAATAGGAAGAATTGATAGATAGGTGCCAAACAACTATAGAAGAAGTTAGAGATGTTCTTAAGGATAAACCAAGTGAAGCCACATAAATGATTAAAGTTTTAAATTAAAAAACCAGGGCCGAGTTGCAGTAGATACAAATTGTGGATAGGACTAAAACTATATTTGAGATTAAGAAGGTTTTGGAGAAAAAAGAATCTCATGAATCAATTGGAAACCAAGTGCTAAGCCTTGAAAATTTTTGTCTAAAGGTTTCATTTCAAGTTCAACTTACTCAACCAGGGAGGACTACTAGGATTAGTGGCACCAAATGACAGGTTGATTAGTTTGGAGGAATATTTTCAAAAGCTTTATTCAATTACAACTGATAAAGCTAATCTTGCAGGTATAAAGGGTCATCTCATAGTTAAACAAATGTTAGAGGCTTTAGATTTTGATTTGACAATTAAGCATGAGATTAAACACATTTTTGTAAATAAGCCCACTTTTGAAAAGTACACTGAGGTTGATGAAGTTTATAGGAAATTGGTAAATCTTTCTATACCAAATCAAGACAGATGGGATCACTTATGTGAAACTATTGAGTAAATTTCATCATCAATTGACTGACATCTGGCAAGCACCTTTTGGGGACCATATCATCAACAAATTCCTGAAAGATAGTGTCATCCCTTAGTAGTTTTAAGACTCCTATAGTTTTGCACTATTTTTGTATGTTTGTTTTAAAAATCTAGAAGAACTTTTATTTTTGTATAAATAACTCCTCCTTCGAGTTATTAAGGGTTGAACCCTTGAATGAGATTTCAAAGCGTAATTGTAATCGAGTTGGAGATTTGCTTCAAGTTAATGAAATGATTCTGAACTTGCCTCCTATAATTTGTTTCCTTGTGAGGCTTTCTTATGTGCTTATTTTATTGTCTTTCTTCATGTATTTAAGCCTTTATAAAAAAATCTGGGTAAGATCATACTAAGTATCAATTAGTCTTAAATCCCTTGTGAAGTTATAAACAATAATTAGGGAATCATTTATAAAACTATCTGCTATTATAAATTCATCTATATCAATTAATTGTCACACCCATCTACAATAGATTAAATATATTTTGTTGTACAAGAAAGCGTTGTTTCCCTGTATTCTTTTCTTATAACCAACCAAATATTCTGTCGGAATATTTAGAAAGTAATATTTCATCAATATTCTGTTACTCACCCACTTTAAATCAATTAACTATTTTATACAAATAGACATCCCTTTCATCTTATTTGGCAACTGTTAAGGTTTAAGCATCTGTTTTCAAATTGTTCATAACATTTGTCATCCAAAAAACTTAAGAAAAAACAAAACATTTTATATGCTCTGGCATGATTAACTAGCCTAGAATCATCTCAGACTACAAAAAGTCCCTCAAAGTGTCAATACATGTTGCGCTTTGAGCAACTTGGTGGTCTTCTGCTACGTAGCCTCTATCTTTCCATTTGATGGTCATATTTGTTGAAATCTCCTGCAAATAACCCATAAATCATATTTAGAAGTCTTTCAATGGATTAAAATTTTGAAAAAATCGATTAAGAAACAAGATTTCTCGTTTTATTTTTTGCTCTATCCCCAGCATGACTGTTCGAATTTTTTTCACGCTGGCAATGCAATGGTCTTTTGGGCTATGGGGGGATCAATGCAGATCTGATGATTAGACATGCGATGATCACCCCCAATAATAATAACAAAAAACCTTCTCTTAAACAGGCAAAACTTCTGTGAATTGACAAGAAAATAGTATGAAAAACAAGAGAAAGGAGAGAGCTCTTACCTGCCACTGACAGTTCACGAAATGGTGTCCCAGATCTGCCATACTGCCTGCCTAAAGAATCAGAGAAAATAGGGTAAAATTCACTCTCCAAATTACCCAAAGTGAAATGGTAAAATGTTTTTACTTTTTGTCTATTTATAAGTTTTCAAAGACATTTTTACCAATATTTTATTATTTTTCTCGATATCGGTGATGTATGATTGTCTTTGTGCTGTTACAGGATCTTTTGGTGGTAACAATGGTCATTTATTACTGATTCAATGAGTTTTGTTTTATATTTTTCAGGCTCGTTAAAAAATAAACGAAAAAGGAACCCCCCTGGAGTCATCCTTAAGCTCTTTTCCAACTCTCAAAAGACGAAAAGGTCTTCAAGTACTTTTCTTTTCAAACTCGTTAAATCATCTTAGTATACGTTTACCCCTTTTTATGGTTGGGATTGACTATTTACGAAAAAGAAACACCTTGGTCGACATGGTCAAGAGGTTCTCTTCAATATTGTTTCCTACCTTTTCGAGTTCGAGAGACAAATTCAAAAAAGGGACTTGATGGATTTTTCTTTTTCATCTCTTTTTCAAACTCTCTAAATATGAAAAAGACACTGAGTTACTCTTTCATTGGACTCATAAAAAATTAAATGACGAAAGACTTGCCACCATGGTGAGACCGAGTTCCTCCTTCCTAGGACTCGTAAAAATTACTAGGATGGATTCATTCGAAGAGTGGACTTATATGAAAAGCATATGTTATCCCCTTCAAGCTTGTGATTAAAAATAATTTGGCTACTCCCTTGAAATAGTGGGGAAAAAGTGAAATTGAAACATCTCTTGTATAGGAAGCATGTCACTCTTGAACATGACACTCATCTATTTCTCGCGTTGGGTTTGGGACATCCTCACTCAGTCACTTGTCCTTCCAGGTTTAGGTGATCCATTTTACCTCTCATCTGGATATTCCACTCCGTTGTCATGACCCTTGGTCCTTTGTTGAGTCAAATGTTTCCAGACTCTGGAGTCGTGTCACCGATATGTTCAAGAGAAGTCATATCTGTAGTTTACTACTTATACAGTGTCTGACCTTTTCCCACAATCCTCGATCATACTCATTTATTCCACATTATTCCTTATTTCATGTTGATGATGAGGGAATCATTATGGCCCTCCATTGATGGGTCATTGCTACTTGACTTCAGCTCATTATCTAGGAAAATGACTTAGAAACCCCCTTTTAGTACCTTAGATCTTGCATACCTTAATGGAAAGTTATTTAGATTTGACAACAGGTTTTCATCATTAACCTTCGATCAGATGAGTCCATGCGTGTTCGACTTCAATGTCATTTTCACATTCATAGATTGTACTATTGTACCTTGAGAGCCATTATCATTACTGGTGGTCTCTCTCATTCTTGTTAATGGTTCACATCATTGGCCCATAATTAGATGGTTTTCTAGCATGTTCGACTTGGACACATTCATTTGAATTTTAGAGTTTGTACTTTTATCAGGTTGGCACAAAGCGCAAGACCCTGATTTTTGTTTGATATAGCTCAAGCTGCATGGAGTTATGTATTATTCATGATTATATACATGTTTCCTCTATACGGATGGCTATGACCATACCATGGGACTTTATATCTATGATGATGATGATCCTTCTATATCAGGTAGTTGCATCTATACCGTGGATCTTAGACTTCTAGACGATCCTTTTCATTCCAATGGCTGAGCCCATACTGTGGATATTTTTACATGATCCTTTCCATCTGGATGGTTGTGTCCATACCATGGATTCATGTTTTGATATATCTGATAGACGTATCTGATATGTATATGTATATATTCCCTTGCTTTTCAAGTCTCCCGACCATGTTTGCTCTAGTCCTTGCACTAATTCGTAAAGCATCTCAGCCATCACTCCATGTTCTATATCAGGTGGTTGCATCTATATCGTGGATCTTAGACTTCTAGACAATCCTTTTCATTTAGATGGTCAAGCCCATATCGTGGATATTTTTACATGATCCTTTCCATCCGGATGGTTGTGTCCATACTGTGGATTCATGTTTTGATATATCTGATAGAGGTATCCGATATGTATATGTATATGTGCCCTTGATTTGCAGGTGTCCTGACCGTGTTTGTTCTAGTCCTTGCACTAGTTCGTAACGCATCTCATCCATCACTCCACGTTTTGCCTTCATGATTTAGGGGCATTTGTTACACAATATTTTGTCACATCTCCTACACTTCCCTGTGTCATACTCCAGAGTGCCCAAAACTTGAAAACTATGTCGTGTGCCCATCTTGATATGTAGCCCAGATCCTCCCTGAAAAAATAATGAAAGGTTGCCTTGAGACTTTCCTGAGAAAAATGAGCTCAAAACGCTAATTTTTGGGTTAGCACGATTGTGACACTGTCCTCGCATGTTGATGGTAGGTTGCACCATATGAGCCTCGCACTTCCAGTGTGGTTTTTTCTTGGATACTCACAGTGATCCCTAAAAGGAAAATTTTCCCAAAGTGGACGAGAAGCTTCGTGATCTAGAGGCTTCCAGAATGGTGAGCTAGATGATGTTCTTTATGGATGTGGTCAAATTCTCTCAATAGTACCCTTTGATCTTATCCCATGAGCTTCCTCCTTAATATGATGATCTTCCCCTATCTTTGGTGAGATCCTAACTCCCTCTCCCTCCCTATAAATTCATCCTCTTCCATTCCCAAATGGTTGGTCTTTGATTATATGCACCCTTATGATAAGATAGTGCCTACATGCTTTTCACTTTGGCTTGGAGAAGGAGTGCTTGGAGAGCTTGAGCTTCAACTTGGACATTCACTGATGGAGGGCTGCTAACAATAAGGCCTGGGTTCTAGGCTTCCTCTTTTGTTTATTAATATGTACAACTTTTGGTTAAATTTCCATAAATTCTTGTTTCAATGCTTCATTTATCTTAATGCTCCTTGATATGTTAAGTGGATTACATTTGATTATACTTGTTGCACTTTTATGCTTTGTCATGTCTTTCGCGTCTTGTGTAGGTATTCAAACACTATGAGAAGGAAGGACTGAGCCTGACGAGCAAGTGATCAAGATCTTTGACAAGGAGTGCATTATAGTATCAGAGTGAGGTAGGTCTCCTTTCTCTTCTCTTATTTATATTGTAATCTAGGAAAGTGTCTTGTAGATTGTTTCGTTTGTTGATATACCCACTCATTGGGTTAGAGGGATAGTCTCTGTTCATAGAGAGGATTTACCTACTCAACGGGGTAGTGCCTCTAAGGTACCATAGAATATGCTTACCTTCCCTCCAAAATAATGTGGTTGACCTAACCATAGCTTGGCTCAACTGGTTGATGGCTTAACACATATATGGTCGTGTGTTAACAAGATACATTAGTGAATGCACCACCAACCGCTAAACAATAGCATCCACTTCCTCACCGGAAGTGGTATCCTCTTTCCTCCAGTTGGTCACTAAAGGTGTCTCCATGGGTTTTCAACTCTCCATGGGGAACTTTTGAAGTGCCTCATTGGCATACCTTCCCTGATAGGCAAGAAGTTCCCCATTTCATTTCCATACTTCCAATCTAAGGAAGTAGTGCATAAGACCCTTGTCTTTCATTTCAAACGATCCTCCTTGCAATATGTGATTAGCTTCTCATCACTAGTTAAAATCAAATGATCAACATATAAGATAATAATAAAAAATTTACCTTCTACCACGATATGATATAGGTTTGCATCTGCTTAACTTTTGGTGAATCCCAAACCGGTCAGATAGCTATCGTTCCTGGTGTACCAAGCATGGGGTGCTTACTTGATACCTTACAATGCTTGCCTCAGTCTGCACACATGAGACTACTAATCAAAAGTCTTGAAGGTTTCTGGTTACTCGATATACATTTCCTCTTGAATAACTCCATTGAGGAATGGTGTTTTCACATCCATCTAGTGGATCTTCGACCCCATCTGTGCAGCTAAATCTAGAATTTATCCAATGGATGACTACTTTGCTACAGGAGAAAAGGTCTCCTCATAGTCAATCCCCTCAACTTGAGAGTACCCCTTGCCCACAAATTTTGCCTTGTAATTTTCTATGCTTCCATCTGTTGCATGGTTTACCTTGAAGAACCATCTCAAACTCACAACTAATTTATCTGCTAGTCTTGGGACCACTTTCCAAACACTGATCTTTAAAATGGATTCTTATTCCTCCACCATTGCATCAACCCATACATGTTTCTCTATTGATTCCTCGGAAGAGGATAGCTCATTCTCTACAAGCTTAGTCATTAGAGCCATGTATCTAGTGTACTGATATAGTGCCCTTCTCTGCTTGCGATTATTTGAAGGAGCACCCACATTCTCACTCACATATTGCACAAGTCTCTTAGCTTCCTTAGTCTTTTTCCTGCCTTCTCTAGATGGTTATTCTTGAGTGGCTATCTCCACTCTCTACTCCTCAACTTGTGGTTTCTCCACAACTTCTTGAGGTTCCTCCTTTGGAGATAAAATACCCTCTTCTGGTGGGATCTGAATATCCCTCTCAGGAGAGACATGCATGGATTTATCTTTGTTAAATTTTACATCCCTTCACAAAAATTTCATTATAAGGGATGGAAAGCACACACGGTAGTTATGGGTAGATTCTATGTAACCCAAAAATACCCCCAATTTTGTTGTCGGCTCTAGTTTCTTTCTTGATTCTTTGGTGACATGGTGGTAAACCGAGGATTTAAAAATCTTGAAGTATGACACATTTGGTTTTCTCCATGAGAAATCCTCCTCCAGTGTAATCATTCCTAGAATCTTATGAGGACTTTGGTTCTGTAAATAGACTATTGTGTTACATGCCTCGGCCCACAAATGCAGAGGTAGGTCTTGATCATGCAACATCACCCTCGCTACTCCCATAATGCTATAATTATTTCTTTTAGCCACCCGATTCTGTTGTAGGTTGTGGGTTGTTGTAAACTCTCGTTAAATGCCTTCTTTTGCACAATCTTTTTTAAATTAATTCGACATGTACTCACCTGCATTATCGCTCCTGAGAGCCTTCACCTTATTACTTGTCTCTTTCTCAACCAGTGCCTTGAATTATATGAACTTGGAGAATGTCTCATCCTTCTTCCACATGAAGAAGATACAACACTTTCGTGAGAAGTCATCAATACAAATGACAAAATATTTGTACTTGGCAGTGGATGATATTGAGAAAGGTTCACATACATCATAGTGGATCATTTCAAGGATTGCATTTTCTTTGTTGTGTCGAACATGGAATGTAGATTTTGTGTACTTCCCCAAGGTACATCCTTTGCATACATCCTACTTCTCAAGTTATCCTTTGGGGAGGCTTGTGGTTATCTATTGTATGACCTTCAAAGTGCCATGATGCAAATGACCAAGTCTTCTAAGCCAAATTTCACTGACATTGCCGCTTTGCACCTTCTTTGCCTTTTTGCTCAATGCAACACAATCCTCCACATATAGCTTGTACAGATTCTTCGAAAAAACCCCAATATGATTCACTTGTTCTATGGCTATGTGTCTCAACAATGCCTTTCCTATGTTGAATATCACATCATAACCACAGTCTTCCAAAATTGCAACAGAGATGATATTTTTCTTTAGGCCAAGAATGAACATGACCTACTTGAGCCTGAGGAAGGATCCTAACTCCCTTTGAAAGGTGATTATACCAATCCTAGTCACGTTATACCTTGTATTGTCCCCCATCTTGATGTGCATCTGCAAATATTTTCCTTCTAGATCACTAAAAAAGTCTCTACACCCTGTCATGTGGAATGATTCACGTGAGTGAAAATACCACACGTTTCCCATCATTGTTCTAGCCATGCATTCAATGAGGGTAAATTCAAGCTCGAGCTATGAAGCCAAAGCTTCACCTCCCGTTTCTCCTGAGGTCTTATCTCTTGTATTCTTGTGTGGACACTTCATGGCATAGTGCCTAAATTCATGACAATTGAAGCATTTAAATTTTGACAAATATTTCTTCTTTCCCTCGTGATTGGATTATGGTTTGGATTGGTATTTATTCCATTTTCCCTTCTTTTCTTTTCTAGCCAATGAAATTTTTTCTTCATCCTCACCCTTGGATGAAGTCCCATCTCTAGTATTTCACCTTATTTCCTCCTGTACCAAATCAGACCATAAGTGCTCAAATTTGGTGGTTTCCCTCTCCTACTCATTGAATCTTGATAGCTATGTGAGTTCCTAGGAAGGTCTAGAAGGGATAGGCTTATCAATTCATCTTTAGAGGCAGTAACACTGACCCCGCCAGTTCATCTCGACATTGTGTGAACTTGCTCAAATACTATGATATAGTGTCATTTTTCTACATGTTGATACTTCAAAGCTTATCCTTGATTGGCAGCGCACTGTGTTCACTATTATTCTAAAACAATTATTTCAGTTCTTTCCACGTCTTGAATGAAGTTTCTCTTTTGTGAATATTCGAGACAATATGATCACATACTCCCTACAATATGATTATACTCACCTTGGCTACATCCTTCTTCCACTTTCCAAGGTCCTGGAAATTAGCGACTGGTGGTCTTGGAATATTTGTCTTGACATATTCAAGAAATCCATTTTCATCCAATACTTCCTCCATGCGGTCCTTCCATGCAACAAAATTTGAGGTTCCTTCCAAGGCATATTCTAGCCTTAGTCCATTGAAGGCCATCTTCTCAACTCTAAGGAAATCCTACTACACTAATCTTCAAATTTGAACATCTGAGAAACAAATTCAAATTTCTTGCTCTAATGTGAGTCCATATTTGATACCATGTAGAAATTGGGTTCTAGATTTGTAAGTTCTCATGAAGTTTTAATTAAAATCACAAGACAGAAACCTGCTCTACTACTCTATGGACATTAATTCACAATTCAGAACAAAAATCTCAAACATGCAAGAAGAAATAACTCACATGCAACAAATATTTTTATCTGGGGAAATAAATCTGCTAAAAATCCCAATTCCTTCTTTCATTAATCAAATGAATAGAGATGTATTACAATTTATTTGCTCAACTGAGCATAGCCTACAAGTGCATAACCTATCTCTCTTCTCTTTAAAGGCCTATGACCCAGACTTTGTCGAATTTTTCCTCAGGTTGAGCTCCTATTTCCTTGTGTTGTTCCTTGAGGAATTATCCCCTATTATTTAGGAAATTCCTCAAATTAAATTGCACAATTCCTTAGGTTGATCAAATGACTACATGCAACACATGTGCACTCAAGACTAGTCTACAATGGATGTTACACTACCTTGGAATCTACACCTCAACTGGGTAACTCGAATTCTCTGGATGCACTAGATATTTTGCAATGATTGATCAGTGAACGAGATGATCATAGAGTTTGACTGAAGTTCCACTGCTTAACTGACCTTCCACTAGTTCCTCCAAAAGTGGGAACTAGTTTAACTAAAAACAACCTGAGATAACTAACCTTGACTGCTACAAATTGGCAATCACACATGCATAACCAAACTCTCACTTCTCCAACTTGAATTTACTAAGTAAAATGGGTGACAAAATCCATTTCACACAACTTAACATCCTCTAAGTTCTCTACTGATGTGAAAATTCATTTTTTTTCTCAATTTAATCAAGGAAAAATCAAATTGAGAATTTCTTGTTGCATCTCTCAACACTCCCTCTTAGCAAGAAGGGATTATCAACCACCCCTATCCTGCACTTGTGGAACTAGAATTTCCCTCTTCACAAGTCCTTTGTCAAAAGTTCAGCATCTAATTCCTCTATCAGAATGCAATACAACAACATTATCTACCCTTGCACACAATCATGTAAATGGTGATACCATATATCTATATTCTTGGATCGATCGTGAAAAATAATATTTTTAGAGACCTTGACGCATCTCTGATTATCACAGTTGTTTCCATCATATGACCAAACACTCCAACAAGTATATTTCTCAACTAGATCGCCTCACATGCTTCTTGACTGATAGCCATGTATTATGCTGCTTCTGAGTTGAGTGCCACAGATCATTGCTTCTTATTGTACTAAGAAACCATTGCGAATGCAACACTGAAAATTCCACCTAATGTACTTTTTCGATTTGATGGACTCCCCACCCAATCTGCATCTGTGAAGCCAGATAGCTCCACTATGTCTATCTGTCTGTACCATATTCCAAACTCGGTAGTGCCTCTAAGGTACCGTAGAACATGTTTGACTACTCTCCAAAATAATTTGGTTAGCCTAACCATAACTTGGCTCAGCTATTTGACTACATAGCACATATATGGTCATGTTTTCATAAGGTACATTGGTGAAACCACCAACTACTGGTAAACAATAACATCCACTTACTCACCTAAACTGGCATCCTCTTTCCTCGAGTTGGTCGCTAGATATGTCTCCATGGGTTTGCAACTATCCATGTGAAACTTCTGAAGTATCTCATTAGCATATTTTCCCTATTTTTTTTAGAGACAAACAACTCCCCATTACCTTGCCATACTTCCAATCCGAGGAAGTAGTGCATGAGACCCATGTCCTTGATTTCAAACTCTCTTTCAAGGTTCTCCTTGCATGATCTGATCAATTTCTCATCACTAGTTAAATCAAATCATCAACATATATGACAATAATCAACAATTTACCTTTTACCATGATATGATAGAGGTTTTCATCCTCTTCACTTTTTGTGAAGCCCAAACTAGTGAGATAGCTATCGATCCTAGTGTACCAAGCATGAGGTTCTTTCTTGAGACATGACAATGCTCGCTTGAGTCTGCACACATGAGACTCTTGATCAAAGGTCTCAAAAAGTTTTGGTTGCTCGATATACACCTCCTCCTCAATAATTCCATTGAGGAATGTTGTTTTTACATCCATTTGGTAGATATTCCACCCCATCTATGCAGCTAGAGTAATAATTTATCTAATGGATGAGTACCTTCCTATAGGAGAAATAGTCTCCTCATAATCAATCTCCTCAGCTTGAGAGTACCCCTTGGCCACAAATGTAGCCTTGTACTTTTATATGCTTCCGTTTGTTGCATGCTTTACCTTGAAGATCCATCTCGAAATCACAATTGATTTATCTGTTGGACTTGGGACCACTTACCAAACATTGTTCTTTACATTGAATTCATATTCCTCCACCATTGCATCAACCCATATAGGTTTCTCTACTTCTTCCTCGAAAAGTTATGGCAAAGTCTCTACAAGCTTAGTAATTAGAGCCATGTAGCCAGTGTACCTATATGGTGACCTTATCTTCCTACACTGATTTGAAGCAACACCCACATTCTCCCTCACATCCTACATAAGTCTCTTAGCTTTGCTAGTCATTTTCTTGCCTTCTGTAGATGGTTCTGGTTGAGTGGTTGTCTCCACTCTTTGCTCCTCAGCTTGTGGCTACTCCACAACTTCTTGAGGTTCCTTCTCTTGAGCTAAAATATCCTCCTCTGGTGGGATCTGAAGATCCCTCTTAGGAGAGCACTACATGGCTTTATCTTCATGAAATTTTACAAACCTTCGCACAACTGTCATTTTGAGGGATGGAAAATACATGTGGGGAGTTTCTATGTAAACCAAAAATAGCCCCAATTCTATTGTTGGCTCTAGCTTCATCCTTGATTCTTTGGATACATGAAATAAATAGAGGCTCCAAAAACCTTGAAGTGTGATACATCCAACTTTCTCCACAAAAAACCTCCTCTGGTTTAATTGTGCCCAAAATATAATGAGGACTCTGCTTCTGAAAATAGACTTTTGTGTTACATGCCTTGACCCACAAATCCAAAGGTAGGCCTTGATGATGCAACATCGCCCTTTGCTTCTCCCATAATGTTATGATTCTTTCTTTCAGCCACCTAATTCTGTTGTGCGTTGTGGGTGCTACGAACTCTTGTTGAATTCCTTGTTTTGCACATAAATTTGTAAATTTATTTGACATGTACTCACCTCCATTATCACTCCTAAGAGCCTTGGCCTTTTTGCCCATTTCTTTTTCAACCACTTCCTTGAATTATACAAACTTGGATAATGTCTCATCCTTCTTCCACATGAAGGAGATCCAACACTTTCATGAGGAGTCATCAATCAAAATGACAAAATATTTGTGCTTGGAAGTGGAGACTATAGAGAAAGGTCCACAAACATCATAGTAGATCCTTTCAAGGACTACATGTGCTTTGTTGTCCCGATCATGGAATGTGAATTTTGTGTACTTCCCCAAGGTACATCCTTTGCATAAATCTTGTTGCTCAAGTTCTCCTTTAGGGAGGCCTATGATTATCTATTGCATGATCTTCAAAGTGTCATGATGCAAATGGACAAGTATTATATGCCAAAGTTCATCAAAATTGTGGCTTTACACCTTCTTTTCCTTTGTGCTCAATGCAACACAATCCTCCACATCTATCTTATACAAGTTCTTCACACAAACCCTGATCTATTCACCTATCTCGTGGCTATGTGTCTTAGGAATGCATTTCCTTTTTTGAAGATCACGTCATAATCACGATCTTCCAAAACTACACCAGAGATGAGATCTCTCTTTAGGCCTCGAACAAACATGAAATCCTTGAGCCTAAGGGGGGATTTCGAATCCCTTTAAAAGGTGATTGTACCATTCCCGGTCATAATATACGTTCTGTTGTCCCCCATCTCGATGTGTATTTGAAAACCTTTTTCTTCCAGGTCACTAAAAAGTCTCTACACCTTGTCATGTGGAACGATGCACATGAGTCCAACTTCCACACACTCCCTATCACTGTGCTAGACATCCATGCAATGAGGGTAAACTCAAGCTCAAAATGTGAAGCCAAATCTTTACCTACTCCTCCTCTTGAGGTCTTCTTACTTGTATTCTTGTGTTGACACTTCATGGGAAAGTGCCTAAATTCATGACAACAGAAGCATTTAATTTTTGACAAATCTTTCTTCTTTCCCCCTTGACTGGATTTTGGTTTGGATTGGGATTTCTTCCCATTTCCTTTGTTTTATTTTCTAGCCAATAAATTTTTCTTGATCCTCACCCTTGGATGAAGTCCCATCTATGGTATTCCACCTTATTTCCTTATGTACCAAATCAGACAATAGGAGCTCCCAATTTGGTAGTTTCTCCCTCCTATTCACTAAATCTTGATAGCTATGCCAACTCTTGGGAAGGCCCAGAAGGGTTAGTCTTACCAATTCATCTTCACAGACAGTAACACCAACCCCACCAGTTCATCACAACATTGTGTGAACCTACTCAGGTACTATGGTATAGTGTCATTCTTCTACATCTTGATACTTCAAAGTTTATACTTGAGTGTTAGCTTCTTGTGGTCACTACTATTCTCGAAAAATTTTGTCAATTGTTTCCACATCGCAAAGGAAGTTTCTTTTATGTGGAGATTCGAGAAAATATGATCTTGTACTCCCTCAAAGATTATTCTCCTCATCTTTGCTACATCTTTATTCCACTATACAAGGTTCTGGACATCAACTGGTGGTGGTCATGGAATATTTGTCTAGAGATATTCAAGAAATCCACTTGCATCCAATACTACCTCCATGTGGTCCTTCCATTGAACAAAATTTTAGGTGCCTTCCAAGGCATATTCTAGCCTTACTCCATTGAAGGCCATCTTCTGAGCTCTGAAGAAATCCTGCTACACTGATCTTCAAATTTGAACCTCTAAGAAACAACTTCGAATTTCTTGCTCTAGTGTGAATCCTACTATGATACCATGTAGAAATTAGGTTGTATATTTGTAACTTCTCATGAAGTTTTATTAAAATCATAAGACACAAACCTACTCCACTGCTCTATAGAAATTAATTCACAATTTAGGATAAAAATCTTAGACATGCAAGAAGAACAAACACATGCAACAAGTATTTTTATCTAGGGAAAGGAATCTGATAAAAACCCAATTCCTACTTGCATTAATAAAATGAATAGTGATGTATTACAATTTCTTTACTCAACTGAGCACACCTTGCAAGTGCATAATCTATCTCTATGCTATCTAAAGGCCTTTGACTGAGACTTGGTCAAATTTTTCCTCGTCTTGAGCTCCTATTTCCTTGCGTTGTTCCTTGAGGAGTTAAGCCCTATTATTTAGGAAATTCCTTTAATTGAATTGAAAAATTCCTTAGTTTTATCATCTAACTGCATGAAACACCTGTACACTCAAGACTAGTATACAACTGATTTTACACTACCTTGGAATGTCCACCTGAACTGGGTAACTCAAATGCTCTGCATGCACTAGTTATTTTGGGATGATTGATTAGTTAGCTAGATGATCACTAAGTTTAACTGAAGTCCCACTGCTTAACTGACCTTCCATTAGTTCCTCCAAAAATTGGAACTAGTTTAACTAAAAACAACCTGAGATAACTGACCTTGATTGCTATAAATTAGTAATCACACATGCAGAACTGAACTCTAACTCCTCCAACTCAAATTTACTTGGCCTTTGAGTCAAGTCACCAAGGGTGGAGCAAAATAAAATTCCTTTTGGTCTGAATCCGAACAAAAGGTGTTTGCCAAGTTGAAGAATCACCTATGCACTGCACTAGTGCTCACATTACTAGAACCATAACAACCATTTAAGATTGATACAAATGCCTCTGATTATGCTATTGGTGCAATTCTTACTCAGAAAGGGAATCCAGTGTCATATCACAATGAGACACTTTCAAATAGAGTCTGCAAGTATCCCAGCTATAACAAAGAGATGTATTACATTGTACAGGTATGCTGACCATTAAATCATTACATTATGGGGATGGAAATGGTCATCCACATAGACCACTGACCCCTTCAACTCATACATACACAATGAAAGTTGCAAAATCATCACCATCAGAAAGTGTTCCACATACTTGTAATAATTACATTTTAACACTAAGTATAAGGGGAATACCAATAATGTTGTAGACTACCTCAGTCGATGGTTGGTCATGGCGCTGACCACTATGCTTGAATCTTATGGACATAGGGCTTCGGGGTGGCCGCATCTTTATACGAACGATCCAAAATTCAACAAAACATACCATATTCTCCTAGAAGGAAATAAATTTCTTTATTTTCACCTCCAAGGTGTGTTGTTATACCACCTGGGACGCCTTTGTGTTCCTTCAATCCAGCATGCTAATCTACTTTTGGAGGGGCACTACTGTCGATTGCTAGACATTTTGGAGTAGAGAAAATAATGGCAATGTTATAGCATTACTTTTATTAGTTGAATCTTCAAAAAGATGTTGGGGAGTACATCAGATCCTTCACTTCTTGCATCATTTCCAAACTATCCATCAAGAAGCAAGGCCTATTATTCCTCTTCCTACTCCTATTCCACCTTGGGAATCCATCTCCATAGATTACATGTCAGGCCTTCCTTCTACTAAGCATGGAAATGACTGTGTTTTCCTGGTCATCGACAGATTCTATAAGATGGCCATTTTGGTGACTTGAAAGAAGTGTATCACAATAGAAGCCATTGCTAAGCTCTTCTTTGAATGAGTGTGTATACACTTTGGGATCTCAAAATCCATTATCTCATATCATGATAACAGGTTCATGATTACCTTTTGATCAAGCCTCTAGTTGATGCTGGATACTAGTCTCACTAAGTCCATGACCTTCCACCCCCAAACTTATGACCAAACAGAGGTTGTCAATAGGATAATCGTTCACATTCTACTGAGGTACAACTCGTCGACATCCACACACATGGGATGAAAGCCTCCCCTGTTTCCAACATAGTTACAATAGAGCTCTCCATAGCTCAGCTGGCCACAACCCCTTTCAAGTGGGATTGGGATTCCAACCACTATGTCCCATTGATGTGGCCATATCGTTTGTAGCTACTCAGATAGATTCGGCTCATTTCTAGAATGAATATGAAAGGGCTAACAACTTCATGGAACACATTCAACACATCTGTCAACAGGTCCATGCCATATTGGATAGAGCCAATGCGAACTACAAGCAGTTTCATGGTCAGCATCGGGTGCCACACAAAGTCTAGGTGGGCAAACAAATTTGGTTACATCTCTAGAAGAAGTGGCTCGCTATGATCCACCGCACACTTCGCTTGCTATGATATGGGTTGTACACCATCACCAAAGATGTAGGGGACAATGCCTTCAAGATCAACATTCCACCATTCCTTGGCCTCCACCTAGAATTCAATGTGGACCGACTACGACCATACTTTCTCCCATTGTTGGACACATCCAATGTTGCTCAGCATATTACACCAATAGAGCTCAACCCCAGCTACATTGAACTAAAATTATCATGGACACAAATATTAAGAACAGTCGCTAGTAGAGGATCTAGCTCTATCCAGTTGTTAAAGCAGACCAACTCCTTCACTGTTAGGTCCCTATAATACTAGTGATTCCCCCATTAATATTATCATTGTAGCCCTTATTATTATGGGTGTGCCCTTATTGTCCCCATATTTCTATTATTGTGCCCCATAGAGTCCCACTATTGTTATTGTTGTGCCCTTATATTATTATTGTTATGTCGGCTTTGATTATATTGTGACCCCTTAGACTCCTATATATAGAAAGGAGGTTTTGTCATTTGTATCATCCAATAAGTATTAATTTGTGTAATGTAAAGGATTTTTCCCCCTCGAAGAGCCAGACCTTGAAGTCATTGACCTATCTTTTCTTCTATTTTGCGAGCTAGTTACATAACATTTGGTATCAGAGGCTTTGGATTCTAGGGTTTCACTGCTCCAAACAGGTCATCGTGGAAGTTTTTCTATAACTTTTTTTCTACAATATTTCAGAAGAGGAAATTAAAACCCATTTGAGCTGAAATTGTGATGTACCTAGGGTCAAAATTTCAGATCTTTTCTCGCTATATTTCCTGATATAGGATCCAAGGAAGTTAGCGTGTTGGCAGGCTCCCGAATTATATCTCAAACAGGTGACATGGGGAAAATCATCATAAATTTCTCTCTGATCATCAGATTGAAATTTTGTAAAATGTTATAGATATAGGATGACCTTTAGTTTTTTGTGTATTAGTTTCAGGTCCTAACGTCGAAAAAATGACACATGGATTTTTTTACAATTTCGCTCCACTGAACTAGTTTATAATCAGGTCATCATGGGAGATTTGACATAACTATTCCTTGGACAATCCAACCTTTATCATACTTGTGGGGTTGGAAAGAGGACTCAGAGGGCCACTTCAAGATGCAATTGCAGACCTTGGAGATACATTATTACATAGACACAATAGATTCAATATCGAGATCCTACAAAGTGAAAATAGGTGTGTAGTTTTTTTTTAAATTTTGCATAAGTTTTGTTTGAAAAATTAGTTTGAAGGAATTCAAAGGGAATAGTGAAGAATTATTATCATTAAGTGATGCCCCGAAGAAAGAAAATGGAAACACCTAGTAAGCAACCTGAAACCTCTAACATGACTCATGAAGAAGAGGAATAAATGCAATATGATATATCAAAATTATGAGACCAAGTGCAACAAAATTCACTCTCACAAAAAGTAACAAAAGCTAAGATGGAAAATTTAAAGAAAGGTGTGGAAGCAATGATAGATAGCGTGGAAGCTAAGATGGATGGTATAGAAGAAAAACTTAAAGGAAACATGGAAGATTTGAAGACAGATTTGACAAATTTTCTCCAAGAAATGCTTACTAATGGCAAAATGGTAGTAAAGAAAACTCATGAGGAGAACAAAAGAAATGTTAATCATGATTTCGTAGAATCTAACGGTGGATTGAAAACCCACCATGTTCCAAAGATCGATAAGAGGAAGTTTGATGACAAGGATCCCATAACATGGATACTACAGATGGAGCAATATTTTGATCTCCATAATGTGCAAAACACACAAATGGTATTCCTTGCAACTTTATATTTGGAACCAAATCAGTTTGTATGGTATTAATGGCTTTCCTCTCGTAAAAAAATTGTCACTTGCAAAATTTTTTCGGAAGAAATGATAACACATTATGAACATACAAAAAGAAACACCTTTTTTAGCCAAATGATAAATCTCAAACAAAAGGGTTCAATGATGGAGCACATTGAAGACTTCCAAAATTCAATATACAGGTAAAAGATATTCTGGAGGAGCATAGGATTGATGTGTTCATAGGGAATTTAAAGGATAACATCCAACATGGGGTTCGCCTTTGGGAACCTGATTCATTGGAGAAGGCATTGAGGTTGGAAAGAAAAATGGAAAGAAAAATTATGGCAACAAGGAAGCCTACCACTCACAACTATAAATATGGAAGTGTTGTTTCCCCTAGCCTTCCACAACCTACAAGGTTGACACCACAAAAATTGGAAGAAAAAAGAGCAAAAGGGCTTTGTTACAGTTATGATAGAAAATACACTAAAGGTCATAAGTGTGCTGAGAAGAAATTATGTTACATAGATTGTGAAGAGGAGGAAGAAAAGTAACAATAAACATCAAAAGAAGAGGATATACACCAGGAACAAACCCTAGAGAAAGAAGAAATGAATCCAACCATATCTTGTAATGCATTGGCCAGAATTACCACTCCTCAAATTATCAAGATAGATGGACATATCAAGAAGAAAAATGTAATAGTGTTGATTGATTCGGGAAGTACCCATAATTTTATTCATTGTAAGATAGCCAAGGAATTAAATTTCTTCCTATATCCAGCACCAAAGTGTCAAGTGATGGTTGCAAGTGGAGGAACCCTAAATTTCTCTGGAAAGTGCCACAATATAAAGCTATCCATGGGAGAATGTATTGCATAGACCAATGCTTTCCATTCCAATGGGTGGTGTTGATGTTGTACTAGGAGTCCAATGGCTACAATCCTTGGGTACAATAGCTTTTAATTTTCAAGAACTTTTCATGAAATTTTCTTCAGAAAGAAAGGAAGTTTAATTAAGGGGTATCATAGGGAAACTAGGAAAGATAATCATCTCTAACCGAATGACAAAGCTTCTAAAGAAGGAACAATGAGGTGTAATTTCACAATTATGTTTTCTAGAGGTTCCCACATCGAAATCATCTATTTCTCTAGATCTCCAAAAAGTCTTGGACAATCATTCCAAGGTATTTGAGACTCTGAAAGGCCTCCCACCTATTCGTGAGCATGATCATGCTATTCATTTGACTCTAGGAATTTTTCCTCCAAACATCAGGCCTTACATATATCCCTATGCCCAAAAGAGTGAAATTGATCGTATGGCTGCAGAAATGCTAGAGGGTGGTATAATTCAACCTAGTCAAAGTTATTTCTTTGCTCTAGTAGTATTGGTGGACAAGAAGGACGGGTCAAGGCACATGTGTCTGGATTATAGGGAGCTCAACAAGCTCACTATTAAAGATAAATTTCCCATTCCTGTCATTGATGAATTATTGGATGAATTTCATGGAGCAATTTACTTCACCAAGTTGGATCTTCATTAAGGATATCATCAAATCACAATGAAGACTGAAGACATTCCAAAGACAACATTTAGAAATCATGAGGGTCATTATGAATTTTTGGTCATGCCTTTTGGCCTTACCAATGCACCTTCTACATTTCAAGGTTTAATGAATTCCATTTGCAAACCCTTCCTTAGAAAATTTGTGTTACTATTTTTTGATGATATACTAATCTACAACAAGTCTTGGAAGGATCATGTTCAACATGTTGACAGGGTGCTCAAACTATTGGAGGAGAAACAATTATATGAAAAAAGCTCCAAATGTTTCTTTGGAGTACAAGAGGTGGAATATCTGGGTCATATTGTATCTCATGAAGGTCTGAAGGCAGACCCTAGCAAAATTAAAGACATTAAGGAATGGAAAATCCCCACATCCATAAAGCATCTGCAAGGATTTCTCGAGTTGACAAGTTATTATCGCAAGTTTTTAAAGAATTATGGGCGAATAGAAAAACCTTTAACAACATTATTGAAGAAAGATGCATTTTCATGGACCCCAGAAGCAACAAAGGCCTTTGAACATCTTAAAGAGGCAATGTGCCAAGCATCGGTCTTAGCTATGTTGGACTTCACAAAACCTTTATTGTGGAATGTGATGCCTCAGGAAATGGAATCGGTGTTGTTTTAATGCAAGAAGAAAGACCCATTGCTTTTGAAAGTCATCCAATCAAAGGAAAGTGTTCACACAAAGCTATTTATGAGAAGGAAATGTGGGCAATACTACTTGCACTTAAGAAATGGCGACCCTACAGAATGGTAAGACACTTCAAGGTAAAAATGGATCATGACAGTCTTGAATAATTTTTAGAACAAAGACCATCTTCAAAAGAGTGGAAAAAATGGGTCACAAAGACGTTGGGTTATTTCTTTGAAATCATCTACAAAAAAGGGAAGAAAAAATTTGTGGCAGATGCACTCTCAGGAAAGGATGAGGATATGGAAGCATTTCTTTGCGCCATTTCTATTATCCAACTAGATTGGATAAGCGAAGCAAGGGATGAATGGAAGAATGACGAAGAAGTGTGGGCACTCATTCAAAAGTTACAACAAGATCCCAGTACATCTGATACATTTAGATAGAAAAAGGATTCGTTATGGTACAAAGATCGTTTATACCTATGTAAGAATTCCCAACTTAAACAAAAGATTCTTATGGAATTGCACACCTCTCCCTTAAGAGGGAACTCAAAATTTTTAAAAACTTACCACAAGGTTAAGAAGGACTTTTTTTGGGATGGACTTAAATAAGATATTCAAACTTTTGTGGTAGAATGTTTGGTTTGCTAACAAAATAAAGTTGAAACAATTAAGATCCCAAGTTTATTACAATATTTATTGATTCCAAGACAAAGTTGGGAGGAGGTTTCAATGGATTTTATCACAGACTTACCCAAGTCCAAAGGAAAGAGTGTCATCATGGTGGTAGTTGACAAACTTACCAAGTATGCACAATTTTGTGCATTATCACATCCATTTAAAGACAGTACAGTTTCTACTGCATTTATGGAAATAATTGAAAAGATACACGAAAAACCAAAGATTATTGTAAGTGACAAAGATCCAATTTTTACTGGAAATTTTTGCACAAATTTATTTTCTTGTCTTGGTACTCAGTTATCTCATAGCTCATATTATTATCCTCAATCTGATGGGAAAACTGAGATAGTAAAAATATGTTTGGAAGGATATCTTCATTGTTTTGTATATGATAAACATGTATAATGGGTCAAATGGTTGCCTCTGGCTAAATGGTGGTATAACACTTCTTTCCATACTGCAACAAAAATGACCCCATTTATGGCACTTTATGGATATCATCCACTATCCATCACAACATATTTAAGAGAAAATTCTAAGGTTCAAGAAGTGGAAGATCACATCGAGCATCAACAACAAGTTCTCCAACTCTTAAAGGATAACCTCACTTTGGCGTAGAATAGAATGAAACAACAGGTAGATCGACATCGCAATGAAATTTTTTTTAATGTAGGTGACTGGGTATTCCTGTGGCTACAACCATATAAATAAATGTCCCTTAAGAAAGCTAAGAAGGATAATAAATTATCACCAAAGTATTATGGTTGGTACAAGGTGTTGTAGATGATTGGTACTACATACAAATTGGAGCTTCTTGTAGCTTCCCGAGTGAAACTCTTTTTCCATGTTTCGGGATTAAAGAAGGTTATAGGTGGCAAACTCCTACTTCAAATAATATTACTAGAACTTGTTAAGCGAGGAAAAATCATATTGGAACCTGAAGCAGCCACAAAAACAAGAACTTTATAGCTACGAAATCAATCAATTTTGGAGTATCTCATCAAGTTGAAGAACTTACCCACTAAAGATTCCACATGGGAGGGCAAAAATTTTATAGAGAAGCATCTGAAAATACTCAAGCATTAAGGACAACACTTTTTTGAAGGAGAGGGGCATGTTAGGTCCCTATAATACTAGTGATTCCTCATTACTATTGTCATCGTAGCCCTTATTGTTATTGGTGTGCCCCTATTGTCCCCATATTGTTATTATTGTACCCCATAAAAGCCCATTATTGTTATTATTGTGCCCTTATATTATTATTGTTATGCTGACTTTTATTATATTGTGACCCCTTAGAATCCTATATATAGAAAGGATGTTTCTTCATTTGTATCATCCAAGAATTATTCATTTGTGTAATGTAAAGGAGGTTTCCCCCTCAAAGAGGTTGATTTTGAGGTTGTTGATCTATCTTTCCTTCTATTTTGTGAGCTGGTTACATAACATTGAGCAGGGCAAGTGGTTCACCAAGGACTAGGTTCAACAAAAAATTACTCACCTCATGGAGTCTCTGCGCACAATGGGTACCATTACTTCCTAATACGTGATGACTGATCTAGGTGCATATTGGTGACCACCCACCTATTCCACCTAGACCTCCAACCAGTTTCATCTGTTACCTTGATTATAGCAGCATTTACTATTTTTAGTAAATTTTCAGGTCCTGAACTTCCAAATCTCCTTTGACACCCTAAACAACATTTTTTTGAGGTTCGCAGTAAGCCCATAGTCATTGGAAATGGCCTGTAGAAAATCCTGTAGTACTCAGAGATATATTTCCAACGAGGTATCATACACACCAAATGGAGATCGTATGACCAAGTAATGACCCCGGGAAGTTGGTTTCCCAACTAACCCAAATTGGTCACACAAACTCTTGGTGTTCTATCTCCTGGAGTAAGGCTTTTGGCTTTTTAGGGTTTTATCTTATTTTTCAGTAATTAAAACACCCTTGAGCCTCATTCTAACATAGTTCAGAGGTATGTAGATGCTACATCTCTTCCCAGAGATAAGCTACCACCACTTGAGCTAGTTTATTTCCATTTTGTATGTAAGCATATTTCAATTCTTTGATATTAATGAAATGAAGTTTTATTTCTACTGCATCTCAGTGTTTATGCTTGTATCTATATTATGTTGCATTCCTATATATGTCTGGATCATTATCATAGGTGGGGTATCTTTAGACAATATGAAATATATTTTCACTATGATAGGCCACCAAATGTCCTTGCTAAGTGAGGAATACATTGACAGCATAGTCAAAATAATTTTTCTCAAACTCAAATGGTCATTGCAAGTCTAACAGGGTGAGGATTAGTGTAGAGAAAAGGTGGAGCTTCAAATCGTTAAATTGTTTCTGCTATGAATCAAATTAGGAAAACAACTCCTTTACTCCTCCTTTGGCCACTTGACTTAAGGACCAAGAAATATAAGAGAACCCCAAAATGAAACTTTGGTAGAAGTTAGCAAGGCCCAAGAACCTACAAAACTCCATTATATTCGTGAGGGATAGCCAATCTTGAATGACTTAGACCTTGGCTAGGTCCAAATGCATGCCATGTTCATCCACAATGTATCCCAAGTATGTAATTTTCGCATGACAAATGAGCCTTCTCTAGATTGACATATAACTTTTTTTGTCTTAAGGTGCTAAATACGTACTAAATGTGCTAAAAGTTCTCTTCCCAAATTCCATTGAATATGAGGATGTCATCCAAATATATAACCAAAAAAGAGTTTGTGAATGGATGAAGGATATCATCCATAATCCTCGTGATTTTTTTTTTGGAGCATTAGTTAATCTAAAGGGCATGACAAACCACTAAAAATGGCCTTCTTTAGATTTTGAGGTTGTCTTCCATACATCATTTGTTCAATTAGAACCTGGCGGTAGCTTGACTTCATATCAATCTTGTTAAAGAGATTCACACCCTTAAGATAGTGAAGAAGATCATTAATCCTTAGGATCAAGTATCAGTTCTTAACAATGATTTTGTTTAAGGCTCTATAATAAATATAGAGTATCCATGTACCATCCTTCTTATGCACCAACATAGTTGGACTTCATCAAGGTGAGGAGCTCACCCAAATGTGGCCCTTTTGGATGACCTCATAAATTTGACATTTTGATTCCTCATTCTCCAAGAGAGAGAAAATTTAAATATTTGGCCATTAGGGAGAGGAGAACTAGGTATAAATTAAATTGAGTGTTTAAATTTATAGTGGTGGGGAACAACTATAGGTGGAGGGAAGATATCTCTATATGTCTTTATAATCTTGTCCACTAGATTCTATTATGTAGGGAGGCCTCATGAATTGGTTTTGGTACTTGTAGTGACCTTCCTTTCCCCTTCTGATTGAACCATAATGATAACAAAATTTGTAGTCTAAGAGATTAAATTTTAACACTTTTTTGATTAGATTAATGAAATTGCAGTATTTGGGACTACCTCTGATATCTTGTAGTTTTGATTATTCAGAGTAACAATGACACTATGTGGATGAGACTCATAAAAAAAACACGAAATTTCCACATAAAAGGTTGTCCTAAAAGAACATCACAAAAATCAAGTGGGGAAACATAACATAATACCTCATCAGTGAAGCGATTTATGTTGTAGGACAAACATCACTACTTGCTGAAATCAATGTATCATACATGGCTCAAACAATTAATGGTGTAAGGTTGGGGTTGTGGCATTGCTTCCAAATTCAATATCTTGAAAACCACAATTCATATTAGTTTATTTGGCTCCTTCTTTCAATGATGAAATGGAGTGGGGTCTCCTTCACCCACATTTGTGAATGGAAGATGATTTTCATCACTTCAAGCTCATCTTTCTATTTTGGTTGGATATTTGTGGTCAGGGTGGTAGAACTTGGTTCTATATTAATGTTTTGATTTCCTTTATGCTATTTTGAATCAGAATTAGAACCAAAATCTACTTCATTTTCTTTAAGATATTCCAACAATGATTTTTTCGAGTGACATTCACAAGTGTTGTGATGGGGGCTTATGTGGAGGTCACACCAATTTCTAGTGTCCTTTCTTGACTTCCCATTTCCCTTCACTTGTGACTTGACACTAGTTGTCTTAAGGTTTGTTCTGCTTGCTTTATCCCTTTTATGAGTTAGGAATTCCTTCTCCAGGAGTTTATTGTGGTAGATGTGTAGACCCAAACTCTCACTTATTCCACTGCAATAATTTATGCTCAATTATGGAAACATATTGATAAGTGGCTCTTAGTGAGGTGATGTATAGGAAATCCATCTCTGTTTGGATGTACCTATGTAGACCATTGTAATACTTCAAGACCAAGTTCCACTCAGAGTCTCTGATACCCATTTTTGAGTGTAAGTATGGAGATTATTAGTGTAGTCCTAAACTTCCCATATCTCTCATATCACATAGTTTTCCATCCTCTGTATTAGTCACCATAGCTCCCTAAAGGTTAGAACTTGTCCTTAAGGGAATCAACAAAAGCATCCCAATCTATTTTTTCATTGAATGTCACAGACTCTTCTCTCTATCTCTCCCAGTAACCTTCCCACCAATATTTGACATGGGTGACAACTTTTAATAGCGTGAAGGTGATATTATCATTTTTGGAGAAATTTTGGACATAGTAATAATCATCTAACAAATTTAGACATTTCTCCAAATCATTTGCATCTATTTTTCCTTCAAAAAAGGGAATAGTTTAGTTAAATTATACCTTGAAGGGTGGCACACCACCAAATAGTGTATATTTCTTTTTACTTCCCAACATGGTTTATGTGAAGTTATTGGAGGTGGACTGTAGAGCTCACAATAAAGTTTCAACCATATAAACAAATGAAATACAATAAATAATTAAAACCCACCAAATATCAAAAAAATTAGAAATTCATAAAAAAATCCCAATATTAAAATAGAATAAAATGATAATAATGTAATGAAATAATATAAATAAAAAGAAAAATTAAAATCAAAAAATGAACAAAGAACCCTACTTACCACTGGATTATGTTAATGTGGCTCCCAAGCCATCACATTCTACCCACCAAGCCATCATATTCTAGCTATTGGGTATTAAGAGATTTGGAAATGTTTTGAGAAACAAAGAATGCTAATTTCTAATATTTTAGCCACTACATTCCAACCACTGAGCACTATATTCTAACAATCAACCCACTATATTTTAGATATCAGATATTGGGAGATTTGGAAAAGTTGTGAGAAACAAAAAAATGCCAATATTTAATATTTTGATCACTAGATTTTGACCACTAGGGACTAGATTCTGGCTATTGGGCCATCGATTTTTGGCCATCAGATATTGGAAAATTAATAGAATAATGAAAAAGAAAAATTATAATATGTTGATATTCTGATGTTCTAGTCATTGGATTCTAATCACTGAGTACTAGATTATAGCCATAAAATAATCGAATTTTGCCAACTAATAGAAGTAATTTATGTTACTCAATTTTTGTTAGTGGAAATTGATTGGTAAATAAAATAATAACGAAAAATAAAATAAAATAAAATAAAAATAAAATTAATACAATACACATCATCTGCTATGTCAACACATTCATTGCAATTATCTTCTATGTGGATCTAGGGGACACATCATCTTCCACATCAACATAACATGATCATCATATAAAACTTTCCAAGGGCCATAACTTTGTGCCTTGGACTCGATATGAAAAAATCAATATGTTGTTGGAAAGCACTTGGCGAGTAGAAGATGATGATGGTCACAAATTAAGAAATTAGCAAACTAAAGAAATACTTTTTTTATAAGGTATGTATTTTATTAAACATAAAGTACACACCAATTTATCACCTATCAAATTCAAAACAAAATGGAAATAAAAGATCTAATTCTATAAACCGAAAGTACTAGAATAATAAATGGTAAATTCAGAAGATTAGATATTAAAATAAAATTTTGGCAGGAGGGCCCTTTATCTTTTTGCTAAAAAATTAAGAGGATTTGTTGAAGGCTCAACAAGGCTCTTCAATACCTTGTTTGGAAAAGGCCCTGGGGACAATCCACCACCACATAAACAAAATAATCTATCCTCTTCTTCAGAGGTGACATAGCGTCAATCTCTAGGAAATGATATGCCACAACAAAATAACATGAGTTGATGCATACCCCAAGCTAAAATGGTTACAAAATATGAAATCATATCAACTATAATAGTACAGAAGATATAATACATGCATGATCATGACTTAGTCAACAAAATTATGGGGCTTTAACCTACTGAATGAGCTATAATATGGTGGATCATAAAGAAATGGTAGATAAAAGGAGACGTGGAACTCAATATAGGGTATAGATGATTGTTTACAACCATTTTTGACAATCGCGATGATAAAAAAGTAGTATTTCAAAATGGCCCATATTTTTTCAACTCAGTAATGTTATGCATGAATTTCTAGATTAAGAGGTTTAGCCTTTAAAAAGAGTATTTAACTTTGGATCTAAATTGTATTAGATTTATTCACTCCTTAGGAATTATGGGACCAAGAAATATTGGAATGGATCATAAATATAATGGGAATCTTTGTAATGTGTTCAAAGGGGACTAAGCAAGGAAGATACACTTCATATGCTCACATATTTGTGTATATGAATGTATCTTAGCCATTTCTTTCCAACATATATCTTAGTTTCCAATATAATATGTGGAATCAACCCATGGAGTATTGACATATCCCATTTATATGTAGGAACTATCATGAGCATGACCATCTATTTAGAGAATTCCCACAAATGTAGAATGACAACCCTCAAATTCCTCTACTGAAAATGATTGAGATGGGTTCAAGCATATCACCAATAGATAAAGGATCAATAGAAAAGGAGTAGGATTAATAGTTAATATAGAAACAAAAGAATTGGAGATGTAGAGATGGTCCACTAGTATGAGGAACTAGTGGAAGTAAAGTAAGTAGAGGAGATAGGATTAAAATAGATTGACTTGCAGTTGATCACAACAACATGAAGAAATCAGGATATGCCATCTAACTTAGATAATGTATTAGAACTCATATCTAGAGTGTATAACAAATAAAATAAAAAAATCACAAAAAATATAAAGGTATGTAAACCCATACTCGTCTTCCTTTTAAAACACATACTCACATTCTTTAGGGGTTAAAATGCTAAGAAATAAGGAAACCTCAAAATATGCAAAGGAATGAAAAAGTTGAGGGAGAAAGAGTAACAATAAGATGATTCAAGAAATAGGAGAAATATTGATAAATTTTGGAAAGATCACCTTGATGATAGGATCCTTCTAACTCCACCCCTCCACCAATTATCAATGAAAGTGATATTATGGAAAATGAGGTGGCTGGACAAAAAATAAAATCAAAAACACCTTAAGAATACAATTCTACAAGAAAAATGAACAATAGTAATGATCTAAGAAAAAAACATTGGAGTGAATAATATTATATAATTAAAACTTTAGTTTGGAAAGGTTGTCAATCAATTGTAGAGGATGCACAAGGAGCTTTGGGAAGAATACATCCCCTATGGAATCCTTTAGAAATCATCTTATCATATCTTGTAGTTACATAAAGAACTCGCAATACCAAATTTCAGAAGATGGGATTTGAAAATTATGGTTATATAAATAATTTCCATGGCCACAATGCATGGGGAGTAGGGGGTCGGGGGATTTTTTTCATGTGAAAAATAAAAAGTATTTATACTCTTATAAAGTATTCATATTGGATCTTAGGTGCAGTTTTTTGAGAAACCAAGATGCTAGTGGATTAGGATTGATTTTGATTAACTTGATAATTACTTGTGAATGTTTGTTTTCTTATTATTAAATTTATATTCTCTTCATCAATAAATTACCAAAATGTATAAAACATGAAGATCACAAACATACAGAGTACACAAAAAATTAGGCTCTAATCTAGGGTAAAACCCCACATGGGATAAAACCAAAGAAATCATCTTCTTATAGAATCAAATCGAAGTGAGATATCCAAGACCCAATACCAAGGCCAAGACTCCAATAGATACCCTAATGAATCCATCCTCCAAGTCTCCTCAACAAGTCAATGTCAATAAAAGTCAACGGTGGTCAAAATCTTTGAAAATTGGTCAAAATGACAAAAAAAATAGATCTACAATGGAGGCTGAATTTTGGTCATGTAGTAGCCTTAGAAAATTGCAAGAATTTCACACGTGAACAAATTTATGGTAGAAACAAGATATCTATCTCTCCTTTGACTTTTCTCTCTTTTCTTTGACTTTCATTGGTTTTTATTCTTCTTCTTGCACATAAATATATGTGATTGGATTGGTGATGAATTGACTCCTAAAGTGATTGAACTGACTCATATTTATAGTTGTCTAAGAGGTCGAATAACTGCCTCTTTAGGCCAACTTGACCAAGGATGGTCAACTTGGTCTTGTGGATGAAATTTTGACTCTTTGACTTAAAACAAAAATAATTTTTCTTTTATTACAAGAAGTCCAAATGGGAATTTGACTCAATTACATTTCTTTGACTCATAATAATTTTTTCTCTTGACTCAATTGACCGAACTATAAGCACAAAGAACATTCTTTGACTAGAAATAAAATAATAATAATGAATATAATGAATGAATATAATAAACACATCTATAGTACATTCCAATTACATTATAAAGACCGACACTAGTTGCATTTCCAACACTCCCTCTTAACTAGGGAGGTATTTGTAATGACATAAAAAGATACTATTAAGTTGAAATATTCTCATAATAAATGGATTCATATTGATAAGTGTTACACAGTAATTTGTCACCATCCCTATTACTCCTCTTGTCATACCTTGGAGGACCCATCCCGGGAGTTATAATAAGTGACAAAGTCTAAAAACACTTGCATTATGTTCCCCTGAGTATGTACTCCATGTTCCCTGAAGACATCTTCTGCAGATTATCCCTGAAAAATGATCTTTTTCCATTGGAGCAAGTCCACAGTGTTCTACCCGCACCAATGATGGAGATCCTCAAAAGAGGGCGCAACCATTGGCGCTCTGCCTTAGAACAACAGTCGCGCCAACCAAATTTAGTCGTGCTTTTTGCCTTAATGCACGTCCGACTGTTGTTTCCTTCATTACATGGAGCTTTTCTGAGGATAAAAAATCAGTCTTTTGTCGAGCTTTATCCATCTTTATGGCTTTTGCTAATCCGCAAAAGGTGTCCCGGTTCATCGTATCCTCCTCCCTTCTTCATCTATATAAGCTTGTCATTATGCATTGGACAAGCTAGTGTTGGCTAGTCTTGGAGAGTGTTAGTGCTAGTGATTTAGTGATTGAGTGATAGTAGTGATGATTAGTGGTCATGGAGTGTTAGATGTTGAGTGCTAGAGAGGTTATGCTGCCAGAGAGGAGATGCATTGCAAGACACATATAGTTATTCGCCCATCCAGGAGAAGGGTCGACGTCAGAACAATGGTTGTAACTTTTCCTCTTTATTAATTGATGAGCGACTGCTATTATAGTTCCAATCTCATTATCTATCATGGTGATGTGTTGATTTATTTCCTTTCTGACTGAAATATAGTTGTGCCTTGGTAGTTTTTATGTTGGTATCTGTCTCTTCCTTTGCATGTGCAGGTGTTCGTTTGTGATCTGTTGGAGCAAGGGAGCGAGGATATCAACTCTGCTTCAATCATAGCGTTGGACTCCAGGTTAGTCTTCTTGATTCACCTTTGATGCATAACTAGGAACTAGGAACTTGCGTAGCAGCGTGGTTTGTTTGTGGCTAGTTCTGTTATAGGCTAGTGGGATCGCCTCTGTCCGCAGAGGGGATTTACCTGACCAAGAGACAGAGATATGAAGTTGTGAATCAAGATTGTGCGAACTATCAGAGGGAGGTTGTTTTGCAGAGGTCAACTTCTCTTTAACATATCGGCGGCACATTAACGGAATTGGCAGTATTTGACATCAATGTATCAAAGGTCATGATGACGAGGCAATGAGTGAATGAGAGGTCAAATAGGGTACCCAAGTCCATGGAAGCAAGTGAAAGATATGAGATGAAATATCCCCACCCCGGACACGAAAGCAAAAGTGCCATGTTTAAGAGCGACATACTACCGTTACGGTAATATTTATGGTTCAAAAATTTTCTTTGCCCCCCGCCAATTCTGGCGAGTACCCCAGTTATTTTTAACAAGCTTGATGGGGATAGCATATGCTTGTGTTGTGACACAATCCGATGTCATTAAGTCTTAACGAGTCTGACAAAGGAAGGACTCGGCGTCTTTTCATGTTTAGAGAGTTTGAAAAGACAGCAGAAAAGGAAACTCCAAGGATGTCCTTTTTCGTAAAGTTGTGTCTCTTGGGCCCGAAAAAGTATAAAATAATACCCGAAAGAACCGCCCGATCATTACGATCGAGGAGTACTTTTCATGATTAGTGACTTCGACCTGAAAAAGTAAAAAAGTGGTCAAAACCACGTCGTTTCGTAACCACTAACGAGTTTGAAACGACAAAAACCCGGTAATCTTTTTATGTTTTAATGGTCGACAAAAAGAACTTAAAACGACCGCCCCTTATCACCATTTAACGAGTCAAGAGGAGCGACTCGGTAATATTTTCCTCTTTAAATGGTCAGAAAAGAGCTGAAAGCGGACCTCGAAGTAACCTTTTTCGTGTTTTACCAAGCTCGAAAAACCGAAAAAAGGAGCTCGTTAAGTTGCTTGAGTGGCACTAATCCCTGTCAACATACAAAAACAGCGTAAAATCCTACTTTGACATAAAAATATTCACAAAAACATGATTTTAATGTGTTTTTTAAGCCAAAAGAAGTTATAAATAGTGAAATAGTAAAAAATAAAATTACTTTTCACTTTTTACCTTGTGAGTTTACCGTTGGAGGGTTTTGGGTGCAAATTTCAACTGCTGATTGCGACCAATCCAGGAGACCATTTGAGCCGCCGTTTGAAACAGGTAAGAGGCCTCATCCTTAGCTTCATTTTTATTCCATTCTTTCAGTTTTCCATCCACGGAATGATCCTCTGCAAGGGGTATTGCAAAAAATAGGGTTGCGGCTATTGGCGCGAGTTTCCCACATGGGGTCGCGCCAATGGGCTGTTTTTCTAAAAGGGGTCGCGCCATTTTCGCGACTGTTTGTAAAACAGTCGCGCCAATTGCGCGAACTAATTTTCACATAATTTTGATCGTTGAAACTGCAATTTTCTTTGATTTTTGGTTTCACTATTGATCTTATGATGACATTTTGGTGTTTTGGTTGCAGGAATTGATCAAAATGGCTATAGAATGGAGAGAAAGGGAACATGAGGCCATAGATGCTTTGGCATTGGAAGATGACGCATGCGTGGATGCTTTGCGAGATTGTGGCTTGAAAAAATTCTTCCTTACCTCATATCTACGTGCACAGCCCGAGTTACTAAGGTTTATTGTGGATGCCTGGGATATTGAGGATCAGGTATTCCGCTTGAAAGACCAGACATTGGAGTTGGATGTCTCTGATGTCTATTTTATTACTGGACTATCTCGGCGGGGCACACGGCCCATCTTGACCGGTAGTAGACCTTCTGGGGAAAAGATGGGGGAGGTAATGGCCAGAGTTTGTCCTGGGGCCCATTTTGGATCCAATAGTGCCAAAGTGGACATTGTCACTATCCCAGATTTGGTGCTACGAGTGGTACTATTCACTATCACTCGGACGGCTGGGGTACAGGCACCCCACGAGGCCAGCAAGAATCACTTGCTGCTGGCAACTGAGTGCCTACACCCTACATTATTTGATTGGGCCACGGCAGTAACAACAAATATCAAGAGGCAGCTTACCAAATGTAAACGTGATGGCAATAAACAGTTCAGATATGGATCCATCGTAGTATCATTTTTCCTGGAGCGACTACCGATATTCCGGATTCCAGGAGGTATAGTGGCAGATCCAGTGCCACGGGAGCCGAGGTTGGCTCTATGGGCACCACTTATGCCCAGAGGAGGCGGGGGCCAGCAGATGTCCTGGAGGCCCGAGTTCTTCATTTGGCTCCAGCACCAGTTGATCGTTGTGGAAGACTGGCCCTATGCGGGCACCGATTTTACTGGAGATCCAGACCTCCCGTTGCCTGAGGGAGAGGACTGGGATGAGGAGCTAGGTAAGGACCTTTTATGTTTTTAATATTTTAACATATTCAAGTTTTTATAATTCATGTCTGTTTCTTACAGCACCTATCTATGTATGCAGACGTTGGTGCAGAACGACCAGCCGACTTGCCTCACAACGTATGGAGAGTACAACCGGCAGCGGACCCTCAGGCAGAGGGTGACGATGATGACCTAGTACAGAACCTCGAGGCACTTACTCGAGGGATCCCAGATTATGGCAGACTGGCGGACGTGCCTAGAGCATACCAGAAGCATACGGTGGGAGTATCTACTCGCGTCCATCGTCTGTTGAGACGTTTGGTGCGGGCGGTGACATGCTATCATGACCATCACCGCGATTAGACGCCTAGGTTTCATTTTTTGCACGTTTTTGAGAGACATGTTGTCGACGGCTGTATGAGTTTCGGACATGTATTATTTTTTGGATTATGTAATGTGCGGGGCGCAAACATTTTGACACACACGTATATATATATACATATGTTCATGGTTCATTATTGTGTTTTCATGTGCTTGCTTACATAATGTTTTAATTACAAATTATGCAGATGTCTATCTAATACATGATTGGCCAATGCATCAGATAATGTGTTTAATTGTCTCGGAACATGTTGATATGTAATAAAATCAAAATGCCTTTCTAACAACCTTACACGTAAATACAACCTTAGTATATGATGGTTTCTGATGGAATATTGTCCGTTGAGTTGGTGGACAACTAGTTGAGAGTCCAGGTTTACTATCAATGCGTGAATACCAAAATTAATTGCTCTAGCAAGTAACTCGATTACAGCACAGTATTCGGAAACATTGTTAGTAGTACAGCCTAAACACACACCCTGGCAATCTATTAGCTCGCTATGAGAATCGTAGATTACCCTGACATGCCTCGAGCGGTTTGCTCCTTGTCTACCATCACAAATCCTTCAAACGCCTATTCAAATTGATCAGGTTTTTTCTGAAGGAAATATGGCAAACATTAAACGAACCCAACCCCTCGACATCTCTGTTAAACCCGGGATAGTCGAGCATCTTCATATTGGAGTCACTTGTACTCTAGCGGAGATTCAACTCTATTCCGAACTTTTTCGCGAATTTCGTGATGTTTTCGCATGGTCCTATGAAGAAATGCCTGGCATTGATTCTAGCATAGTGATGCATGAAATAATCACGTACCCAGATGCTAAGCCTGTTCGTCAACGTCTACGCCCCCTATACACCCTCGGAAGGCTGCGGCGATTAAGGCCGAAGTTGAAAAGCTTCTTAACGCCTGTTTTATTTACCCTATTCCTCTTACAGATTGGGTTTCTAACATTGTCCCTGTAACTAAAAAACAAGGTACAATCCAGGTTTGTGTCGATTACCGTGATATAAACAAAGCCTGTCCTAAAGATAATTTTCCCACACCATTCATTGATCAGATCATTGACGAGTGTGCCGGCAGTGAAATGTATTCTTTTATGGACGGTTTCTCCGGTTATAACCAGATCAATATTGCTCCTGTTGATCAACACAAAATGGCCTTTAATTGCCCATGGGGGACTTTTGCCTATAAGAAGCTCCCTTTCGGTCTTAAAAATGCCGATGCTACCTTCCAGCGCGCAATGTCTTATGCATTTCATGACATTCGGCATATTGTGCAACCTTATCTGGATGATCTTCCTGCTCATTCAGCTAAACGTGAGGACCACCCTGCACACCTTCGCGAAATCTTTCTTCACTGTCGGTACTACCACATCCGGCTAAATCCCCACAAATGTGTCTTCTGCGTTGAATCTGGAAGACTTCTCGGTTTTATCGTTTCTAGAGAAGGCATCCGTTTGGATCCCCTTAAAGTCGAAGCTATCGTCAATCTCCCTCCCCCAAATTCTTTGCATCAGTTGCAAAGTTTGCAGGGGAAAGCCAATTTTTTACGCCGTTTTGTTCCCAACTATGCCGAAGTAGCTAAAGGTTTTACGCGATTATTGAAGCGTGATATCCCTTTCCATTGGGATGCCACAGCTCAGGAATCTTTTGAACGTCTCAAGAGTTTACTTGTTTCTGCTCCATTGCTTCGTCCTCCGAATTATTATCGCGACTACACCTTGTATTTGGCTGCCGCCGATACCACTATCGGCATGGTTCTTGTCCAAACTGATGATGATAACACTGAACATGTTATTTACTATCTCAGCCGCAACCTGTTAGACACGGAAACTCGATATGCTTATATCGAAAAATTGGCACTAGCCGCAGTTTGTGCTGTACAACGCTTCCGTCATTATATTCTTTTGCGTACTACTACTGTGATTTCTGATTGCAACCCCATGACGTATATATTGTCACGCCAGTTACTAGGGGGCAAATACTCAAAGTGGATTGTTATCCTCCAAGAGTTTGACTTGGAATTTACCACTGCCAAGTCTAAGAAATCCCTTGTGTTTGCTGAGTTAATTTGCTCTTTGCCATCTTCTTCCTCAACCTCGCCTGCAGAAGACCAAATACCAGATGAAACCCTGTTCCTCATTAGCACCCTTGATCCATGGTACGGAGATATAATCACATATCTGCAAACGTCCTCCTTCCGCCCGGGTGTGTCTAAAGACGCTCGACGGAGGATTCGTCATCAATCTCAACCCTATCGTATCATTGGAGATACATTATATCGTCTTGGTGTAGACTCCGTTCTCCGCCGTTTTCTTACTCTAGAGGAAGCTGAACGGGTTCTAAATGACTGCCACTCTGGCGCTTGTGGCGGACATATGTCTGGATATGCTACAGCCCAAAAAATCCTTCGTGCTGGCTATTTTTGGCCCTCTATTTTCAAGGACTGCATCCTTGCCGTCCGTTCTTGTCATGAGTGCCAGATATACCAGCGGAAAATACGAGCGCCTTCTGCTCCGTTGCACCCTGTGGTTTCCGTCGGTCCCTTTGCAAAATGGGGAATTGATTATATGACCTATAACCCTCGCTCGGCCGGGGGGCATGGGTTTGTCATCGTTGCCGTCGATTACTTTACTAAATGGGCCGAGGCGATGCCTACATTAACTGAAGACGGTCACACTGCGGCGCAATTTTTATTCAATCATGTTATTTCACGATTCGGTGTCCCTCAAGCCATTGTCAGTGATCACGGAAAGCATTTCCGTAATCATATGATGTCGGAATTAACAACCCAGCTAGGCTTGCAACACGATAGTTCAACCCCATACTACCCTCAGTCCAATGGTCAAGTTGAAGCTGTCAATAAAATCTTGGTCACAATGCTTCAACGTATCGTTGGTGTGCATAAATCTAACTGGCATTTGATGTTATTCCCTGCTTTATGGGCTTACCGAACCTCCGTGAAGGATGCCACTGGTTTCACTCCATTTCAACTAGTTTATGGACTAGAGGCTACCCTTCCAATTGAATGTGAAATCCCTTCATTGAAATTAGCCATCGAACTGCTTCCCAACACTACCCCGTTAGAAGAACGCCTTCTTTACCTAGAGCAGTTAGATGAGACTCGTCGCCTGGCCTCTTTGGCCATCGAAACACAAAAGAAGCGAGTCAAGACTCACTTCCATCAAACTGTCCATCCGCGTTCTTTCGTTGAGGGAGACTTGGTCCTACTCTATGATCAAGCGAAAGATAAGCTTGGTGCAGGAAAACTCGAGTCTATGTGGCTAGGCCCTTATATTGTCAAGAGAGTCCTACAGAAAGGGGCCTACGAGCTAATTGATTATGAAGGAAACCCTCTTGGGAAGCCTCGAAACGGGCTTTACTTGAAAAAGTACTATGCGTGATGCTGGTACATTTTATTATGTACATACATGTACTTTGGTGTGTTGTGTGTCAGTTTTCGAGACATAGCTGCCACTTATTGTGTTTTTTCGCTTCTTGTGCAGATGTCGGATGCACCTTATGTTGGTTTCGCTGATGGTGCCTACCGCAGTACCCGCAATTTGTCTTCTGCGGCATGGGTAATCTACGATCCTCATAGCGAGCTAATAGATTGCCAGGGTGTGTGTTTAGGCCGTACTACTAACAATGTTGCCGAATACTGTGTTGTAATTGAGTTACTTGCTAGAGCAATTAATTTCGGTATTCACGCATTGATAGTAAACCTGGACTCTCAACTAGTTGTCCACCAACTCAACGGGCAATATTCCGTCAGAAACCATCATATACTAAGGTTGTATTTACGTGTAAGGTTGTTAGAAAGGCATTTTGATTTTATTACATATCAACATGTTCCGAGACAATTAAACACATTATCTGATGCATTGGCCAATCATGTATTAGATAGACATCTGCATAATTTGTAATTAAAACATTATGTAAGCAAGCACATGAAAACACAATAATGAACCATGAACATATGTATATATATATGCGTGTGTGTCAAAATGTTTGCGCCCCGCGCATTACATAATCCAAAAAATAATACATGTCCGAAACTCATACAGCCGTCGACAACATGTCTCTCAAAAACGTGCAAAAAATGAAACCTAGGTGTATAATCGCGGTGATGCTCATGATAGCATGTCACCGCCCGCACCAAACGTCTCAACAGACGATGGACGCGAGTAGATACTCCCACCGTATGCTTCTGGTACGCTCTAGGCACGTCCGCCAGTCTGCCATAATCTGGGATCCCTCGAGTAAGTACCTCGAGGTTTTGTACTAGGTCATCATCGTCACCCTCTGCCTGAGGGTCCGCTGCCGGTTGTACTCTCCGTACGTTGTGAGGCAAGTCGGCTGGTCGTTCTGCACCAACGTCTGCATACATATATAGGTGCTGTGAGAAACAGACATGAATTATAAAAACTTGAATATGTTAAAATATTAAAAACATAAAAGGTCCTTACCTAGCTCCTCGTCCCAGTCCTCTCCCTCAGGCAATGGGAGGTCTGGATCTCCAGTAAAATCGGTGCCCGCATAGGGCCAGTCTTCCACAACAATCAACTGGTGCTGGAGCCAAATGAAGAACTCGGGCCTCCAGGGCATTTGCTGGGCCCCACCTCCTCTGGGCATAAGTGGTGCCCATCGAGCCAACCTCGGCTGCCGTGGCACTGGATCTGCCACTATACCTCCTGGAATCCGGAATATCGGTAGTCGCTCCAGGAAAAATGATACTATGATGGATCCATATCCGAACTGTTTATTGCCATCACGCTTACATTTGGTAAGCTGCCTCTTGATATTTGTTGTTACTGCCATGGCCCAATCAAATAATGTAGGGTGTAGGCACTCAGTTGCCAGCAACAAGTGATTCTTGCTGGCCTCGTGGGGTGCCTGTACCCCAGCCGTCCGAGTGATAGTGAATAGTACCACTCGTAGCACCAAATCTGGGATAGTGACAATGTCCACTTTGGCACTATTGGATCCAAAATGGGCCCCAGGACAAACTCTGGCCATTACCTCCCCCATCTTTTCCCCAGAAGGTCTACTACCGGTCAAGATGGGCCGTGCGCCCCGCCGAGATAGTCCAGTAATAAAATAGACATCAGAGACATCCAACTCCAATGTCTGGTCTTTCAAGCGGAATACCTGATCCTCAATATCCCAGGCATCCACAATAAACCTTAGTAACTCGGGCTGTGCACGTAGATATGAGGTAAGGAAGAATTTTTTCAAGCCACAATCTCGCAAAGCATCCATGCATGCGTCATCTTCCAATGCCAAAGCATCTATGGCCTCATGTTCCCTTTCTCTCCATTCTATAGCCATTTTGACCAATTCCTGCAACCAAAACACCAAAATGTCATCATAAGATCAATAGTGAAACCAAAAATCAAAGAAAATTGCAGTTTCAACGGTCAAAATTATGTGAAAATTGGTTCGCGCAATTGGCACGACTGTTTTACAAACAGTCGCGAAAATGGCGCGACCCCTTTTAGAAAAACAGCCCATTGGCGCGAACCCGTGTGGGAAACTCGCGCCAATAGGCGCAACCCTATTTTTTGCAATACCCCTTGCAGAGGATCATTCTGTGGATGGAAAACTGAAAGAATGGAATAAAAATGAAGCTAAGGATGAGGCCTCTTACCTGTTTCAAACAGCGGCTCAAATGGTCTCCTGGATTGGTCGCAATCAGCAGTTGAAATTTGCACCCAAAACCCTCCAACGGTAAACTTACAAGGTAAAAAGTGAAAAGTAATTTTATTTTTTACTATTTCACTATTTATAACTCCTTTTGGCTTAAAAAACACATTAAAATCATGTTTTTGTGAATATTTTTATGTCAAAGTAGGATTTTACGCTGTTTTTGTATGTTGACAGGGATTAGTGCCACTCAAGCAACTTAACGAGCTCCTTTTTTCAGTTTTTCGAGCTTGGTAAAACACGAAAAAGGTTACTTCGAGGTCCGCTTTCAGCTCTTTTCTGACCATTTAAAGAGGAAAAGATTGCCGAGTCGCTCCTCTTGACTCGTTAAATGGTGATAAGGGGCGGTCGTTTTAAGTTCTTTTTGTTGACCGTTAAAACATAAAAAGATTACCGGGTTTTTGTCGTTTCAAACTTGTTAGTGGTTACGAAACGACGTGGTTTTGACCGCTTTTTTACTTTTTCAGGTCGAAGTCACTAATCATGAAAAGTACTCCTCGATCTTAATGATCGGGCGGTTCTTTCGGGTATTATTTTATACTTTTTCGGGCCCGAGAGACACAACTTTACAAAAAAGGACATCCCTGGAGTTTCCTTTTCTGCTGTCTTTTCAAACTCTCTAAACATGAAAAGACGTCGAGTCCTTCCTTTGTCAGACTCGTTAAAACTTAATGACATCGGATTTTGTCACAACACAAGCATATGCTATCCCCATCAAGCTTGTTAAAAATAACTGGGGTACTCGCCAGAAATGGCGGGGGGAAAAGAAAATTTTTGAACCATAATTATTACCGTAACGGCAGTATGTCGCTCTTGAACATGGCACTTTTGCTTTCGTGTCCGGGGTGGGGATATTTCATCTCATATCTTTCACTTGCTTCCATGGACTTGGGTACCCTATTTGACCTCTCATTCACTCATTGCCTTGTCATCATGACCTTTGATACATTGATGTCAAATACTGCCAATTCCGTTAATGTGCCGACAATATGTTCAAGAGAAGTTGACCTCTGCAAAACAACCTCCCTCTAATAGTTCGCACAATCTTGATTCACAACTTCATCTCTCTGTCTCGTGTCGATGATGTGGAAAACATTATGGCCCACCTTCGATCAAGGTCACTCCCTGTCGACTTCAACTCATTATCCAGGGAATTGATCTAGAGACTCCTTTCCGGTGCCATGGAGCCTGCATGCCTCAATGGCAGGTTCTTCGTGTTCGACGTGAGGTTTTCATCATTGCCTCCGATCGAATGATTCTAAGGGTGTTCGACTTCAGACCATTTATTCACACGCCGTAGATTGTACCTATAGTACCTTGAGGGCCATTGTCATTATTGGTGGTACCTCTCGCGTCTGTTAACAGTTTCCATTATTGACTGGTAATCAGACGATGTTCATGCATGTTCGACTTCAGCTCATATATTCACATGCTTGGACTTGTACTCTTGTTCGGGTCGAGATGGAGCGCAAGACCCTGGATTGTGTCTGTAGTAATCTAGGTGTGATTCTCGATACTTGACTCATTCACTAGATGGCTGCGACCATACCTGAGTCAATTCATTGATCCTAACCAGATGGCTGCATCCATACTATGGATCTAGATTATTTATGTACTCTCTTATGGATGGCTGCGACCATACCACGTACATCATGTAATTGAACTATCAGTCATGTCTCTTAATACAGCTCCTCGGCGGCAGTAACTATATTTTCTCTTATGTGCTCTTATGTGTTCTTGTAAAGCATTTCACCCCTCTCCACCTCTCGGACTTCATGCTTTAGGGGGCATCTGTTACACAGTAATTTGTCACCATCCCTGTTACTCCTCTTGTCATACCTTGGAGGACCCATCCCGGGAGTTATAAGAAGTGACAAAGTCTAAAAACACTTGCATTATGTTCCCCTAAGTATGTACTCCATGTTCCCTGAAGACATCTTCTGCAGATTATCCCTGAAAAATGATATTTTTCCATTGGCGCAAGTCCACAGTGTTCTACCCGCGCCAATGATGGAGATCCTCAAAAGAGGGCGCGACCATTGGCGCTCTGCCTTAGAACAACAGTCGCGCCAACCAAATTTAGTCGTGCTTTTTGCCTTAATGCACGTCCGACTGTTGTTTCCTTCATTACATGGAGCTTTTTTGAGGATAAAAAATCAGTCTTTTGTCGAGCTTTATCCATCTTTATGGCTTTTGCTAATCCACAAAAGGTGTCCCGGTTCATCGTATCCTCCTCCCTTCTTCATCTATATAAGCTTGTCATTATGCATTGGACAAGCTAGTGTTGGCTAGTCTCGGAGAGTGTTAGTGCTAGTGATTTAGTGATTGAGTGATAGTAGTGATGATTAGTGGTCATGGAGTGTTAGATGTTGAGTGCTAGAGAGGTTATGCTGCCGGAGAGGAGATGCATTGCAAGACACATATAGTTATTCGCCCAGCCAGGAGAAGGGTCGACGTCAGAACAATGGTTGTAACTTTTCCTCTTTATTAATTGATGAGCGACTGCTATTATAGTTCCAATCTCATTATCTATCATGGTGATGTGTTGATTTATTTCCTTTCTGACTGAAATATAGTTGTGCCTTGGTAGTTTTTATGTTGGTATCTGTCTCTTCCTTTGCATGTGCAGGTGTTCGTTTGTGATCTGTTGGAGCAAGGGAGCGAGGATATCAACTCTGCTTCAATCATAGCGTTGGACTCCAGGTTAGTCTTCTTGATTCACCTTTGATGCATAACTAGGAACTTGCGTAGCAGCGTGGTTTGTTTGTGGCTAGTTCTGTTATAGGCTAGTGGGATCGCCTCTGTCCGCAGAGGGGATTTACCTGACCAACAATAAGCATCAACATAACCATCATTGTAAAAAATAGAAAGGCCTTGACTAAAAATCTCTATCTCTCAACTAGATCAAAGCATAATGTTGGGAGGCATAAATTTAGACACCCCCACCTATCTAGGGACATAATTCAGTTGGATGCTCACTAGGTATGTCATCATATGACTACTTTTTTCATCGATACACATACTCAAAGAGAATCAATCCACGGGATTAATATTATCTTGGATACAAATCCTTAAAGCATATCGGTCCTAGATTCTTATCTAATACATGATTTTCCTTTGTTCATTTACTAGGATTACGACTGTTATTATTCACCATAGTACATGACAAAAGGAGAATATAGTTTCCACCCTCACTCCCTCTCAACCAGGGAAGATACATCCACAAGCCTAATCTTGTCCTAGTCCTTTTGATAAAAGGTAACATCTAAAATATATCAACTATTTGTTTCATCAATGGGGACATACTACAACTTCACGACTCCATTATACATCATTCCATAAATCATAAGGTACTTCAATATTCTTGGTTCTTTATCAATTTTATTGCAACAAGTAGTTAATAAAATGCTTTATGGAGCCCAACTTTCTTCATAGTTGATTACGAAAGTCTTTACATTTTCCTTCTTTGTATAAATTTTTGCTTCATGATCTTCCAATAAATAGTATATGCTCCCAATCATCAATAGTATCCCTATCGTCATCAATACTATGAAACAATCAACTACCAGTACAATATCAGATTTCTTCAATTTCTTGCTAGAGGGTGCTTTCATTGTTTTGTCATCTTATTCCTTTTGATCATAAGTCTATCTTTTTTTACATCTCTCTATATTCTTCTGGGAATACATACCATATCCTAGAAATTATTGATATAATTCTTAATTACCAGAGTTACCAAAACAATCGATATATAATCTCATGTCAAGTTGTAGGATTCTTCATGTCAATTCTTATTTTTGACTCCCTCTAAGCTCAATCATTACTTCCTTCACACTTCCTAGCTTCACATTCTTTCAAAAAGTTATATTGAATAATGACCAATAATAGTAACAACAAAATATGATGTGTTCTATTTCTAGACCAAGGAAAATAACATTTCTCACATTTCAGACAATCATCTAGGAGAGTCTTAATGATTTGACTTTCCTTTTCAATTTTCTGACCAAGATATATCATGCCTTTGCCATTAACTTTCTACCCAAGTATATTTTTGATGCATCATGTTCTTCCTTCAACTCCCTCTCAAGATATGGGCCCTCTTTTGAGATAGTTTCTGGCAAGATGTTTATGAAAACTCCCTTTGTTCTAAGTGTACTTATTACTTCCAAGCTTCCATCAAATTTCTTCTTTAATCTTCTTTGAAGATGATGTCCATGAATTGTACGAGAATGAGATTCATTTGTGATGATAGTTACTTCATTCATGATGCTTCTTGGTTGTATTTAATGCATATTGATAAGTTTCATGTTATTTTAGAATAAACTTTTTCTGCGTTCCTTTGATTCTTCCATTCAAATGCTAAACTTTGGTAGTATCGCTAGGTTGGTTCTTGAAAACAAATATCATCGGAGAGAGACTTTTATAATACTTCATAATGACCTTGACTCTGGTATTGTTCAACTTCTATTGTAAATGAAAACTTTCAACTCTTTGTGATAAGATGCAACTATGTGTTCCTTCTAGAATTCTGTGTCAACTTTATTTCTTCCAATGCTATATGCTTCTTCAATGACTCTATAATTGACAAACCCCAAGAATATTATATACTTAAAATGTAATTGCAAGTGCTACTCTAACTGTTGTCTTATAATAATAAATGAAAACAAACTACTTGCAAACTTGGTATTCACCAATTTCTTCAATAGTAAAGGTACTTGTTGTGTTTAGCCTTAGGTTTCTTTTTAGCTTCTTCTTCTTCTTCTTTTTTTTTTTTTTGCTGAAGCAAGCGTCAATCCTTCTATTTCATTAATCCAAAAGAATAATTACATATTGTACAAAAAAACTCGAACCTTTACAAGAACACGGGAAAAAGTAGTCCTTGCCAATGACCAAGACCCCCTACCCTACTACAATGATCACTAGCCTTATGAGAAGCAAACATGGAAGGGCTACAAGGACCCCCGCCCACTAGGGAAGTTCCAGAAAAAAAAAAAAAAAAAAGCACACTCCCTACAGCTGACATATGACCACAGACCGCGCAACACCCACACACCACAAAAGAGGGAAAATACGTGCCAAACAGGAAGAATGGATAAGTCCCACCTAGCCCCACAAAACAACATGTTCGATCCCAACCATTGATCCTGGCTACTGGATCCAAGGGCCAGGAATCATATCGCACAACCTAACATGACTAAAAGATAGTGTGCAATCGAGGGTGGTTTCAAAGTAAACCTCCCTGCCACTATTGCAATCCCAATGGGATCACTCCCGAAACTGCAAAACCACAAACCGCTAATGAAATGTGTGATCTCCAAAAAACTGACCAGGGCATGGTTTTTAGGCTCGAAAGCTAAAAGGGGGAAAATACCAGTTGCCTAAAAAACTAACCTCACGTTCTGCCTATTCCTACTCCGGAACCTAAACCCGATGTTGTGCTTGTTTGGGAAAAGAACCGGAAAAATGTCATCTCAACAACTGGGGTCCCCATTCAACTGACTTGGGGAAGAAAAGAGACAAAACTTAGCTTGCCTTTCTACCAAGTACATACTGATAGGTTGTGTGTGTACTTGCCGGAAAAATCAATTCATGCTTGTCATCCTGGCCCGATATCGAAACACTTCTCTGTCTTTTGCAGCTTGTTCATCACAGAGAGCCTTTAAATGGTTTTGAGGTATCTCCTGCCACTTTTTTGCCATCCCGCAATCTGCATTGTTCCCTCTTGGTTGGCCAAAAGGTCCGCTAGTTTATTTGCAGAACGTCGGACATGGTTGAAACTAACCGTTCAAAGCCCCTGGAGGTGAATATGGATTCTTTGGTAGACCTGGATTAGTTTCCATTAGTTAGATACTTTCTCCGGCCGATTACCACAATTGATTCTTTTCACAGAGCTAATTTTAGTCTTTGAGTCTACTTCTATAATGACATTTGAGCCATGGTTCTAGATCAGAAACTCTAGGCATTGTTCCAGAGCCATTAATTTTGCCATATTATTTTTGGCTCTTCCTAAATGGCAGTGGAAGATAAACATAATACTTTCTTCTTCATCTCTTAAAACTCCTCCAAAACCATCTATTCCGAGGTTTCCTTTTGAAGCCCCATCAATGTTGTATTTCAGATATCCTTTCGGTGGGGGTTCCTAGAAATCCTTCTCTGTATCCATAGCTATGTCCTTCCTGATTTGTTCTTGGGGAGTAATCCCTTTCATCACCAGTTGTCTGAGAATTCTCAGCTCAGTCTTAGAGAGGGGATTTTTGGGGAGATTGTGTATTGTGGTACTAACTGTCTCCCAGAGCTATTTTAGGATCAGATCAAAGAGACAATGAGGGATAGCCTTTTCATTTTTAAAAATTACTTTATTCATTTCTTTCCAAACATTCAAGATAATGAAGCTTGGCATGAAGGCTCAAGCAATACTAAGGAACTCATTCTCCAAATAGTTTCCTCTCCACTTGTTTAGGGTATTTGTGATACTACTTCTGTCCCTATCTGTCTGTTGGAAAATGGTAGAGAAATAATCCCACAGCCAGGTGGTGTAAGAGCAACTATTGAGAATGTGCTCCATAGTCTCCTCCTGCTCTTCACAAAGTTGACATCTGGAAGGCCCCATAACACCCCTTTTCCTAATGTTTTCCCAAGTTAAAATTTTCTTGTGATGAACCAACCACATGAAAAGCTTGATCTTCATCCAATCTTGGTGCTTCTAGAGGTGCTGCCAGGTCTTTTCTGCAACACTAGAATCAAGCCCAAGGAGAATACCTTTAGCTCCATTAAGATTAAAGGTACCTTTATTGTTGTTTCCCCATCTCAATTGATCCTGCCCCTTTGTTACTAAAATCATTCTTTGTTTAAGCAAGCTCCCAAGAGCCTCTACTTTAATTTTTATGAGGCTATCATCTCTGTAGTCAATTTTTCTCTAGCTTCTCCACTTTCTGAAGGTCTGAGAAAGATCCCAAAAATCCTTAATTTTGTTTAACCCTTGGGAATCTGTTTCCTGCTTGAGGCTTAAAAAATCCTCTGTTAACAGCGTTGGTTCTTGTTGCCATTTGTCCTCCCAAAAGAGTGCAAGATCTCCTGCTCTGATTTCCCAGAAGCTATTTTTTTGAACTAGGCTTCTATTTTCCCAGGCTCTATTCTAGATGTGGGAGCCTTTTAAATTTCCAGACATTCTTATGAGATCATTAGTGTGACAAGAGCTGGCATATTTCTCTTTCCAGATCCTTGCCCACTAGGCTTTTGGTTCTTGAACCCATCGCCACCAAAGCTTGGCTCCTAGAACTTTACTAAGAATCTCCTAATCATCCAAGCCTAGGCCCCTGTGGCTCATGGGTTTGCAGATTTTATCCCAAGAGACCAGGGCCCATTTCTTCTTTGTTTCTTCCTTACCCCAGAAGAAATATCTTTGTATATTCCTGAATTTCTCTAAAAACCCTTTAGGATCTGGGAGGGCTGATAACATGAAGGTCGGGATAGATTGCAGAACCACCTTTGTCAGAACCAACCTGCCTGCCAGGTTCAAGACTCTGAAGGTCCAATTTTTGACTCTGTCCTGTAACTTATTAAGCACTGTTTCCTAGATACTCTTGTGCATTGGTCAGGCAGTGAGAGGAATTCCCAAATACTTTGTGGGGAGGGAATCCCTTTGGAAACCAAGAATTCTTGAAATATTTCTCTGAATAGGAATTTTAGTGTTTAAGAAGAAGATTTTTAACTTAGAGAGATTGACTTCCATACCTGTAGCCATGGAAAATTCCTTTAGGATTTGATTGTAGGCTGAAGCTTCTTTGACTGTGGGGATTCCTTGCAGCATGGTGTCATCTACAAATTGTTGGTCGGTCAGAGCTTGACCATTCTTAGATAATTGAAGACCTTTGATTTTTCCTGTTGCCTTGGCATGCTTAATGGACCTTCCAAGTCCCTCCATCATGAGAATGAAAAGAAAGGGAGACAATGGGTCTTCCTGCTTGAGGCCTCTATAAGGAATGAAGATTTCTCAGGGAGATCCATTCACCAAAATTGAAAAGCTAGAAGAAGTCACCAGAGCCATGACCCATCTGACCCAGTGGTGGTCGAACCCAAAAGCAGTGAGAACCTTCTTGATTTAAATCCAATTCACCTTGTCATATGCTTTAGCAATATCCAATTGCATTATCATCCCCACCTGCCTTTTACTGGTAAGCGTGTGGACCACCTCATGGGCTTGAATAATGCTATTTAAAATTTGTCTACCCTCCACATAACCTGCCTATTCCTCTGACACTAAGTAAGGAAGGAGAGGTTTTAATATATTAGCCACAACCTTGGATATTATCTTGTATACCACATTACATAAAGCTATGGGTCTGTATTTATCTACAGTTTGATCTGAATCCTGTTTCGGAATCAGGGAGATGAAGGAGGTGTTGAGGGCTTTCAGGATAGTTTTTCTACCCCTGGAATCCTCCACCACATTCAGAATATCATGTTTGACAATATGCCAACAAGCTTTAAAAAATCCACATTGAAACCATCCGGGCCTGGTGCTTTGCAATTCTGCATGTCTTTGAGAACCTCATTGACCTCCTCTTCAGTAACAGATATATTGAGGTTAAAATTGTCCTCTCTAGACACCAGCTTAGGGATATGCCTTATAATTTCCCTGATGGATTGTTCCCTGTCTAGATTGTTTTCCTGAGTGATGTTTCAAAAATGCTGAACAAGCACAGCTTCAATATTCTTATGGGTGTTCTGAAGCTCCCCATTCTCGTCCTTTATTGTAGAGATTCTGTTGTATGCTCTATTAGCTGTAGAGGATCTATGGAAAAATCTTGTATTCCGCTCTCCTTCCTTGAGACATTGAACTCTAGACTTTTGTCTCCAAACTATTTCCTCTTGTTTGCATAAATTTTCCCATACTTGATGATGTTTTTCAGCCTGATGACTTTTGACTTTTTCAAAGCCATCTTTGATCAGTGCCTGGTTGAGTTCCTGAATTTTGATTTCCAATGATTTTTTTTTCACAAAAATGTTACCAAAATCCTTCTTGTTCCATTCTTTGAGCTTGAACTTGACATGATTTGGGCTTTTATGAAGGAGGTACATTTTTGATCCTTGGAATTACAAGTCTTCAGACCACCATTTTTCACTGTTACTGATGAAATCCAGGTGGGAGAGCCATATTTTCTCGAATCTGAAGGGCCTATTCTTGGGAGAAACCATACCCTTGATTTCCATTTGAATCGGCCAGTGATTAGAACCTCCAAAGGGAAGGACTCTTGTTGTTATATATTTATCTATAAGCATAAGCTCCTCTGAAATCATGAACATGTCTAATTTAGAGGCTACCTATGCCTCACCTCCTCTTTTGTTGTTCCATGTAAAAAGGCCACTGCTCAATTCTGAATCAACCAATTTCATATCATCTGTGAATGATTGGAATGCTAAGGAGTCTTTGTTTAGCGCTCTGGTACCTCCCTTTTTTTTCGAAAGAGATTTGATCATATTAAAATCACCTCCCATGATCTAAGGAATCCTAGCCTATCTGTTCCTGAGGTCTATTAGGGATTCTAGCAATTTGAGTTTGTCATCTATTCTTTGAGGACCATAAACATTTGTGACCAGGAAGGTTTACGAAACCCCCACTGGTTGAATGACCATTGATAAGTAATTTTTGGATGCTTCCGCATCTATTATTCTAATTTTCTGGGGATTCCAAAGAGTTAGAATGCCCCCCGCTGTGTTTTCAGCTTTAACCTCTAGAAACTCAAATCTATTGAGCCATTTGCTATGAATTTGTTTTATTTTCTGAATGGAACATTTTGTTTCTTGGATGAAGATCATATACTGCATTTCTTGTTTCATTCTATGACTAAGAATTCCTTGTTTTCTTTTACTACCTAGACATCTGATATTCCAGGATGTGAACTTCATAATTAAAGATTTGTAAAGGAGTAACTGGTTAGGTCTTTCATCTTACTCGATTCTATCATTAACTTTCCACACTCCACCAAGAAGTCCTTCTGCTTTTTCCTGCTCCTCTTCTTTCCTGCATTTCTAGTAGCTAATCCTGTCTTTGATTTCATTGTTTTAACACCTCTATACTCCTTCTTGTCAATGGTTTTTCCTTTATCTAACCCCCTTTCCTGATTTTTCCATAAAACCAACTGTTGAATTCTGTAGCATTCTTCTTAGGGTAGTGAATCTATCCCTCCTGTGGTTCCTTGCCTCAAGAAACCTTCCAGATTTAGGTGTTCCTTATCTAGAATTTCCTGAAGTTTATGGTCCTCTAGATCTGTTCCACTCTGGGTCATTTCCTAATCTATCTCTAATTTTTTTTCACTCATTTCCTGATCTATCTCTAATTCTTATTACCAATCTCCTTTGTTGGGTTGTTGTTTTCTTCCTTTTCCTTTTCATTAGGGTCGTCCTCCATGGACTGATCTTCATTTGCAATTTCTTCATTCTCTTCCAGTGCTTGAAACCTATTTTGACTGGCCTTTTGACCCTCATTACGATGTTTCTTCGATCCTTTTTTTCCTCCTTTTCCTCTACTTTCCACTTTCTGAAAGCTTTCTGTGTCCTTCATTGCATTAGGTTTGCTCTTGTTGTCTACTCTACTAAGAGGGAAATCTATGAACAAGTGTCCATGTTCGTGGCATTTGCGACATCTAAATGGGATATGCTCATAGTCCACAATTTGCACCCATTCCTCATTAAAAACTTCTAGGATGACTTCATCTGGAAGGGCTCCTGACAGATCCATTTCTACACAGATCCTTGCATCGGAAGTGTATTTGCCCCTTCTTGTGGATTCTGAAGCTTTGACAAAATGACCTAGTTTGTTGCCAATGGCAGCAAGCGATTCAGTTTGCCAGTAATCAAGAGGTAGAGAATAGAGCCTTGCCCAGACAGGTAGCGAAGTGAAAGTCTACCACTCTGGAACAAAGTTCATCATCCAATGTCACATATAGAGGCCAGTTGCTGCATAAAAGTAGGGTCCTCCTTCGAATATTTTGTCTTTGTCTTCTATGTTTGTGAACACCATGGTGAAAAATCCCTTTGACCCAAGATGGAGATAGATGCCTCCTTTGGGTTTCCAGTGATACTTGATCCACATATGTAAAGCCTTTTCTATGAGCCATAATCCCATGAATTTGCAGATTATTGTGTAAGTCCCCATATGTTCCCTGTGCGCCTGCAGTGGAGGATCGTTTAACACTACTCTAGGAATGATCTACATTTTGGGTCTGCATGGTCCCTTTTGTTTATTGTCCCTTGTTCCCTGGCTTTTGTCTTCTTCCTCCTTATCTTTAGTGCTGACATTTTCCATGGGCATGACCCCATCTATCTCCTTTTCATTATTACTTTTTTCTTCTTCCCCAGAATCTCTGACATTACCCAGTGGGGACTTGCCTCTGCTGGCAACACCTTCCTTGTAGGAGGGAGTGTAGCTCCCTCCTCTGTGGCCCTCCATTAGGAGCAAGCATTAAAACACTCAAAAACCCTGGCTGCACGCTTTCTCCCCCTCCACATTTTTTTTTTTTTAGCTTCTTCTTCTTTTTCAATATGAGCTTAACTTCTCTATTTCCTCTTGTTGCTTTTCTTGTAATTAGGATATTTGGGACAATCCCTTTTATAATTTCCATATTCATTGCAACCAAACAATTCATTTTAGACATGTCTCATTTTCCATGTGGCTTGTTGTTGTTGTTATTATTATGATGAGATCCAAATATTATCTTCCAAATATCTTTCTTGATATAGTAGAAAAAGTTTGAGAATATTCATTATTGGGTTCAGTGTCATCCTTGTCTTTCAACCTTTCTTCCTCTAGGACACATAGAGCCCAAAGTTATTCAAATGTTGGATTATCTTTTCTTGAATAAATGCTACTTACAAAACCACTCCAATTTGGTGAGACAGCATTGAGTATGAAAGTTATTAATTCAAAATATGATATGACTTCTCCAAGCCCTTGAACCTTATCATTTAAATTTGATACTTTCATAAGGTATGAGGTCACATCTTCATATTTTTATATCCTTGTTCTCTAAAGTTGATTCCTTATATATTTTTTGAATTGTAGCAGTGGAAAAATATAATTTGACTGGTTTGTCATAGAATTCTTTAGATGTGGACAAGTTTGAAACAAAGGAGATAATATGGTGTTTGATATACTCAAACCAGATACGTTAATCCCTCACTTCTCCCTTATTGTACAAGACCACTTCTTCAACATTTTTCTTATCTTGTACTGGAACATTTCCTTCAACAAAATCCATTACTCCATTTTCTCTAAGAACCAAGTCAATTCCTTTCTTCCAAGCCTTGAAATTAGAGGCTCCATCAAGATTTTTGTCTTCCTTTTAGATAAACGTCATTTGACTAGGACGATGAGACATAAAATGTAGTAAAGTATTTATTTTTCAAAGGATAAGAGGCTTTACAAGAGTGCTTCAATAATGTTGACGATGCTTCCAAGAGTCTCCAAAGATGTTCTTGAGTGGTGGTTTATATAGTGATGTCTTCGAAAATGGATACTCCAATAATGCCTTCAAGCTACTATGACGATTTATTCAATGATAGGAAATGAATGAACAATACCTTGACCATGTTTCCAGGAGCCTTCAATGATATTAAAAGAGAGACATAGTTGTTACAATGGTATTCTTCAAAAGTGAGTGATGACTGCTGCAAAGATGTTGACTTTTGGGTCTTCTTCTTTTTTCTTGCTACAGGAATATATTCATGTATAATTGCCAAAAATGGTGTCCTCAAATGTAATTCCTACAAGTGTGTCTCGAGAGTGAGATAATTATTGCATAAGTGTCTTAAAATATGCCAAAAGGTGATATCCTCAAGTTTCCTTCCCTTTACCTTAGCTCTGATACCATGTTGAGAAACCAAGGTGCTAGCAATTTAGGATTGATTTCTCTTAACTTGATAATTACTTGTGAATTTTTGTTGGTTTCTTATTAAATTTATACTCTTCATCAATAAATTACTAGAAGGTACAAAACATGAATATCATAAAGAGACAAAGGACACAAGAAATTAGGCTCCAAGCCAAGGAAAAACCCGACAAGGGAGAAAACCTATGAAATCATCTTCTTATAGAATCATATCAAAGTGATATATCCAATACCTAATACCAAGTCCAAGACTTAAGAAAATACCCCAAGTCATCCATCCTCCAAGTCTCATCAACAAGTTAAAGTCAATAAAAGTTAACCTTGGTCAAAATATTTGAAATCAATTCAAAATCACAAAAAGTTTGGATATGCATTGGAGGATGAATTTTGATCCTGTAGTGGCCTTAGAAAATCAAAATAATTTCCATATATAAACATAATTAGGGTAGAAAACAATATATTTATCTCTCTGACTTTCGTTGATTTTTCTTCTTCTTCATGTACACAAATCAATGTGATTAGATTGCTGATGAATTGGCTCCTCAAGTGATCAAATTGATACAGATTTATAGTTTTCTAGGAGGTTTAATAATTGCCTCTTTACATCAAATTGACCAAGTAGGGTTGACTTGGTCTTGTCGATGACATTTTGACTCTTTGACTAAAAAAAAGAAATTTCTTTTCTTACGAGAAGTCCAAATGGGACTTTGACACAATTACATTTATTTGACTCATAATAATTTTTTCTTTTTACGTAGTTGACCCTATAAGCATGAAGAACATGATTTGACTAGAAATAAAATAATAATAATGAATGAATATAATAAATACATCAATAGAACATTTGATTTACATTATGAAGACCGACACTAGTTACATTTTCAACAAGGACTTTAACATTGTAATTCATTGAGTGAAGTAAAAGGGGGTATACATAGATGATGAAATCTCAACTTCCTTTAAATACATGATAGAATCCATAAAATTGGTAGATTAGGAAATATAAAATGGACTCTAGATATGGAACAATTGTATGGGAGGAGAGGCCTAGCTAGCCTCTCACCTAGGTTGATACTTAATCTCATAAACCTTGATTTTTATAGTAATAGTGGTAGAAAAAATATATCTTTCCAAGTTATGGGTTAGACCAATGGCTAATACAATGTCATATAAACTAGATGGGTGACCCCAAAAATATATATTTCAAGTTCGAGTGATTTTGGATAAGGCATGTGGCTTTTAAGGAAAATGCGAAAAAATTATATAAAGGTGTTCTTGCAACACAAGGTAAATGATGAAAAACTTTCACTAATGTTTTAAAACACATCAAGCAAAGGATTGAAAATATGTAATAAACAAGAGTTCCGAAATTTTCATGGATACAAGGGATAATTAACTAAAGATATGGAGAAGACACAATAAATGATTATATTGGAAGGAAAATTAAAGAATCTAATGAAGAAGGAAACAACCATATAAGCATAGTTAGAGGAACATTATAATTAGGAATAAATCCCTTGGAGAAAAGAATGTAGGATCCAAAGGCTCAAAAAATGAAAGAAATAATAAACATTTTCATCTATCTATGATCTACCATCACAAAAACAATAGAATCTGTTGCATACAATATATACAAGGTAAAAATTAGAAAATCATCAAGATATTGAGAAAGAACTTATTTCCTTCTATAATCAATTACTTGTTGAACCCCAATTAGATAACAAACTTTCTATAAGAATAATAATTGAAAACATCCTTTCTCTTGTCATGCTAGAATAGAATGATTCCTTTCTTAGTGAAATTACCCCAATGAAAGTTGAACAAGTAGTGATGGTGATGCTAGAAATGAAAATGTATAGGACTTGACATGTTAACTTCAAAATTTTTCCAAACTTGTTGGTTTATCATTGACAAGGATGTTTGAGAATTGTTAGAAAATTTAAGGAGAAAAATATTGGTTCATTCCACACTAAACACCACCTTCATTAATCTTGCCCCTAAAAAAATTAAATCTACAAAACCATGTTCCTTGTTACCCATAGCTCTGTGGAATTCCATTTACAAAATCATATCCTAATCTTATCTCTTGATAACAATCTAGATAAATAGAAGGAATAAAAATCCTTGATAGTTTTCTAGTAGTGCATGATATATTCCATTCCTTGAAGGCCACTAAAAAACTTGACATATTTATAAAGTTAGACTTGTCCAAATATTTTGATCATTTAAGCTATATATATATATATATATATATATATATATATATATATATATATATATATATATATATATATATATATATATATATATATATATATATATATATATATATATATATATATATATATATATATATATATATCGCCTCCTTTCAAATTTTTCGTTTGTTGATATATGGATCCACTAGGTTCTTTCACTTTCTCCTAAGGATTTCTTTTCAATTCCTATTAATGGTTTTCCCTATGATACTTTCACCCCATCCATAAGTATTAGACAAGGTGAACTTCTCTCCCTTTTCTTGTTTCTTCTTATCATTAAAGTGATGGGTTGTGCTATAAAATATGTTATGGAAAAAAATTATATTAGAGGCCTCAAATGATATGGAGAGTATATCCTCTCCTCTTATTGGGTGCCAAAGTTACACTTCAGTAAACTCCTTCAACATTTAATTTCTCAACCCGGGTCTACGTAAGCTTAGAGGCGTAGCACAAGAAATGCCAAAGACTTCTAGTTTAACTTATGTAAATCCTACTTCTAACCTTCTAACTAAATTTTGCAAAATCAATAGGAAATGAAATTGGAAAGAAAACCTTTAGCGGAACAACACCAAGCCACTTTGGGTACTAGATTCAATTAAAGGAAAATACTTGCAAAGAAACCTTGACAGAAAATTTAAAGCATGCCTTGTGATCAACTCGAAAAGAATGTTGGAAAATGAAATATGTTCCTATAATCAAAACTCCAATTCTTTAAAAATAATAGAAGGAATGATATTCTATTATACTTATAAATCTGTGTCCTTTACTAAATATACATCATTCCTCTAATAGAGCAACCACGTGCCTATAGTGATATCAGTCTTGTTCTTGCACTGAGATACTTTGTTCTGGTATAAGAATGCTCTATTCTTGTACTGGAATGTTTTGCTCCTATACTGGAACGTTTTGTTCATGTACCAGAATGGTATATTCATGTACTAAGAACTCACTATTCTTGCACTAGGATAATCTTGTTCCAATTACCCTTCACTCGAATATGAATGTGTTATAGATGGAAATAAATGAAAACAAAGAGGAAAAACTTAAGCTTGAACTATAATAAAAAGACTCAAAATTCATAACAAATGCTCAACGAAAATGATTGTAAAATCTGGAAAGGAAATCTTGCAATGACAGAAAAGGAAACACACTTGCGCTGTAAATAAGAGTGCCTATCCAAAAGTCATAACTTAACCTTTTTAGATCTGAGTCAGGCTAATAGATAAACTTTGTGTTGGAAGATAAATTACATAAAAAATTTAATCTCAAAAAGGCACCATAAATGATCCCTGTAATTAATAATGTTCAAGTTGTGTTCATATACAAAATCGTTACAGTTTAATCTTTACATACAGAGTTGTTATTATATTGCCAAAGTTTGTATTCATATAAGGCACACATATGCTGGATGGAAAATGATTTAAACTTCAAACTGATAACCTTATCCAATCTTTCAGAAAGAACTCAGAAAACATTTCTTAGAAAAAGGAAAAAATAGTGCAATACTTTCAAGAACGTAAAGAAGTACTAAAATTGGAAATGGAAACTAACTCAATCACATGGAGAATACTCAGATCTTAGATCATGCACAAAACATTCACAAAGGTTTCATAAAATCTGCAAGCTCAAGTATGTAAAAGAAATCAATCTGTTCACATCGAGATAACCAGATCTAAACAACTTACTAAAGATAGGGAGAACAGGCTGGGTTGGCTTGGCCCTAGTCAAGTAGTTCGTTTCCCTCTACAAAACCTCTAAAATCAACTACACAAAGGAAACATTACAAATAATGACAGGAACCAAAATATGAAATTGGCATCAACCCCTTATTTTATTCAAAGTCTTCTGCAAATACATATTGTAAAACCATGGATTCAACCTAGAGAGATATGGTGATACAACATTAAAAAATTACAACTGATCTATTATTGAATGTTAGTTTTGTCGTGCTAATTTCAATTACAGATTTATAAAAAATTCTTGTCCATTGCTTTCTGTGCATGGTTGTCTTATGGTGTTTGTGATTGGAAATAGGTAAATTTTATCAAGTTTTAAGTGAAATACATGAAAAAAATAACATCAAAAAAAGGTGTTGAACAAAATAAATTCAAAGTACAACAAACCATCAGTTTGAACACTTAACACAATGTTTTAATGAAGAAGTTCATCCCTCCTAGGCTACATCTACTTGGTCCAACTTCCATGGCGTGGGCCTCTATATTAGCTCAATATGGAAAAAAATGTTATTTACAAAGCTCTACTGCTCCTCAAACCTACTTCAATGTCTTTAGAATGTCAAAATTAGCTAGGAACACCTTTTCCTGAGCTTAATTTGGTGGAAATTTTCTCTAGTTATGACTCAAACTGTTCTTCCCTATAAAATGTCCTCCAAAACTAGAGGAACTCCAGTTAGATACGCTAAAATTGGTGGAACCTCTGAATTTGTCAGATCTACTAAGCATGCTACCAACTTAACCTCGAGTTTAATTAATGTAAAACTCAGATTAATTAAAAGTTAAAAGTGGGTTAGCGCTAATTGCATGTAGTTAGGCTAAGCTGTTAGCCTTTTATCCTGGTGGTCTTTGTGGAGGTGGTCATATGTAGCGGAGAGTTCGGTGTTATGGTCAGTTAACCTGCGAGGTTATATATGGAGTGGTCACATGAATTGCATTAAATGTTAACGGTTGTGGTGTATTGTGCTGTCCTCTAGCTATAACATTAATTGTGACCGTCGTGGGTTGGTGTTTTCACATAGGAGGGCTAGCCCTCCTAACCACCAACTCCAAAATAGTTAAACAATAAATATGTGTGGTGACGTATAATGGTTAAGAACTTGCGGTGTGGTGTAATGGTATGGCACTTGGACTATGCAGAGGAGGTTTCGGGGTCTAACCCTGGTGCCTCCATAAAAAATTTACACTGTACCATAACTCAACCTTTGGGAAGGGACATGTGGCGACCTCCGAGCTTGCCACTTGTGCCCTCGTCATTGGTCAATTATTTGTCCAATAAAAATGAGCCACATCACCACACTTACCAATGAACCAAAACTTGACACTTGGTAAGCTCTAACTGGATGTTGACCACTGTTGACCTTGCACAGTCACCTGCCACATTAGCAATACAGATTATTGATTGTGCATTTTTTTTTATACTTCTCCTGTTTGGAAAAGTGGATAGAACTCAATAACTTCCTCATAAGAAACTTGATTTTTATTGAAAAAAGTTGCAATAGGATCATTCTTCCGAGACAGTTGTGGTCATTCATGTTTCGAGCTATTATTTTTGAGCTAAATACTGAGTGCCTCATCATTTCTCCCCACTAGAATCCTTTTGGACCCCAAAAGATACTATAATTTATTTAGCATGTGAGGGTACAACTCCCTCACCTTCTCGATCTGCAACCATTTAGCTTTAGAAGGCTTTTTTCACTTGATTCCCACTCTAAGGTATTCGACATTCCCTCTCTTTGGAGTTCTGGTTCTTCTGTCAAGTATGAGATCCTCTTGAATTTCATCAAGATATTATGGTGAGAAATCATCTATTAATGGTAGCTAAACATGCTCTCCTTGATCATCAATAAAAGGAGGCTCAAACAATCTCAAATTCTCAACTTTGACAACAGAGTATATTTTCATATAAGGAGGCAAATCTAGCTTAAATGCATTGTTACCAATATTTTCCACAATTTTAAAAGGACCATAATGTATTGGCTTAAGATTTTTACTTTTTGCTTGATGTCTCTCTTTGCTAATATATAACCAAACTTAGTCTCCAACTTGAAATTTGTGATTAATACGATGTTTGTCATGCCTTGCCTTGTAGCTTCTTTGACTCTTTTCTAGTTGTTCTTGTACTTTGTGAGGTATCAAATGAATTTGCTCTATGAACATCCTTACCTTATCGATGTCACTGTGACCATTGATGGTGACATCTTTCTCAAAGATGAAGTCCAATGGCGATCTTGGAAAATACCCAAAACATGCCTCAAATTGCGATGTGTTTGTGGAAGAATGCTTTTCCCTGTTGTATGCATGATGTATGTACTGCAATTGTTCATCCCACAACTTGGGATGTTTGCTGCAAAATCCTCTAAGAAGATGAATGACTGTTCTATTGACCACCTAGGTTTGTCCATCTGTTTGTGAATGAAAGTTTGTACTCTTCTTCAATTTTTTATCCATCATGTCCCACAACTTTGACCAAAAATTCCCAACAAATCGAGAATATAGATCACCTACAATGGAAGTAGGAAGACCAAAATGAACGCAAATTTTTTGGAAGAAAAGATGATTTGTTTGTTCAGCTGTAATTTGCTTTTTACATGGTGTTAGAATACACATTTTCCTGAACCTATCTACAACTACATACAAGTAATCATGACCTTTCCTTGAGAATGGAAGACCTCCTACAAAATCCATTGAGATACTCTCCCATGGACGTGAAGGTACCAGAAGTGGAGTGTATAATCCTAGTTTCCTATTGCTAGGCTTACTTGTTGCACACAAAGGACATCCTCTAATGAAATGAGATACATTTTCAAAGATGCATGGACAATAACAATGCCTTTTGATATTTGCTATTGTCTTTCATACAACAAAGTGTACAACAATCAATGAAGTGTGCGCCTCCCTTATGATACTGTTTCTTTCTCCCTGTGGAATACACAACTTCCCCAAGTGATACAACAAATTATTATGTACATGGTAATCCAACTCTTCAATTTGGTTTCCTTGACTCAAGCTTTCATACACATCTCGAAAGTCATTATCATATGCATATTGCTAAATCTAACTTTCATACAAAATAGAATTATGCTCGAGTATAATAGATGGATTTACAATAGGACTAGAAATCATATCAACTACCTTATTGTAGATTCCCTTCTTTTATTTGATAAACAAATGAAACTGTTGTAGAAAACCCATCCATCTGAAGTGTTGTGACTACTGCAACTTTGACTGTGATTATAAGTACTGAAGTGGTTGATGGTTAGTATGGATAACAATCTCCTTTCCCATCAAGTAGTGTTCCCATTTCTTGACACTTTGTACCAATGTGTAAAGTTCTTTGTCATAATTGGGATAGTTAGTCATAGCTCCATTAAAAATTTCAGAATGAAATGAAATGGGCTTACCATACTGCATAATAACTTCTCCCATGGCGTAATCACTAACATCCATTTGAATCTCAAATGGTTGTCTAAGGTCTGGAAGAGCCAATACCGATGATGAACTAATATTTTTCTTCAAAGCATAAAATGATTTATGTTGTACATCTCCCCAATGGAAGACTTTCTTGAGACTTGTCAATGCATGTAATGGAGCTACAATGGAAGAAAACTTAGCAATAAATTTCCTCCAATATTGTGCTTCCCCAAGAAAGCTTCTTACCTCTGTAACTTTATTGGGCTTGGGCTAATTTAGAATGACCTCAAACTTAGAGGGGTCTATACTCAACTCACCTCCTCCAACAATGTGTCCCAAATACACTAAATAAGTCTTTCCAAATTCACACTTTGAAATATTTAAAAAAACCTGTTCCTTTCTCAAGATATCAAGTACTTTGTTTACATGCATGACATGTTCATCTCTGGATTTGCTGAATATGAGAATATCATCTAAGTAAACAATGACAAATTCATCTAGAAATTGTCTCAATATATCATTCATAACTCTAATGAAAGTAGTTGTAGCATTTGTAAGACTGAAGGGGATAAAAAACCACTCAAACAATCCTTGTTTAGTTTTAAATGCAATTTTCTGAATGTCCTCTTTAGCTATTCTAACTTGATGATAACCACTTTGTAAATCTAACTTTGTGAAATACTTTTGATACCTCAATTGATCAAGCAAATCATCAATTCTTGGGAGTGGATAATGATTCTTTACCGTTATTTTGTTAAGTGCACGAAAACCACAAACATGCACCAAGTCTCATCCTTCTTTGGCACCAAGAAAATGGGCGAACCTCATGGTGAAGTAGATGGGCGTATGATACCTTTGTTCAGAAATGATTGATTTTCCTTCTTGATTTCCATGCTCTCCATAATCAACATGTGATACATGCCAATGTTTGGAAGTGGAACATCTTGTTGCAGCTATATCTCATGTTGAATTCCCCTCTTGGGAGGTAACCCCTTTTGTTATTGAAACATATCATCATGATTTCTTACCACATCGAACAAATCAGATTTTAATTTGTAATCACAACCTTCAAAACATTCATAATGAATATCATTCTTTTTCTTGATCATGAGAAACACAAAATTTTTACTTGCATTTACTAGTCTCTTCATATGCCCTGCATTAACTTAAGAAATGTTCAGATTTTTGCTATGGGCTATCACAATCTACTCCACTGCATTCCTGAGCAATAAGTATTTTTTCTCATCGTGATAAAATACTACTTTCCTATCATACAAATAAGGACTACCCAAAATGATTCCTGATATGTCAAGTGGAACTACATTTAAATCAACTTCATTAATGAACTTTTCAGTAATGGCTAACCTAAATAAACACTTCCTTGTAACCTATAAATTTGCATTATTAACTATCCAACCTAATGGATATGGCTTATGATGAGCTACAGTTTCAAGGTTAAGCTTTTTGACCAAGTCTTTTGAAATTAAGTTTGATTGTGACCCACTATCGAATAATGCATTAATCTTTGTATGATTTGAAATTACCCTTACATGAAACAACTCTATTCTCGATTCTTCATTTCGAGTGTTGTTCTCACTATGTGAGGAACTAGTGGTTACAAAAACTTCTTTTCCTTTTGTGACCATGGCTGAAATCTTGGTCTCATCACCAGAATCTGATCCAAGGTCATGTTGTGTGGTAGAGGTCATCTTTTGTTTGCCCTTATTGTTTTGTTTATTAGGCCTTAGTTCGGGATGTAATTTCCAACAGTGGGCTTCATCATTCCTAGATTTGGAATAATGTTGGCATATGGTTTTATCCCCTTCTTTCTTCACACTTGCATTCTTCTTTCCCTTCCATTTTCCTCCTCTCCCTTTCTCATTACCCTTGAATGGCTTCTTCTTACTACCCTCTTCCTGAATGTTCTTTCCTCTTGCTTCAAGGTGCGTGGCCTGCACACATACCTAATCCAAATTGATTGGATTTAACATAAGGATAGTATGTTTCCAATAGGAATGCAAACCCCCAATATATTTCAACAATGTAGCTTGGGAATTCAAGTTTACTCCTAACAACAAAGCCCTCTTTCTAAACTCTTGGGTATAGCCTTGGACTATTTGGACTTTGAGCTGCCTAAAATTTTTCCAACTCATAATGGCTTTTTGCATATAGGCTAAAGGGTAGAACTGTCTTTTAATTACAGAAACAAATTCAACCCAAGGAATGGATATCTTACCATGAATTCACATTTCCTCTTGAGCCTTTTCTTCTCACAAGACTAATGCTGCTCCTTCTAGCCTCCACAAAGGCAGCTGGATCTTTATGTCATCATCTTGAAGGTTTTGAATTCTGCAGTATACCTCCAATTGTCAAATCCAATTTTCTAACTTTTCTGCATTCACTTCACCATTGTACATGGGAAGTTCAAACTTAATGTCCAATTTGAGTATGGGAGCTTTTCGTTTTGGGGTTTGGGAATGAGTATGGACAATTTAGGTGGTGGAAGTGGAAGATGTTGTTATTTGAGATGTTGAGGATGATGAAGATGGTGGAGATGGAGGGGGCTTTCCTCCATTACACTTTGAATCCTTCTTATCATCATTTTTATCTCCTAAGCTTCCTTCTCCATGTGGATGCTTAGAACTCTCTCCATCCATTCTAGTGTTCCTCTCTTCATAGAGGACTCTAACCATGCAAGTCAAGTCATAGAAAGATTTCTTGAATGCTTCCTCTTCTCAAAGACCTTTAGTCTCTCTTGCCCCTGACATGATGGTTGTGAATTCAGGTTCAGTTTCTGCTACTTCTTGTACCTTCTCAATCTCAATTGAAGGAAAAACTTGAGGTGTTTCAAATGCAGCTAGAATTGGAACATTGGCTCTCCTTATTTTGGGCATTACCTCAAGAGTTGTAACTAATAGTTTCCCTTCTCCTCTCTACAACTTTAAACTTGTAAGCATCACAATTTTGCAACCATTAAAACCCTACTTGCACAAAACTCAAGAAATCAAGAAAATAAACCTTTCCTCTGATACCAACTTGATCTACTATTGAATGTTAGTTTAGTTGTGGTAATTTCAAATACATATTTATAAAAAAATGCTTGTTCATTTCTTCCTATGCATGGTTCTCTTATGGTGTTTGTGATTGGAAACATGTAAATTTGATCAAGTTTTAAGTGAAATACATGAACAAAATAGCATAAAAAACGAGTGTTGAACAACACCAATTCAAAGTACAACAAACCATCAATTTGAACACTTAACATTGTGTTTTGATGAAGGATTTCACCCCTCCTGGGATACATCTCCTTGGTCTAGATTCCATGGCTTGGGCCTTTGTATTAGCTTAATTTGAAAAAAATGTTGTTTACAAAGCTCTACTGCTCCTAAAAACTACTTCAATGTGTTCATAATGTCAAAACTATCTAGGAACACCTTTTCCTTAGCTCATTTTGGTCAAAATTTTCTCCAGTTATGACTCAAACTGTTTTCCCCTAGAAAACCTCCTCTAAAACTAGAGGAACTCCAGTTAGCTCCTCTAAAATTAGTGGAACCTTTGAATTTATCAGATCCACTAAGCATGCCACCAACTTAATCTCAAGTTTAATTAATGTAAAAATCGAATTAAATAAAAGTTAATTGTGGGTTAGCACTAATTTCATGAAGTTAGGCTAAACTATTAGCCTTTTATCATGTCGGTCTTTGTGGAGGTGGTCACATGTAGCAGAGAGTTCGGTGTTATGGTCAGTTAACCCGCGTGGTTATATATGGAGTGGTCACATGAATTACATTAAATGTTAACGGTTGTGGTGTATTGTGTTGTCCACCAAATACAACATTAATTGTGACCGTCGTGGGTTGGTGTGTTCATATGGGAGACTTGTCCCGTAGGCTGGCCCTCCTAACCATCAACCCCAAAAAAGTTAAACAATAAATATGTGCGATGACCCATAATGGTTAAGAACTTGTGGTGTGGTGTAATGGTATGGCACCTTGACTATGCAAAGGAGGTTGCGGGGTTGAACCCAAGAACCTCCATAAAAATTTTACACTATGCCATAACCTGACCTTTAGGGAGTTGTTATCTCAAAATCAGGCCCTGGAAGGCTGTAGACCAGGAAGACTTCAAGTAACTATTTCAAACCTACTTTAGGCTGAGGCTTAGCCTCCCCAAACTGAGAGGGCTCTCTCAAAGGATTAAAGGTTTTTTTATTATGATCAGATGGCTAACTCTTGTGAAAAAATGAAAATGGTGGAAACACAACTAACAAGTATCCATTAGGCTTATGGAGTCATATATGATTTAGTATTAACAGTAGGGTTGGCTTTGCATAAAAGTCAAGGCATTCGGATTTCAATATATGTAGAGCACACCAAACCCATAGAAGGCATTTTACGAGTATATGAACGAAATTAGAGCACTGTAAGCGATTTCTAAGTAATCAAATACTCATAACACTGTAGATAACATGAAAATACAACAAAAGAAACTCATACATTGAACTCTTTATGATTCTTGAGAAGCATAAACTAGTACTATATTACCAAAAAACAAAGTCTTTACATAAGCCAAATATCAGAGCTTTTTTCCATAAATTTCCAACCCTTGGTACCTTGCTCTTTCTCCTATATATAGAGTTCTTTTACAAAGCTGAGATTCCTCCTCCAACATGAGGGGAACTCGAATTTTACTTCTTATGACGCCTATTCAAATTTTAACTACCTATTAAATGTAACAAACTGCTACTAGAATTTTTAGAGATCTAAGTCAAATAGGAGTCTAACTCCATATCATGCTAATAATAGCCTTAATTACAATCATTCTCGTTCTTTGACAAGTGGCCTTTTTTTAGTTTGGCTGTGGTGGATTTTTGAAGCTCCATACTGGTCTTGAATGTCACATCTTCTCCATTGCCCCTGAAAAATAGGAAACTACCCCTGTTTATCTGCCTTTGGTTTTCCTCAAAGATATTCGAATCCAATGAACCATGCCCTTCATCTTTGATTATACAAAATATATCAGAATTCCACGTCCTTGATGTGCTGTCAACCTTTTCCATGTGTGAAGACAAAAGCTCCTCCATGCTGTCTAACATATCATGGACTGTAGTAAATGTGGTCACTTTATAACAAAAAGTTTAAAGTTGGGTTCGAATATATGTTTCCTCCACCTATCTTGAGCTTGTGGAAAGTTGATACCTTTAGATGATCCCTTGAAGATATTCCTTTTTCAAAAAATTTCCCTCGATCTTTAAAAATTGGTTGACTGAGTTTAAATTATGTAGCTTTAGTAGTTTCATAGCGCACTACGAAACTACTGTGCATTAGTCATCACCTTCAGCAATTTCATAGTGCGCTACGAAGCTGTTGTGTAATTCCATAAACACAGTTTCAACCCAAAATTTTGCTATTTTGAGCCTCTTGATATTTAAACATCCCTTTCAATTTCTCCAAAGCTTTCCAAAACTGAGTGGAAATGTATGATTCTTCAAGAAATATTATAACAAGGAAAACCATCAAAATTTGAAGCATAGCCTTACTTAATGTGTGACTCCCTTAAGGAAATTCTTTCTGTTAGCTTAACTGTATCTTTAAGTCTTCAATTTGTTTCTTCATGACTCTGATCCCAGCTCTCAGGTTTGTATTTGATGAATTGAACTTCCTTTATTACAGGGACAGTCCAGCTATGGAATTGAACATTAAAATCAACCACCTCAGGTATTTGAAATGTTTTGTCCTCCCACCGAGCTTGCATTTGGTTAAAATAAGCCTCCTTGATTGCAAATTTCTTGGAGGCTTTCTTTAGTCTAGCAATTTCAAAGTTTTCCAATTCCAACCTCCTTTTCAACTCTTCCATACTATCTTCTTCTTGAAGGGTAATTTCTTTGCCTTTATCTTTTCCTTCATGAGGCTGCATTACCTCCCTTGTTTCATCTACTCTTGGTAGTACCTCCTGTATTTGTTTAAAATTCCTCGTTATGGGTATCCTTGGCTTAAATTCAAATTGATCAATCTGATCATCAAACTTGAGCTTTTTCGAGGCTTTGACTCTCTTAGCCTGGTCTTTTCCTGATTCTATCGCATCTACTTGAACCAGGGGAGATTCTTCAATGTCAATGGCTTGCAGTAAGTCATTTAATTCTCCCTTTGAAACAGGGCTTTCTTCAATGATCACTGATTTTCCTTTTTCTTTAGCTACACGGCTCCTAGTCCTTATTCTTTGAACTCCTTCACCTATGCTTGATTCATGTGCACCTTATTTGACCTGAGCTTTCTCTTTAAGGGACTTCTGGGGTGTATCCTGGATAGTCAGTGGCTTGGTGAATTCTCTTACTTGTTTCCTAGCCTTCAACTTTGAAAACCTCATGGATCTTGTTTCTGCCTGATGACCAGTTGTTGTTGGAAGATCTTTTGCAGCTTGAGGACTGAGACCCATCTTGTTCTTGAAACCAGACATGAATATGAATGTGGGCCAGTCCCTACCTACTCTCTGGAGTTCATGCAGAACAATCAACTTAATTAAACCGTGATGAAACAATGAGGTCTCACAGGATTCTTTCCTTAGCTTCACCTTATCACACATTTTACTTAAGCTACGGAATAAGTAAAAAGGTAAATCAAGGGACATCTTTCCTGTAAAATGTAGTAGAAGCTTGAAATGGTATGTATACACCTTATTATATCTCCCTTCACAGGTAAGGTACCTTTGTATACAGGTAAGCAGATTGGCATATGAGTCCTTGACATAATTTCTAGGCGCAAACTTGTTTAAATTTGAGTCAATGTACTCTGGCTTCAGAAATTCTTTACAAGGGGTCATATCAAATTTGAAATTCTTAAACCAAGTTTCTTGTCCCCTTGGAATCTCAGTAACTGTGGATATTACCTCTAGTGAGACTTGCAATTGGAGCATCCCAACCTTCGAATTCAGCCCTGTGAAATTCAAAGCAAATTCCTTGGTGATTTGTGCATGACCTCCCTAGAGTTTCTCACAAAATTCCAACATCCAACCTGCTTGAATGCATGCTCAACTTCTTTGTTTTTCAAGACAATGTCTACACCTTCATGTTCATTTCTCAAGCATCTGCCTGATCTGTGGTATTTTCTTTCTGCAGATCCCTCCATGAGACTTCAACGTAATGAAGGTTTGAAATGCTAGCGCTGCTCAAACTTCAATCTCTGCGTCACTTGAATGGCTGCCTCGCTTGATAACTGCCTTGCTTTATAACTGCCTCGCTTGATAACAATGCATTCAAATTGAAAATTTGTAGACTTGTTCCCCATGCAACGAATACAATCATCATTAAGACTGTGAATACCTGTCTTTTCTTGGAACTTGCAATCCATGTGTACCAAGGTACCTAGCGGCTGTAATGATGGAGATAAGGGGTTGGACATGGTATGTGGAATGTATAAGCTAACAGTGAATGATGCAACCATAACTGAACTTGACAGATTTGACAGTTAGGAAAGATTTGCTACGGATTGCACGAATCTCCAATTTTGTAGCGCAGCCAATGTAAAATTTGAGTTATGCACTACGAAATCACGTAAAACATGTTGCGCTGCGAAACTGCTAAAAATATTTAAAAGGATTTATGCGCTGCGAAAACACTTCAAAATGATTTATGCACTACGAAATCACGTAAAACATGTTGCGCTGCGAAACTGCTAAAAAGATTTAAAAGGATTTATGCGCTGCGAAAACACTTCAAAATGATTTATGCACTACGAAATCACCTAAAGATCTTTATGGAACATGGTAGCCTTTTAACAAAGCTAACACATGGTTATGAGACCAGTGATGAATGAGAATGCATAATTGACCTTTATTTAAGTATACCATCAAGACTCCTAAGACTCAAACTCTAAGGCAAACAAAAATCAAACTTAGACTAGCACCGACCTTTACCATAAAACTAATGTGAGAAATTTGGGCTTTAGACTTCTTATGTGATAACAGGAGGGACACATGGTGGCCTCTGGGCTTGCCACTTGTCCCCTCCTCATTGGTCAATTCTTTGTCCAATAAAAATTAGCCACATCACCACACTTACCAACGAACCAAAACCTGAGAGTTGGCAAGCTCTCGCTGGATGTTGACAAGTGTTGACCTTGCACTGTCACCAACCACGTCAATAGTACGGACTATTGAATATGCAATGACTGTGCATTTTGTTAAATTTCTCCTATTTGGCAAAGCAGACATAACTCAATAACTTCCTCATACGAACTCAGTTTTTAGTGAAACGAGTTGCATTAGGATCCTTTTGCCAAAATTGATACGGTCATTTAGGTTTCAATCCATTCCAAGAACATTAATTTTTGAGCTAAATATTGAGCACCTGATCAACAATGGTAGTGTATCAAAAATACTTCACAATCTCACTAGCTAAACCTATCCTAGAATCCCTATTTTATACATAAAAACTCAGCTCTCGACCGTGATGAAAATTTAACAAGAAAACAAAATTGAACAATGACCGACCTCCATCTTTAGTCCATCCATAATGCTCCAAGCCTGTGTTTAGCTCATCCATAACTCTCCAGACCTAATGCAGAAAATGGAACGAGCCCTTGACGGGAGGTGCGCGCTATTCCTTAACAAGTGTATTATTTTTGGAGTCAATCCGAAATGAATGGGCCAGCTATCCACCTGGTATAGGAATGTCGGGAGGTACAAGAACTGTGAATCCTGCACTAATTGAACTCTGACTTTGATTAATGACATTTACTCACCACACCTTAAGGAAATATGAAAAGATAAGCTACAAAGGAAATTAAGCATATTCAACCGTTTTAGTAACAAATAAACCCTTATAATCCATATCCAATAAAATCACAAAAAGATACCAAGAACCATGTGTGAAGGTTTAAATTTAGTTGTGGAACATAGGTTTAGGTAGCATAGTTAGGGAAATGATAAGATTGAAAAAGGGACAATTGTGATGACAAACATCCCCCTGACCTCATCTTGTTGTATGTCCTCACACAACTATTGACCTTTGTAAAAACCAAATTTGAAAGCCTTCCTTTACTTCTTGATTTGAATATTTATTCCCGAACCATCTGCCTTCAACTTCTTGATATGGGCTTTCCTTAGGCGCTTAATCACTTTCCTAAAACGAGTTTTATACTGAGATGCATGAAATTTCCATTTACTTTCCTATCGCTTTCGTTCGTGTACTGTTGTTAACAATTCTTCATTCCTTCTCTTCAACGTAGTATTCTAATCCATTACACATCGATTTAAAACTTCAAATTCATATATTTTCTGCTTCAACTACTGAATTAAATCAAAGACATAAATTTTCTCTTCATCTTCTTCTTCTACTATCACACTTTCAGCCAATGACTCATGAAAAGTGTCATTATTTCCCATTTATTTTTCATACTACTGAGTTTCAAGATCCAAAGGAATAGTATCCTCATGTGTTTCTATTGTAGGATCTTCTGCTACTCCTAGCACTGTGTCCTATTTTTGAGCTACATTTTTCTTCTTAGCTTCCTTCATTAGAGATGACAAAGGAATGCCATCCTCCTCCTCAACATAACTTGTACTAAAGATCAAAGTACCCAAGGCTGCAACTTCTGCTAATATAGAAATGTTATTTTTCACTTTCAAATTTTCTACAGGAATCTCCATAGAAGGGTTTCCTAGGGGAATACACTCCTTAGAGTCCTTAATGAACTCTATTGTAGTAGTTGTCGTAATCGAGTCTGTTTGCATAGAAGCATGGAGTCTTTTCAATGAACCTCGTGTAACCCTCTGTAAAGGTTCACGCTTCTCGATTTCACTTTGTCCCTTACTTTGTTCCTTCTTCTAGGTTTCGGCTCCTTAGAATGGGGTTTGTCATTTTCAATCTTCCTCATTTTCCACCTTTTAAAGGTGGTGGCTTCTTCCCCTGTTGCTGACGAACTGTGTATAAATTCTCACTATAGATTAACCTGATTATGTAATAGACTAAAGAAAAATACTTAATCTACTTCTACAATGAAACTTGCGGAAGCTAATCGATTTGAGCAAGATCAAACAGAACACATAAAACAAAGAACAAGAATCAATACACATGAAACACAGAAGAATACTCTGGGGAAAGCCTCAGCAAAAAACCCCGCTATCTGTATTATCATACAAGTGGAAATATCTCAAGATTACACAAAGCTTTAGCTCTCACAGCTATCCAGCTCTTAGTATAATCCCTTACACTGCTCATAGACAGACTAGACAACTCATATGCCTTTCCCTCTGCCCTCCAATCCTCCTATTTCCTTGCATTATTTTCCCTGGGTGTTCTAGCTGTAACCTTGTGTGACATTGATCTCACACACTGCTCCAACACACTGTAAAACTGCGCAAATCTCAAGGAAGGAATTCCTTCTGCATGCAAGAGAGTTTCTTATAGGAAAATTCTTGCAAATGATAGTACACTGTCCCTGCCTTTAATCTCAACTAGGCCTTTGTCTGTACTGACATGCATGAGTTATTTATGAGAGAATATTTAGTTATCTAGAGTACACTAGTTTCATGCATGCATTCATTAACGGATTGAACTCACAATTAGTTCCAGCGTGTACAAAATTTACCTTTAAAATGTTTGAATTTAGAATCATAGAGTACCCACTCACCTGGTTGGAACTACTTTTTGACCAACTTGTCATGGAATTTCCTTCACTGTTGTTGCATTAATGTATTATGTTGGACAACATCCCGTATGATTTCATCAATTTTGTTCAACTATAAGAGATGTTGTTGTTGTTCTTCCAAGATATATAATCCTAATTGGACAACATTTGTGAAAGTTTTGATCTGGAATTCTATCAACAATAGCACCTTCTTTCTGTACACCATCCCATAAGTTGTATGACTAGTTTTGTTCCTCTAGGTAGTTCTATAAGCCCATAAGGCCTCAGGTAATCTGTTCGCCCAATATTTCTTATGAAGGTTCATTGTTTTAGTAAGAATGAACTTGATCACCTTGTTAGTAGATTCTACCTGGCCATTTGCCTCTAGGTGGTATGATGTTGATTTCATGTGTCAGATTTTATATTGATCCATAATACCTTTCACCAGATTAGAAACAAACTGAGGTCCATTGTCAGAAACAATTTCTCTAGGAACACCAAATCTAGTAAAAATTTCACTAAATAAAAACTCAACAACAAATTTTTTAGTGGCAAAAGAAACAGCTTTAGCTTGTACCCATTTTGTTACAAAATCTGTGCAAACCAAGATATGTCTTTTTTTTAAAGATGTTGGAGCTATAGGTCCTACAAAATCGATAGCCCATTTTTCAAAGGGTTCAATCATAGCTTGAGGACACAAAGGAATTTCATTGGCTTGACTAGTTTGGCCCATTCACTGAAAACTATGACAATTCTTGACATACTATTTGGCATCCCAGAACAAGGAAGGGAAAAATTATCCAACACAAAGGATTTTATATGTTTTCCTTCTATTAGCAAAATGGCCCCCACAAGGTTCATCATGGGCAGCTTTCAAGACATCAAACATTTGTTCCTCTCTCACACATCTACGAATAATGAGGTCAGGTCCGATGTAAAATGGGTCTCCCTGAATCTAGGAATATGAGGAACTTTTCTTAATAATATTTCATCTCTCTCGAGCGAATAGATGAGGTAGTGTTTTTCCTATAACTAAGTAATTAGCTATATCAGAAAACCACAGAGAGTTTGTTGACATAAAAAAAATATACTCATTAGGAAAGGAATCATCTACATGAATTATTTCACCAGGATCTTTTAATCTAGAAAGCTAATCTAGTAAAAGTAACCACCTAATCACTCTACTACTAGTCAAAGGTTTATTCATTAAGTATTTTATGGCAGAATGGTTTGTATGTACAAGTACTTCATAACCTATAATGTAGTCTCTGAATTTGTTAATAACAAATATCACAGCTAAAATATATTTCTCAATCACGGTATAATTCAATTCAGTAGGTGAAAAGTTTTTATTAATGAAGTAGATAGGGTAGGATTGCTAATTTTCTTCTTGTCATAAGGTTGCACCAATAGTAGTATCTGAGGCATATGAAGAAATATAAAACGGAAGAGACCAATTAGTTCCCCTCAAGACTTGTGCATGTACTAGTTTTTTCTTCAGCTCCTCAAAAGCTTGTTGGTAGGCTTTAGTCCAAGAGAAATCACTATCCTTAGCTAAGAGTAAAAAAAGAGGAGTAGTTATCCTAATTTTTTTTTCAATGAATCTCCAATAATATCCCGCATGTCGAAGGAATCCTCTCATTTCCCTTTGTGTTTTGGGTGCGAGAAGACGTAATATAACTTCTATTTTGGTTGGATCTACCTGAATACCTTTGGTAGAGACAAGATGGTCAAGAACTACCCCCTCTTTACACATCAATCTAGATTTTTTATCACTCAAAGCAAGGCAAGCTTCTTGCCAACGAAAAAGTACCTTTTCTAAATCTTTTAGGGCTTCTTGGAAAGAATCACCAAATATTGAAAAATCATCCATGTAAACCTCTACGCACTGAAGGTCGAAAAAAATGGCCAAAACTTCCCTTTGAAAGGTAGATGGAGCATTACAAAGTCCAAAAGGAAGCACTCGATAGGAAAATGTTCCCCATGGAAAGGTAAAAGTGGTTTTTTCCTAATCCTCAGGTGTGATTTGTATTTGGTTATAACCAATAAATCCATCTAAAAATGAAATGTACTTTTTATCGGCAAGGGTATCGAGCACCTAATTGATAAAGGGAAAGGGAAAATAATCCTTGATAGTGGCTTTATTTAATTCTATATAGTCAATGCAGATACACCATCTCCCATCTTTCTTTGGAACTATCACCAGTGGAGAGACCCACTGACTATCAGATATAAGATAGATAAATCCAGCATCTAAGATTTTTTGTAATTCTTCCTTAACAATATCTCTTAGTTCGAGATTCATGCACCTTTGGGGTTGTCTAACAAGTCGGGCTCCTTCCTGAATGTAAATATGATGAGTGCAAGTTTCAGGAGGGATACCTTTCATGTACTCATAGCTCCATGCAATGGCACCAAGATGGTCTTGTAACAAGCTCACAAGTTTATCTTGTTGGGATTGGTCCAAGTCATAACTAATATATAAATATTTTCATGGTCTAACCTCAATAAGAGTGGTCTAAGACTCAAGAATGCTAGTATATGCAACTAAACTCTATAGTGGAAAAGGATGGGAATCATAGTTTTCTTGAAAACTTAGGCTAAAGATATGAGATAGTGATTCAAAATTTGTCATGGTATCCAAGTTGTTCAAGAAATCCTAAATCTCACCCTCCTTAGTTGACTCAATATATTGATGCATCAAAGAAATAGATCGAGTCTCCTCATCACTATTTTCATATTCTAGCTATAAGGTCTCTTGAAGCTCCTAAATGGATATAGAAGGAGGATACAAGGTGACCCTTTTCCTAGCACCTCCATGAGAAATATAGATATCACCTGAGTGTCATCCTATATAGGCATTTGTTGTGGCAAGCCATGGTCATCCTAAAATCAAGGGATGTCATCCAATAGGATTTTTTGGGTGAAGCACAATAAAATCCTTGGGGTATTCCCAAGAATAAATTGAGACAACCACATCATCTAACACACCATATGGCTTGATTTTAGATCGATCAACATGTTCAAGCACAGTAGGGTTAGGGTGGATGTTGTCCAATCGAATTTGTTCCATGGTTTTCCTAGTCATAACATCGATAGTTGCTCCAAGGTCTATTAATACGTTGGAACAAGGACATCAACTATCTGGATAGAAACAACTGGGTTTCCAGGGTTGGTATAGTTTTCCATTCGAGCACTCCCTGTCACTAACTTGACTGCTCTTCCAATAAAATGGATAGTATGAGGCTCTACTCTTTTCCTCCCTAGTTTTTAAGGAAAAAGATCCTTAATAATTTTAGTACAGATGGGGATATCTTTAATGGCCTAAAGAAAAGGAACCTTTATACAAATATTCCTAAGTTTGGTAACTAGGTTAGACTCAAGCATGAGGTCATCTTTCTCTACAACCAACTTCTTTGGAAATGGAGGTTGGTTTGAAGAAGATGGTAATGGCTTTGGATGTATGGGAATGGGTCAAATGGTGACATATCTTTTCGAATGATTAGGAGCTTCCTCCTCACTTTTCTCCTCGATGATCACCATGGGTTGTTTTTGTTTTTGATTTTCTAGATTTACTACCCTTCCCAATCTCAGCAGAAGGTCATTAACCCTAAACAACATAGTCTCATAAATAAGGAAAGGAAGTGGTCCAATAGAATGGATCATTTGTGCCACTTTATTATTTAGGTTTGGTACCGGTTGTGCAGGAAGTTGAGGTGGTCAAAATGGTGGTGGTAATGCTAATGATGGCATGGCCTGAGTTTTTTGAGGCAAAGCTAGTGGCATTATAAACTAGTCCATGGGATAAGGTGCATAAGTAGTGGGATATGACTATGTTGGTATAGGGTAGTGATAGTATGGTGATCTACTCCACCATTGTTGCCAAGGTGGGGGTGATTTTTCATACTGAAATTGTTGGCAATGATGCCAAGTCTGAGAGTAATTTATATTTTGGTAGGAATATGGTGGTGCATTATAACCAGAAAAATACGGAGTATGTTCAGGAGTCATACATGTGCCTACCTGAGGCCATGATTTTTGTGCTCCCATATCATGTAATGGCTTAGGTTCCTAATGCTCTCCTTCAAATGCAATTTTCATTCCTGGTATAGAAGGGCATTCCTTGGTAAGATTCTTTCCTATACATATCACACATTTATTAGCACTCTTAACATTTGTAGGACATTCACACAAAATATGTTTTTTCCTACATTTAGGACAATAGATGGACAATGTTTCTTGCTCTTCGACTAATTTTTGCTGAAATTTTAAAGAATCTATTTGTTTACTAACAATATTCATAAGTGTAGTTCTCATATTTTCGATTTTATTTTCCAAACAAATAATCATAGCATCTTCGGATCAAAATCTATTATTTTTAGAACCACTTCGGATTCCTCTACTAGATCTAGATTGATTCCGTGAAAATTTCCTGCACAAGTCACAAATATGATCAAAATTATTTGAGCAATATCCCCTTGTCCTAGCAAGTTCAAACTATTTCTATCATCATCAGCAAGTCCTTGCAATAACAAGGTTCTAATAGTAAATAAATCAAATTTTTGTTTTTACCAGTGAAGAATGTATAAAACTATCTCTAAGTAATCTTCTAAGGTCTCTTCTTTGCCTTGTGCAATAGTGAAAATATCATCCTACATTTCTCTTGTTTTACAATATCCTGATATTTAGTTAAAAATACTTTCTTCATTTGTTCCCAAGAGGCTATAGTATTTCCTCCTAACCCCTTGAACCATCATAATGTTGAATCCTTGAGGGTTGTAGGAAATAATTTTAGCTTTTGGGCATCTGAAGAATAATCATAGCTTCTACATAGTATATAAAACTCAAATAAAAAATATTAGGGGTCCTCGTGCACCTTACCATGGAAATGAGGGAGAATGGAGGGTGGAATATTCTTCATCTAAACTACTCCATTCATATCCACAATGGGTAATCCAAAGGTGGATTATTCTTCATTTGCATGATTTTGACCAATTCCTTCAGCATGATCCTCCATCCTTCTTCGTCCAATCAAACCACTCTCAATACAATGTGAAAGTGGACTATGGTTTAAGATGATTTTTTGAGTTCTAGTAGTCTCTTTCCCTCCACTGGCTGATTCCGAAACTCCTAAACCATTGTCTCCAGATTCTAGGTGGACAGTACCAGTGTGGTGGTTCTGCATTTTCGTAGACATTCTATCTACAAGAGAAGGCCCAATATGAGAATTTTTTTTTGATTTATCACTATGTCTTCAGCCCTTATTAAGCTTCAGAACCCTACCTCTTCTAGTCATACATTTAGTCAACTGAAAATAACAATTAAAAAACTTGCTGAAAAACTCAACCAAATGTTGAAGTTAAAAAATACAACACACAAATTAATTCAAATAAAATTCCTTCAAAGAATAGAAGCACGCGACATGAAAAAATAAAGTAGACTTATCCCTAATGTAGAAAAATAAAAAAAGATTTACCAGATTTCTTCCAATCGCCTCGACGACAACGACGCCAAAATGTTGGGTGTCGTAGTTACAATTCAGTAAACTCCTTCAGTTCTTAATTTATCAACCCGGGGCTACGTAAGCTTAGAGGCATAGCACAATAAATGCCAAAAAAATTTGGTTTAACTGTTGTAAATCCTACTTCTAACCTTATAACTAATTTTTTCAAAATCAACAGGAAATAAAATTGCACAGAAAACCTTCAAAAGAACAAAACCAAGCCACTCTGGGTATTGGATTCAATTCAAGAAAAATACTTGCAAATAAACCTTGACAAAAAAATTAAACCATGCCTTGCAATCAGTCTGAAAAGAATGCTGGAAAATGAAATATGTTCCCATAATCAAAAATCCAAAAGGAATGATCTTCTATTATACTTATAAATCTGTGTCCTTTACTAAAGATATATCATTCCTGTACTAGAGCAACCACGTACCTGTATCGAAATGAGTCGTGTTCCTACACTGAGATACTCTATTTTCGTACAAGAATGCTTTGTTCCTGTACTAGAATGTTTTGTTCCTGTACTAGAATGGTTTGTTCCTATATTGGAATGGTCTATTCCTGTACTAAGAACTCATTGTTCCTGCAATAGAACTTTACTCTTCTTGCACTAGAACGCATTGTCCCTGCACTAGGATAGTCGTGTTCCAAATACCCTTCACTCGAATATGAATGTATTATAGATGGAAATAAATGAGAACAAAGAGGAAAAACGTAATCTTGAACTTTAATAAAAAGACTCCAAATCCAACACAAACACTCAATGAAAATGATTGTAAAAGTTGGAAAGGAAATCTTGCAACAACAAAAAAGGGAACACACTTGCGATATAAATAAGACTGCTTATCCAAAATTGAAAACTTAACCTTTTTATATCTCAGTAACAATAATATATAAACTTTGCATTGAAATATAAATTTCATAAAATTGTTAATCTCGAAAAGACACCATAAAATATCCTTGTAATCAATAATGTTCAAGCTGCATTCATATATGAAATTGTTATACTCGAATCTTTACATACAAAGTTATTATTATATCATCGAATTTTGTATTCATATAAGGCACACATATGCTGGAAGGAAAATGATTTAAACTTAAAACTCATAACCTTAATCAATCTTTCGTAAAGAACTCAAAAAAAATTTCTCAGAAAAAGGACGAAACAACATGATACTTTCAAGAATGTAAAGAAATTATAAAATTAGAAATGGAAATTAACTTAATCACATGGAGAATCCTCAGATCTAAGATCATGCACAAAACATGCACAAGGGTTATATAAAATCTGCAGGCTCAAGTATTTAAAATATTTCACTTTGTTCACACTGACATAACTAGATCTAAACAACTTACAAAAGATAGAGCTCAGTTGGTTGGGCCCTATCCAACCAACACTTTTCCCTATACGAAAACTCTGAAGTCAACAGCGTGAAGGAAACATTACAGATAATGAAAAGAACCAAAATTTGAAATTGACATCATCCCCTTCTTTCATTCCAAGTCTTCTAAAGATACACATTGTAAATCCATGGATCCAACCCAGAGAGATAGGGCGATACAAGATTTCAAAATTACAATGAAAGTGTATCAAAAATCCTTCACAGTATCACTATCTAAGCTTATCCTAGAATCCCTATTTTATACATAAAAACTCATCTCTCGGTCATGATGAAAACTTAACAGGAAAATGCGTTTGAACAAATATTGAATTCCATATTTAGTCCATCCATAATGCTCTAGACCTAATGCAAAAAATGGAACAAACCCTCGATGAGAGGTGTGTGCCATTCTTTAACAAGTGTAGTATTTTTGGAGTCAATCTGAAATGAATGGGTCGGTTGTCCACCTGGTAAAGGAATGACAAGCGGTACAAGAACTGCGAATCTTCCACCAGTCGAACTCCGATTTTGATTAATGACATTTACTCACTGTTCCTTAAGGAAATACAAAAATATAAGCTACAAACGAGATTAATCCTATTCAACCTTTTTAGTAACAAATAAGCCCTTATAATTCATATCCAATAAAATTGCAAAAAGAGACAAAGAACCATATGTGAAGTTTTTAATTTAGTTGTGAAACAAAGGATTAGGTAGCATAGTTAAGGCAAGGATACGTTTTAAAAGAGGACAATTGTGAGGACCAACACCTCTCATCAAATATTTGTGGATGAAACCCTCTTATTTGGGACAAATATTGTTAAAGAGGATTTACTAATCAAGTAAATCTTATATGAATTCCAAAGTTCCCCAAACACTAAAATCAACCTAAGAAAACCACATATTTTCTTCTTCAACACATCTCAGGTTGTTTAGATCCATATTTCCCATATTATTTTTCCTTTGATAGGGTTTCCCTTCCATCAAAATACTTAGGTATCAGTTAATGGATAATTCTCTTTGTCATGCTTCTAGGAAGACCTCCTAACAAAATTTTAGAATAAGCTTGAATGCTAGATATTTAAAACCTCAAATATAGTTAGAAGAATAAATTCATTGAAATCAGTCCTGTAGGCCATACCTTTTCACTTGTCCTTTACATTCACTACTTCCAAAGTAGTAATTAAGAAAAAGAAAAATATTTGAAGGCCCTTCAGATGGTGGGGGTGGTGGGAGATAGAGAAGAAATGGGCCCTTTTTATTTGGGTAAATGATATTCTAACCAAAAATTAAGGGGGAACTAGGCCTTTGAGACCTACAAATACGAGGCAAAATTTTTTCTTCCAAAACCTATTAGCACTAGATTCACTACCTAAATTATCCATGGAGAAATCTACAGAGAAAGAAGTGCAACCCCAATGTAGAGGGAAAAAACTTAACCAGATCTTAAGGTGGAATAAAAGGCTCACATATATGGAATGCAACATGGAAGAATTAATCTCTTATACAATATCATAAATTTTGGGAAGTAAGAGAGGGAAACCATGCCTTACTTTGTGAGGGCTCAAGGAATAAAATGTCAAAATTGAAGGACTTGGAAAATATATGAGACACACATAATAATATCATCTCGCAAGAACATCTCAAAGTAGCACATTATTGGAAACCTCTAAAGGAGCAAAAAAATGGATAACATGGATTTTGTAAGGCGCATTGGTCCAAGGTAGTAGGTAATAGAACATGAGAAAATATTTAGGAGGATAATATAAATAGGAGAACTAAAATCCAACAAGGGGTGGACAAGCTTATAATGGGATATAAGGAAACTAGAAAATACAACCTAAAAGAAGCTTACAACATGGAAATAGATGTAGCTTCAATGCTAGATAGAAATATTTGGGGTAAAATATGGTAATTGAATCAATCTCCAAATTTTTCTCTCTTACTCTACCTCTTGACACATGGTAAAATTATAACTTTAGATAGGTTGCAACATGATGGTTTTCAAGGTCCATTACTTTGTTTTCTCTATTCCTTAGAATGTGAAAATGAAAAAGATCTTCTTAATTCTTGTCGCTTTTTTATTGGGAAAAATTTTCCATCATTTCTTTTCATTTATATAGATATAGATAAAGTATTAGATATTTCCTTTTAGACTGGATAAACTCTACATTCTCTAGCCCAATCATCAACAAGGCTTGCAAGATTCTTCCTAGATTTATAGTCTAGAAGGTTTTGAGGAAAGAAATAGGTGTATGTTCAAAAGTTTTTCAGACTCTAAAAACTAGTGTGGGATAAAGCGACAAAAATTATAAAAGAAACAATACTAAACTTTAATTCATAACCATATTCTTGGGTATATAACCCTTGGCAAGATAAAATCTTACACTCTATAGGGCTTTCCTAATCTCATCAAATGCCTTCATTAATAATTGGTCATCTCAGATGCACTAGCCTAGATAAAAGGAGTCCCCTACCCAAAGGTTTCATGAAACTCATATTTTACGGATCCACAAAAGGAAATCCAAGACCAGCTATTTATCGAGAATATTTTAGAATTGACAGTGAAAATTTTCTTAATATGAATAGATATAAATATCTTAGTTTAGATCTTTTCTCTGGAGTATGGACTAATTGTTGCAATTTAAAATAGATGTAGTAGTTTCCTTATAGAAGGGGACTCACAACTAATCATATGAATGGTGAAAACAATGCAAAATGGATGGCCTCCTTCTAAATATTCAAAGTGATAGAGATTAGAAGGAGGGTTAGAAAGAATCCAATCAATTATTACATTATAGAATAAAAAGAAATAAGTTTGCTGACATGTTATCAAATGAAGGTGGTAATGTTGGAGATTACCCTTTATGCACAATGTGGAATGAAACAATTCAAGAGCATCTAAAAATTAAAATTTGAACATTTCTTTGGAGGATCACCCTTCACACACCACAGGGAATCATGTATGCTAGGAATAATAATATTTAAGGGAAATGATAGACAACGTAGGTGTACTATCAATGATCCACCCTCTTGGAAGATAAATAGGGTGGAGACTAATGCATTCTAGGGAATGATGATAATGGCACAAGTACTTGTTTTGAGGATGATTTTGGTGACATCTCCCACTAGGCGTCATCATCACACATGCATGGAGCATGAAGGCATAGCTCTTATGGCAAGGAGAGGGGTGAATGATTGGATTGTTGACACAATCAAGAGATCTATGGTTGTCTATGTCCATTGTTGTTGTGCCACCCTTGTTGTTACAATGTTATGACACCATTTTTATGACACCTATTCTATTACATTGATAAAAAACCCCTATTGTTACAGTGTTGCAACATATTTTCTATTAAATTGTAGCAACACCATTGCAATTATAGTGTTCTGACACCATTACTACAACAACTCCACTATTATGTTGTTGTAAATCATCTGTGATTATAATTTTATGAAACCTTTATTGTTATGTTGCTACACCTCTATTTTTATGTTGTTGCAATGAAACATCTACTCTTACATTGCTACACCATCCTTGTTGTTACATTGTTGTAACATTGCACTATTATTATAGTGCTATGGCACCATTGTTGTTATAATCTCATAACTCTACTATTACTATAACACCATATTGATGTTAAAATGGTATTGATTCCACGTTTATCATGTGAATAAATCATTAATTGGTGGGAAAACGTTGCAGGAAATATATGAGGAAGGCTGCATAGTGATAAGCATGAAGTATATAAGGAGGAAAAATAGTGAAAGATAATATGTTCATCAAAGAATTGATGCCTCCAAGATAGTTATGGCTAAGGGGAGAAATGTTGGTGGCAAGTCACCAGGGAGACTGAGCGTAGATGCTCAGAGCTCCACGACTGGTAAGAGGACCAAAATGGAGGATGCAACGAGGGAGGTAACACTAAACTGTGACACAATTGTCCCAGAGAAAGGAAAATAAATTATCGAAATCTGGGAAAATGAAGTAAGGCGCCTGTGAAGGAGCATCCGAGAAAAAAAAAATTGAGGAAGAGGTAGGCTAGATCATAAACATGGTGAAATCTCAAGTGAGGTAGATGGTCTATCAGATAACTTTAGAGATAAAGTGGCACATTAAAACCTTAGTGGGAAAGTTGTAGGCGGGGGTGGAGGAAGAGAGAACGAGGTGTCAAATGGAACGCCAACTACAACTTAAGGCAATTGATCAGCAACTACAGGCTGTAGAGGAGGTGCTCGAAAGGATGGCCAATATAGAGCACCTGCAAGATGATAGAATTGGATATATGAACAAAATTTTCTCAATTTACCTCAAATATATCCATAACTTGGATATCACACTAGGACATGGACTAGGAAAACTAGCTAGACTAACAAAATACAGGGTTAGAGAAATAACTAGAGCTAGCGACAAGAAACTGGTGATGCGGATAGTAGGGGTGGCTGCAACAACAACTCTAATGGAGAATATTACACATGTGTCTCAGTCAGTGTGGCGGAAACTCCATCAATGTCCCTGGATAAATGATCATGATTTTGTGTCTATTTTTGTTGTATTTTGTTGTGTGGATCTGTAGGACGATTCATAGTAATATGATGATAGGTAGGTTTGTAGATGCATAACAAAAAGAAAGATTTACAAATAGACAACCTTCAAGTGGTAAATGGCTAAGTAGCAATAGAAGAAAAAAAAATGCAAATATGCCTAGGAGGTACCATAGACAAAAAACATTTATGGCATGTCTGGCTAATTTTTGTGTAAGACTATATTTTACTGTAGCTAGTCTAGTTTCCAATTTGGAAAACTAGCAGGTTATGATGTATTATATTGCTCTATAGTAATATAAGGTTTCCTACTAACATCTATATATATATATATATATATATATATATATATTAACTATTTCCATCAAGAGTTAGTTAGAGGTTAACAAATTCTTGGAAACCTTCTTTTAATTCTATATTTTCCATAAACCTATGCTTTTGAAAAGAGGGAAAACTACTAATAAAAAATTAATGTTGATTGATTCACGTTACTCTATATACTTTCATTACATTGATTGTTTTGGTGTGTAGTGCCATCCATAGAATTATGCTACTCATTCATCATATTCATTTAATGAATCAAATCTATAATAGATATATAGATTAATGGATCCGCCAATCATTTAAATAATGAAAATTTGTTGAGTGAAACAAGAATGTGTAGACACTCTAGAGGAAAGTTAGGGAAAATTTGGCATGAGAGTCGATTTTGCATGGGATCATCAGTTGTAACAATTGTTAAGATAAGTAGCCATACTTTGCTTAAAAAGAAAAAAATTATTGCATATGAAATAAAAGGTATATTATTTTATTAATACCCTTGGAAATATTTGTAAGGTTCTTGTGCATTAGTTTTCTCAAAATATTTTAAGGGGTTGGTGTGTAAAATGATATAGGAATCACGCTATTAGCCATGTTATTCTATTGGAAAGGTTGCATGATAAAAGATAAATTAATGTACTAATCTTTTGGAAAATAATGCATATGAATCTTTTGCATAAAAATTTAATTAACCATGTTAGTTCATGAAAGTTATTTCTTGAAAATATTGCAGAGACTTGTGTGAGGAAAGATATTATTTTCATGGTTACTATTGTATTAGTTTTCATGGAAAATAACATGTGCACATAAATAACTATTGTATATTTTTCTTGGAGAAGAAGATGTGCACATAAAGAATAATAGTTTTCTTGGAAAAAAATCTATGCACATAATAATAACTATTGTATATTCTCCTTGGAGAAGAACATGTGCACATAACTAATAATAATTTTCTTCAAAAATAATCTATGCACATAACTAATAACTATTGTATTACTTCCTTGGAAAGGAATCTCTACACATAAATCATAGCTAATGTATTTGTTCTTGGAAAGGGATGAGTGTGTTGTGTTAGTTTTCTCAAAAATAATATATATTTGCATGCAAGAGTATTAGTTATTGTGTTAGATTTCTTTTGGAAAAGATAATGTATTTGCATGCAAGATTGTGTTAACTTTCTTTTGGAAAATATTATGTATTTTCATGCAATATTGTGTTAGATTTATTTTGGAAAAGATTATGTATTTGCATGCAGGAATAATAGCTATGGTTTTAGCTTCCTTTGGAAAAAGAATATGTGTTTACATGTATCAAGATAATAAGTTGTAAGTCTAATTTCTTTGGAAAAAGAATATGAATTCACATGTGAAAAAATCATAGTTAATGTGTTAGCTTCCTTTAAAATAATATGGGTAGAGGTGGTGGTTATTCTTTTGGAAAAGGATATGTTGTGCAAAGAAATAATAGTTACTTTGGTGTTAATCTTCACAAAAATCTCCCTTATATTGTGCAAAGAGATGGTGATCACCATGGATATTCTTTTAAATATTACCGTGTTCTTGTAGGTAGAAGTAGAATGTAACTAATTCCATTTCTCATGATACATGTGAAGTAGGGATAAATGAGCATGCTTCAATAATCTTTATATATTTACCTTATGCATGAGAGTTATGGATGGACTGGAATGTGTCATAACCATACATATGTAAGGATAAAAAAAAACATGTTTTGGTAGTTATGTACTTTTAGTTAATGTATGTGCAGTGCTAATAAAGAGGCATATCTCAATATTTTGTATGAATTTCAATTATGCACATGAAAAGATGCTTGAAGCATAACTAGTAAATATTCATTGTTTGGATGTCAGAGTTTGTTGATAGTAGTAATTGTAGGAAATGAGTGTAACTCACGTGGAGGACTGATTATATTTGATATTATGGCAAGAAAAAAATTAGTGGTCCACAAAGATTGAAGTAATTTCAGTTGTAGGATAGTCCACTAACAGAAACAACCTGGCCAAAAAGACATAATTTTTGAAGATTTGCGGGTAAATGATATCATGATTAGTGTAATAGATTCTAGCTAGTCATCTTGTATTTCCCTTACATCCATTGAGTGAGGGGTGAACACCTTCACAAGGCATTTAATAAAATTAAATGTTTGTTGGTTTTTCCCTATAGGGTTTCTAGGGTATATCAGTGTCCAATGATGTGTTTTGCTATTATGTCATTCAAATGATGTTCTTTTTTTGCATGACATTAACACTTACATCATCAATAATGTCATTAACTAGCCTAACGAAATGAATATTTATAACAATGTAAGATTACAACAAGAAGTTTATGTTAATATACTACAACAATGGTTGTTATCATATGTAACTTACTATTCCATTCCTAATGTTACTTTATGTAATAACGACAGCTTTATCTAATATTTAGTTAAGGAATATGGAATAAGTGAATTTGGATTATTACATGCTAGCAAAATTCTATGAGAAATTTATGATCCTATGAACTTTTACATGAGGTTTACCGGGGGATTTTACAATTGGTATTAAAGCAAAAGTTTGCAGCACTAACACCTTTTTGGAATCGGTAAGTGGAAAATAAGTAGAGGTATGATGCTAGTGGGCATTAGTTGAGTTATGATTCTAACAAAAATGCATAACGATACATTTAGTAGACTACATTTGACATGAGATGCATGATGCATGTTAATAACTTCATTAAAGAATAGCAAGTGTTAATGTTTGGTTTAAAATTATGTTGATGGAATTTAAATCTTTATGCGGATAAAAGACAACAAGAAAATTCCATTGCATTTATGGAAAATCTTTAACACTCACTAGTGATATTGAAGATTAAGTACCAACCTTTGCATCCATACTATTACGATAATGATTATGATGCAATTAAAAAAAATGACTAAACTTACAATGCTCTACTTATAAATAATGAATGCATGTATTGTTTAGTGTGATAACAAAAGAATGTAGAAGGTGGGGAATGCCCTTGAAGAGTAAAATAAAATGTTCTAAAAGACATTGAAACAACCCCTTTCGATTTTAAAGATAGACAATGAATCAAGTGTTAAGGTCTCGACTGTAATGACTAATTGACGATTCAATCTTTTCGTGGATTTTGATTGAGTTATGATGGTTAGCAGCATTGATTAGTTAATATTACATGAATAACTATTATACTTATATGCATGAATTGAATTTATTAAATATTATTACATGTTGTAAACAAATTTATAGTTTACTTCATGTTGTTGGTCTATTGGTGACAATACATTGTTGAATTTGGGGTTGTTTGGATTGTTAGCATAATTATTATAAACGCTTACTTACTAATGATAAATTAGTGTTTTTGTACGGTTAAAGCTTTTCATAGGCTTTTAGTCATAACAATATTGTATGCAAGAAACCACAATGATTGAAAAAGTGGATACTTGTTTAGAAATGCACACATATGACTGCAAGTTCTTGAAGGTTACAAAGATATTTGATCATGATACAATAGTGTCATTTAAGTGGTTGGTTTAATGCATTGTATGTCAACCATACAAATAGAAATAGAAAAGGACTTTGGCTTTGCATATGAGCATACATAAATAATAATTAGCAGGATGCGAGCAACTAAGATTATTCAATAGTTTAAAAATGTACCAAAATGCATGAGATGAAATGAATTATGTATGTTCAACCAACTTAGTGATAGACTAGTGGTATTTAGATATTGTTGATTACATTGTTTGTTTAAACTTCACAACTTTATAAGTTGATGATTCAATGATGATGCTAGCTAGTATGCATCATACATCTAACAAATATGTTAATTACATATTTTAGAAATTCATCCAATGTATGTGAATATTGTGGTGACACTACATATTTGATTTAATGTGTTAAGTGCATCATGTTGTGGAAATATGATGTCTTCGTTATCATTGTTGAATGAAAAATCGAATGACATTTGAGTCTATTGGCATTACTAAGTGTCTTAACCAAGAATATTCTACGTGTTTGACTTGAATTTAGTAGTGTTTCATAATGATTGTTGATTAGATGCATATGCATAAAGGAAATGCCATTTTGCATAAGTTAGAACTGTGGGAATGTCAATGATTAAGGTAATATCCCTTAACTATTGTTTTGGAAAAAAACTTCGTCGAAACATTGTTTAAAATTCCTTGGATGTAGCATCTGGAAAAAGTATCCTTATTTGTTATGCTTACTTTTAAAGGATGAGAATGGTTTACGAAAAGCAAACAAGACCATACCTTTCTACATTGATGAAAAATTGTAAACTTAGATGCATGTGATAGTGAAATGCATCTTGAATGTATTTTGACAAAATATTTTTGTGAATAACAATAAGTTTGTAGAAGTTATGGTTTAATGAAAAGAGGTTGTGATTAATTTTTCTAGTGTGATTAAGAAGAGGTATCTTGACAGCAACATAATAAGAACCAGTGAAAGGTAAAACATTGCAATGTGATTTTCAACTGCAAAAGTGAAGGTATATTGTTTATCATATGTAAGGTTGGTATTCTTTTTCTAAAATTGCATGTTGATAATTATGTGGAATATTTGAATTAAATACAACCTATATGATATGACATATCAATTATGATTTCCTATCAAAATTACTTTTACGAGCTACGGGGCCAATGTTCAGGGTCAAGTATGAATACATGATGTACATAAATATTATTTTTGATTTAATGTTAATGTTCTTATGGTCAGTTATGTAAATTATATTGGGAAAAGGTGCTAAGGATAATTTCACATGTCACATAGTTGTGGGACAATTGTGAAAGGACCAAGGAGGGTTACGGGCTAAAGGTAGTTTCCTACCACTATTCCTCTCCCTAGAGATAAACGATCTTAGTAAAGAAAAAGAGTTGGAAAATATGGTCAGAGGGGAAAAATTATGAAGAAACTATGTTGGTTTCGGAACATGTTTGAGAAGGCCCAAAGAGTGTGTTGTTGAGCTCTAAATTCCTCATTGACAGGACATTGTTAGAGGAATAGGTAGGATGTCGCCAAGAGGAATCATGTATTGCATCCTATGTTGTAAGTGGAATATATGAGAAAACATGTTATGGTCATTGGAATTCCATACTTATCCCTATGGGGTCAATGAAATCCTAAGATTGACAGGTGTTGAGAGAGAAGCCCTAAGTCGACCTGGTATGGTCTTTGTCAGAGAATTGTTCTGAATGTGAAATTCGCTCAATATTGTTGTGGAAAATAGTTTCCATTGATTGGGGGGAGCATTCTTTTGTCCACTTTGGTTCTGATGGAAGAAAAAATTAACTAATCAGATAAGTGATGTGTTAAAAATTATTTTTCTATATGATTGTGTAAGAATTTTATGCACATATTGATAGGAAAGGAGCCTAGTGCTTGGAAAGAAATTAATAGAAGTGTAGTTCCTTTATTGTATTACCAATATTGTGAATTTATTTAGGTGGGTCTAAGACAGTATGCACTTGATGCAATTATTGATCATCTCAATGATTATAGAGTTAGCTTCTCTCTGAGTACTTGTAGAAGCGATGTGTGTATGTCTTTAGTGGGGGCTAAGATAGTATGCACATGGTGCAGTTATTGATCATTTCGATGATTAGAGGGCTAGACGCTCTCTAAGTACTTGTGGAAGTACTATGATTAAAATATCACTTGACATTGCATAAATAATTAATAATTGAAAATGTTGTGATTAATATGATTATGTTGAATTTTTTTATCATACATTACAAGGTGCTTGTTGTTAGATTATCAAACCACTCTTAGAGTGCTTACCACAAATGATAAACCACTTGTAATTGAAGTTATTGTGTGAAGTGACCAGGATTTCCAGGAGTAACTGACAAGTAAAAATAATTTGTTATAGAGACTTTGTTTTGTTTCTATGAAATTGAATAACGGTTAAGTGATCTAAAGTAAAAATTGAATATTTTTGTAGTTGTAAATGCTTATGATTATAGAAAAAAACATTAATGTTTATTTAATGGTATTTCCTCGAAACAAAATTCTTATTATTGAAGGGGAAGGATCCCTTTTAGTTGTTCTATATAGATGTCATGTGTAAAAGTTAATGATCAGCTTGGATGATTTGAGCCATTTCCTAATCTAGTCGATGAATTTCTTCTTGCTTTTCATGGCGGGCTGCAGGGTATACTATGGACTCTACTTCTGCTTGTAAACTCATAATTCTTTGCTGTAATGTATCTGCTGGTGCTTCCCTTTGTCACTTTCATTTTTGGCCAATCTGTGATGGCAGAGTCAACCTTAGTGCAATGACATTTGAGCCGATGGTGGCCTTATTAGTCGAGCGTGCTTACGCACCCTGCCGGTCCTCACCATATGAATAGTGAGTGACTCCGTCCCTAAGTAATAAATATAGGGTGAGGTAACGAACGCTTGACCCTTGAGAGAGGGCCCTCTCCTGGACAGTCGAGCGTGTTTACGCACCCTCAAACCACGGTGTTGGGGGTTCTAATCCCTCCTTGCCCACCCTGAAAGGGGACAAAAGGGAGGCCTTTCGGGGGTAGGGAGATTATGATTGGAATAGCGGACGCAAATCTATGGAACTTAGTCTTCACAAAGGAACACTCAAGATGGTGTTGTCTTTATGTGTGGGAGTATGTAATATCCCTACTGTAAAAGCTCTCGTAAAACTCATATATTTATAAATAAAAAGATTACAAGTTTAATATATATATAACCGTTTCCATCAAGAATCAATTAGAAGTTAACAAATTCTTGGAACCTTCTTTTCATTCTGTATTTTCCATAAATATATGCTTTTCAAAAAACAATTTTAATTGACTCACGTTACTCAATATACTTTCGTTACATTGATTGTTTTGGTGCATGTTGTCATCCATAGTGTTATACTACTCATTCATCATGTTCATTCAATGGATGAAATTTTCCATATATGTTTGGATGAATGGATCCACCAATCATTAAAATAATGAGAAGTTGTCGAGTGAAACAAGAATCTATAGATTCTCTGGAGGAGATTTGAGGGAAAAGCGACCATGAGAGTCGATTTTTCATGGGCTCATCAACTGTAAGAACTATTAAGATAAGTAGTCATACTCTGCTTAAAATTTAAAAAATATGGCATGTGTATCAAAGGTAGATTATTTTATTAATACCGTTGGAAATATTTGTAAGGTTCCTATAGAGTAGTTTTCTTGAAATGTTTGTGGGGATTGGTGTGTAAAAATATTAACGAACCACATTATCATCCAAGTCATTCTCTTGGAAAGATTATATGATGAAAGATAAATTACTGTGTTAATATTTTGGAAAAGAATGCATATGGATATTTTTCATAAAATTATAACTAACCATGTTAGTTCTTCAAAGTCATTTCTTCAAAAGGTTGCAAAGACTTCTATGAGGAAAGATATTATTTGCATGGTTACTATTGTATTAGTTTTCTTGAAAAAGAATATGTGCATATAAATGGTAAATATTGTATACATTTTCTTGGGAAATGTAAGGTCCCACCTTACCAACCATCAGTATTATACTAAGGCTGACTCAAAATGTGATTTAAGTTTAAGTTTTTAAGACGTAAAATTTAATGCAAGGTCATATATTTATATTTATTTTTTTATTTTTATTGCTATTCTTTACACTACATACTAATTTCTACTAAATAACTAACCCATGGTAATATTAAACTTCTCATTAAGGCTATAGGGTCATGGTTCCTCAAGATCCACAACTTACAACCATAAGTCTTAACATCACATTTAAATGATAGAGTCTATAGTGGGATAAATAATATACATCTTTACAAACCATAATTTCCAATTAGCTAATTTTTCATTCTATTGCAATTAAGAGTTTTTAAGAGTGACTAATTTGATTTTGTTCTAGATAATATGGCTATGAATTCTTTGGTAAAACAAAGGGAAGAAAAACAAGATAATTCAACTTCTAAAGGAGTGGTTTCCAATTATTATGAATTCATACGTAAGCTAACAATTACAACATTTCAACTAACCAATTTGCCTTCCATGGATTTTTAATTCAATGGAATCATCATGCTTATTCTTTGAGATATTTCCATAAACACCTTGGTTGCAAATCCTAAATTTACTTGGTCGTTTTGGTAGACAATTCATAGGTGTAATTAGCTACAACCATTGAAGCATTATGTCAAACAGTTTGCAAGCATGAAATGTACAACCATTGAGACATTTTTTCAAACACTTACAACCATAACCCTTAAGGTGATTTCAACAAAATTAACTAACATGAATTTAAGAATACATAATTTCTTTTTCTTTATCAGTAATGCGAAGAAGTGAACCTAATACATAAGTAAAACTGTCATCCATCTTTATTGTTGCATATACAAAAATTTAGGCACATAATGACTATAAATATTTAAGAATTTTTACAAATAGCTCACAGCGATGTAGCTGCAACCATTGGGAATTTTGAACAACGGTTAGGAGCCACAAAACAAGCTGCTAGCTATTACACTATCAAACAAGTAGTCACAAGTTTATTAAAATACCAATGTATTAACCATTGATACTTTAAAATAATAATTCCAAGTTTATATAACAGACTGATTTCATAAAAAGAGATTACCAGGTAAATCATAGCTACAAAAAAAAACAGCAAGACATACCAACAGGCAACATCAGCAAATTTGTAAAATATAGAAGATTACAGAATCAGATTCGGAAACTCTATCTTTTGAAATCAGAGTTGGGGCGACATGGCCAATAGGTACAGATACCCCCTAAATTTAAAATTAATCGAAACAGAAATGCCCAGAAATGCAATTATTTAAAACCACAACCAAAAACAAATTCATACTATCTCATTTATCCCTTTTGTCGAACATATACTGTGCAAACTTATCTATGGTTGTAAAAAGAGAAGGAAAAACCAAATTTATGCTATTAGCATGTTTTCATAAAACTCATGGCAGCCTGAATGCTTCAACCATTAAGATATGATGTAAATCAACTTGCAATGAAACTGTACAAAAAAAAACTTATAGAAAATAAACTACAATTATTGCAAAATTCCTTCAACATTTAGTGTGCAACATTTTATATACATCTAAGTTTCAGTCAAAAACCAAATAAGCAAAACCATGTAATGAACTACAAAAACAAAAACAATATAATGTTATCAACATACCTGGCAGTGAATTTATATAACTCAAAAAATGGGAGTATGCTCTAGCTCCAATATCCTTACCAACTCATTGTGAACTGCCTGATTTTCCTCCCAACCATATCCAGGAAGTACTTCTCCCCTGGAAACCCCGAGCTGCAAAAGCTCACAAGCAGTACCAAAAGACAACAGTAGAGAGATTTGCAAGGCAAACTAAGGAAGCAAATTTTCACTTCCTCTCAATACAACTCATGGCCAACCTAAATAGCTAGAGATATTAGGATTTTAACAATAATTTCAGATATATTATGGAAGCAATTTGCTACTCTCCATACCTCTCCCTCTCACTATTTTCCTCAAGTCTCTTCGACTATTGGCCACATCATCCCCAAGTGAGAATACATGAGATTCATATATAGGAGGAGAAACCAATTCTTGTCATAAAGGAGGAGTAATGTGCATGCATTAGATTTCATTTAGAGGAGTGTAACTTATCCCATTAAGGAGAGGTATGCATGCCTTAGTTAAGGAGAGTGTAATATATGCATTAAAGAGAGTGTAAGAGGAATATTTTATGACATATTTTTAATGAGTGAAAAGGAATATGCCATTATTTGATGAGTGCATAAAATAGAGTATAATGAATTATTTAAGAGAGAGAGAGAGAGAGAGAGAGAGAGAGAGAGAGAGAGAGAGAGAGAGCCATGAGAGTCATGAAGGAGATGTGTGAATTGATTGAGGAGATAAAATTGACTTGTAATTCCTTTTTAATAATAATATCATAGTCTTGTAAAAGATTAATAATATTGAGGATTCAATCAAGATTGAACTATTATGATTGATTAATGAGAAGTTAATTTGTTTTTATTCAACTCCGCTTCATTACCAATTTATGTAAAGTGATTTACTATTTTTGGAAAGTTGTGCTTGAGATGCTAGACATGACTTTCTATTTTCAGAAAGTCATTCTAGAATTGTGAGAATGAAATTTTATTTAAGGAAATTCTTCCATTAGTGGTATTTTTATTCTAGAGAATAGGGATTCCTCGCCCCTATTTCATGCATCTTTGTGCCTTAGTAGATTGAGGACTCCACGCCCTAATTTATTCCAAAGATCCAAGATTCCACAACTTGATCTTTTTAAATATTCAGGACTCTGCACCCTAAATATACAATACTCCACGTCTTTATCTTTCTTCGATTTAGGACTCCACGCCCTAATTTCCATGCCCTCTCATCTACTGTGGTATGAAACTTTGTGTTTCTCCTTATGGTACTGATTGTGAGCTTTTACCCATCTGATCGTTCACTGGTAAGGCCTTGTTCAAAGAATTGCACACATTACAATCTCATAGATCAAAGGAATCAAATGAATTTCATAATGAAATTAAATTAATCACATTTTACCCAGAATGGTGCATGGCTTCCACAATCATTTTGGTTTTGAAAAAAAATTGACTTCCACAGTCATCATAATTGAACATCCTTGTTGGAAAATGACCAGGTACCCTACTACAACCTTCTTAGTACAATACTAGACATATACAATCACACAAATCATGTATAATCCATAAATCATAATTAACCATCTATTCCACATAACCACGAGAATCCATGGGTATATGTGTCTCAATCTTGGATCACCATCCATGTCATAAACCTGCTTCATAAATTAGATACAAACACAAAAACATATGTATAACATTTTACTTAACCAAAACCATCTAATACAGATAATCAATGATGCCACATATAAGAGGAAATATAACTATATAAAACATTTTTCCCCAATCCAGTGATCAATATGTCATACATAAACATAAAAGGAATATAACTATGTATGTAAAACATTATTCCTCAATCATGTGATCAACCTATCATATATATATATAACCCTTCATAGGAGTGACAAAACTACACTAGAAAAATAGGACACTACATACTCCCCTTCTTGGAGTAAACTTGGCCCGAAGTTTAACTAAACAAAAAAGGAAACTCAAGACGCATAGAGGATGCATCTTCCCAAGTGGTGGAACTAGGACTATACGGGTCCCATTGGACCTTTACTTGGTCCACCACACGATGTCTGAGTTGTTGAGTGCGATGGTCCAAAATCCAAACTGGCTCTACCTTAAGAGTTCCTTCGTCTGTTACCTGTAATTGATGCCAATCTAAAATATGTGAGAAGGATCATGAACATACTTATGTAGTACCAAAATATGAGATACATCATGCATATGATGAAAAACGGGTGGTAAATAAAGATGATATGCCACAGGTCCAACCCTTATGATGATCTCAAAAGGCCCAAAAAATCGAGGAGAGAGCTTAGATCCTTTCCCAAACCTAATAGAGCTTTTCTAAGGTTTTACTCGAAGAAAAAAAAATTCCCCTTCTTTAAAACTACGATCCACTCTATTCATATCAGCATAGCTCATCTCTCTTGTTAGTGCCTAGATTTAGCTGAAAAGGTAGGATCCAGGGCCAGCATCAAACCATGCTCAGCCTGGTAGCTAGCCCTACCAGGTCAAGAGAGGGCTCTCTCTAGGTCAATCTCAGCAAATAATGATCGATGAGGGCTTGAGATGACTGAAATATCTTCTGATCTTAGGCTAGGTATGAGTGTAAGAGATTTTGATTGAATAAAATAGTATTTTGTTGGCTCAAAAGGAAAGGCAGATTTTAGGGTGCGGGGATTGAGGCTCAGTTCTGCAGAGATCTCAATGGGGCAAGGTAGGAAATCGTTTTGGCACTTAAATTTGAGTGAGACGGAAGGAATAGATAGGTGAGGTGTCAAAGAGGGAAATAAAAATCATGAATCCTCTCCAAACAGCTGAAAACATCAAATAACTAAAGCAAGCTTCAAGTAGAGCACTGCACTTTCAATGGATTCTACTTACACTCTTGCTTGTTTAGTTCATAAGAAATAAGATAGATAATGGCATACAATCACATAAACAAATTCAAAATTAGAAAGAGAAGCATTGTAACAAGACAAATTTCCACATGAATCCCAAACAATGCTACAAATCCTGGTCTCAATTCCTTAGCCAAAATGAAAATATGATTGTACAACGAAGCTCAATGCTTTCTCTGGAGTCCAACCATGCTAATGACTAAAAAATAACATAATATAGACAACATAGCTCATCCTTACTTCTAGGGGTCGAGCTCACATGTTTAGGAGCTGATCCAATGGATTCTAAACTGAGAACTAGAAACTAGGCAACATAACAACATGCCTCTAGAAACAAGGGAACTGATTCATTCAATTTCAAACAACCTCTAAACTGATGAATCTACTTATACAAGTGAAAATATAACATATTTACATCATGTCCATCAATGTTCATCAAATTACATCACAAATTTTCCATTAGGAAAGTGAAAAATTCAAACTAGGCAATGCTGGGCGAAAAACAGAGCAAAACTTAGTCAAACTAGCAATTTTTCCTCTATGCGTCGCGCCTGATTCTCTATGCATTGTGCCTGTTTGGACCCACTTTTGGAGGCCTTACCGATGTCGAAATGAGCTCCGGGTGTGCTTGTTGGAAAGGTCTATCTGTCTAATTTTCAACCAAAGTGTAATTTTTCAATTTGGCCTCCATTTTCCCCACCAAAAGTCCATTCTCCCAACACTACTTCTTGTGTGTCAAAATAGGGGCAGTGAGGTCATTTTTTGAGTGTTTCTGACCTTTTTGAGGGCTCAAAACCTGCCCAAATTTCTTGGCCATAGGTAGGAAAGTGTAATTTTGCATTCCAAATCCAAAAATGCTGAGTTTTTTTGATTTGGAGCCCCTAGAAAAATCAAGCGCCATGTGGTGCAACGCATAGGGCAGAAAAACCTGTTTTTTGTGCCGAAAATTTCCAAAATGCAAAAATTGCCCCAAATTTCTTGAAATTTTGGCTGAGTCTTCTCTATCAAGCATTATGTTGGGCCAAGGAAGCCTCAGCCAATATATAAATTCCTTCATCCTCTTTTTTCCTCGTTGATGCTCTCTTCAACTTTGCTTTCAAACTCTTGATTCTCGCTTGGCACACCAAATTCCGAGAAAAATAATGATATGACAAGTTTCTAAGCATATTATTTTCATTGATGGCCTTCTCCAACTTCCTCTCCAAGTGGATATTGACTCTTTTAAGCCATGACTCCCTATCGGCATTTATCTCTTGCTCCAATGAAGTAAACTCCACCATCCTCCTTTGGGTAGCTTGACGATTCTCTCAAATGTTTTACAACTCCATAATCACCTGTTGGTCCTCAAGCTGCTTATTCCTCTACTCCAGGTACTATATGGTCCATTGAGCTCTATCCAAGTTGGTAGACAAGGCATCAATGTCTGCCTACTGCTCCTTAATGATTTCTCTAAGACTTGTTTTTTGCGGGCCCATATCGGTATCATCACCCTCAATGAGGATGAAATCAGTCTCCCGCTCACCTGATGGTCCCTCCTCCTGTAGTGGCCTCTTGCCTCAATCCTGAACCTGCTGTGCTAATGATGGAAGTGAGGCCCCTTCCACCCCTGGTGGAGATAACACTTGCTTTGCTGCTGCGAACAACCGTCTAGTGCCCTTCTGATAGGTGATGAACACTAGCACACTCGCGGTCTGTGTCTCATGGCCCTCATGCTGATAGGAAGCTCCATATGTCTCATGCCCGGCCTCTGAAGGTCCCTGTGAAGCTCTAAAAAACTCACGAGAGATGAAGTCATCCCAAGTGATGCCCTGTAAACCAAGCTGATGAACGACCAAAATTTTGATGAGAGCAAAATGATAAATACTGTTGAACTGCTGCTGAGGAGTCCAGTGCTGCACAAGGGTGGTCATCTTCTCTATGTTTCGGCACATGAACTAAGTGATGTTCATCATCCGTAACCGGGTAAAATGCATCAGTAGCCTGATATGATAAGCATATAAGCTGGAGAACCGACCCTCACAGCTGAAATACTTCATGATGAGTTTCATTAAAGGAGCATATTCATCCTTGAGGTACCGAAAAGGAAACACTCTCTTGAGCTGTCTCAAAAAGTCAGGCTTGATGTACGGTTCATAATGTTGTTGGTCAATTTTCTGCCTCTTGTTCCATGGCTCTCCAATGTTAGGTATGCCGGTTGCTAATGAAATGGATTCTGGTGTTAATGTGAAAGTGACACTAGCTAGAGTGGCTTGATCACCATGTAAATGCAATACAAACAAGCGAGCCAACTCATGATGAAACTAAATATTAGAAACCTTCTCACAAAATTCATAACATGACAGATGCTAGAAACAAAATATGGCAAGTGGGCAGGCCTGTAATTCAGCAAGAGTGGTTGGTTCTTCTCTGATATGTTTGCCACCTCTATGAGGCCTCTTAGGTGCATGTCCCTCTGCAGGTGAGTCACTTTGGGTCTCCTCTTCATAATCATATGAAGGATCAAATGCCATGTCTGCTAGGAGGTAGAATGTCTTGGAGAAGTAGGTGTTGATATGTCAAACTGTATTGAACTATTTTTGGCGATGCGTTTGACCTCTACCACCAAGGGAAAACAATGAAATGAGGGATAGTGGAGGGGTAATTTAGGGAATTAGGGAATTAGGGACTGTTGGGGTAGGGTTATTTAAGGGAACTGGGAATTAGAATGTAGTTTGGGAGCTTTTGTATAGGACTAGGGTTTGGTGCATTTGGGAGTTTGGGAAAGAGAAATTGGGATATGGGATTAGGGGATTAGTGAACTTAGGGGGTAGGAGAACTTAGGGAATAAGGAAATCAATGGACAAATGGGATAAGGGAGTGATGGAGGAATGATATACTTGGTAGCAAAATAGTTAATCAAAACCCTAGGCAACAAGTTTCTTTGAGGAATTTCAAATGGTAGGGTTTGATTTTTTTTTAAACACTCACCATTCATTAACCACCATAACATAAACACCAATCTTGGATAAAAAATAGAGGTGGAGGCTCTACCTACCTGGAACAAGACAAATTCATTTGTTTTTGGCAATTTGAGCAAATTCTGGAAGTTTTCGGGCTCTTTGGCTGTGTGCGCCGCGCATCCAGCCCAATGCACCATGCCCAGCGTATGTGCCACACCCTTGCAAAGTTTGAGGCCCAGTGCGCCGCACCTGGTGAGTGTGCCGCACCTTTTGCCCAGTGTGCCCCGCTGGTAACTTACAACGATTTTCACCCAAACTTCTCACTTACTCACCAAAATCACTTTGCCTTGCTTCTCTTTGCTCTTGGAGTCCAAATGAGCTTTCAAACATTTGGAGAAATGATTTATACATGGAGCTTTTCAATTTTAATTTTTCCAAACCCACTTTCATAATGTTTTGCAAATGAAATTATTCTCAAACTCTGTTTTTTTGGACTTTTTCACTTTAGTTGAGTTTTGTGATGACTAAATGACTTGAGCTTTGCTTGTTTTGCAGGTGTTGGAGCTTCTGGGGCTAAGGAAAGAAACCAGGGTTGCAAATGGAGTGATATACAATGAAGAAAATAAAATTTCATGATTTTTTGTACAATAAAAGCAAAATACTCTGTTTTTTCCTCAAAACAAAATTTTGAGGAAAAACACATTTTCAAACACTTGGCAATGAAATTTATTGATATTGAAACCTCCTCATGGCCTGCTAGTAATTATTGGACACTTTGAAACATTTTTTGACAAAACCCTAATGAAACCCTAGACCTAATTGACAATGAAACCCTAAAGACAACCTTTGCAATCTTAAGCTAAAAGGAAGACTGTATATGCTTTTTATTTTAATGAAAAAACATGAGCCAACAGGTAGATAACATGAGAGAAACTGTAGGAATGCCACTATCGTCAGATGATCCATGCGCCTAATGGAATGCAAATGACTAGGCAGGACACCTAATATAAAATGCAAGAAGAGGGTTTGATCTCTGACATAGGGATGAAAATACCAACTCTAACATTGGCTCCAATGGGGATGGTAGCTCCTTGGAGGTGCCAAGATCTACAGATCTGTGGGAAAGTAGGCAGTGCTTTCGTCCATTGGGCTATGGAGTCAACAACTTCGACACAACAAAACTGAACTCTTGACTGAAAGACTCAATTTCAGGACTGAACATGACTCAAATTGACTCATTTTCAAGACTAAAATTGATCAAAAGACCTAACCCTAACAAACCAAACCAGGACTAAAATCAAACCTTATCTTTATAGCCTTCACCTGGGGCCCCAAGCTGAAGAATGAAAACAACACTCTCTTGCAATGGAATTTAAACAAACCGGTATATACAATGATGGATAGGACAACAGAAAATAGTTCACACAATATTCTGTTTGAGGAGTCGACCATTGACTGGCCCACCAGGATAGTCTTCGCCATTCAGCTCTTGCAAAAGGAAAGCATTCTGGCCTCGATGTGCAGCAGTCTTGTACGGTCCTTTCCAAAGATTTTCAAATTTTCCGTGCTTACCTTTTTCTTCATTCCTTGCATCCTATTTCAGCACTATGTCTCCGATTTCAAACCTGTCCGCCTTTGCTTTTTGGTCATATATCCTCTTAATTCTTTCTTGCAGCTTGGAAGTGTTTTGAAATACCTCCTCTCTAGTTTTCTGTAAATGTATCATTTGATTGATCCTCTGCTGCAAACTATCGTCCTCGCTGCCAGCTTCTTGCAACAGTTTTACCACCGGGACTGCCAAAGAGGTCGGGAAGACTGTGTCTACACCGTACACAAGCTCAAAAGGAGACATGCCAATAGATTTCTTTTGACTTACCCTATCTGCCCAAAGTGCATTGACCAACTTTTTGTGCCAACTCTTCTTGTTAGTTTCCAGTAGCTTTTTGATGATGTTGACAAGAGATTTGTTTGAGGATTCTGCCAAACCATTGCCTTGTGGGTAATAAGCAGTCAAATGCCCCAAATTGATTTGACACTTATGACAAAAATAAATCATTCTTTTCGATTTAAAGGCTGCTGCATTGTCAGTGATCAACTTATTTGGACAACCACAACGAGACAAAATATTGTTTTCAAGAAAAGAGATAATTACCGAATCAGTAGCTTTCCTTGTAGGAATTGCCTTAATCCATTTGGTGGAATAATCCGTTACTGTGAGGATCCACTTATGCTGTGCTGAAGAAGAAGGGTGAATCTCACTAATAAAATCCAAACCCTACTGCTGAAATGGAGCGCTTAATTCAATGGGCTTGAGTAGTAAAGGTTGCAACTTCCGCTTACCTTGAAAAAATTGACATTCGTGACAACTAGCCACTGGTTTTTACACATCAGCAAATAGACTTGGCCAATAATACCCCGCTCTTAAGATTTAATTCGCTGTTGTCTTCCAGAAAAGATGGCCTCCGCAATCTCCCTTGTGAAAATCTTCCATAACTTGTTTTGCCTCTTCTTCTACTAAACAATTCAACAAGACACCACCAGGATCTTTCCAATAAAGTGCACCATTCATGATACAAAAATTTTCAGCCTTCAACTTCAGTGTCCTACTTTTATTCTTAGCCATCCCAGGAGGTGCTGACAGATTTTGGAGTACATAAACAAAGTCCGAATACCAAGGAGAAAGGAGGAAAATTTCTGATACCTGAGTGGGCAGATGTTCTTCATCTTCCTCGGACATAGTAGCAATTAGATTAATTTCCAAAGCGTGTATATTTGACTCAGCCATTAGTTTAGCCAGCCCTTTTCCTTTAATAAGCTTTGTTGGTTTGATTTCTACATCATATTCCAGCAAGGCAGTAATCCATTTGTCTCTCCTTCCCTCCGAATCTGTTTGCACTAGGACATTTTTGACAGCAGCATTAGGAATATAAGCAAGGATGTGAGAATGCAAAATATAAACCTGGAAATCTTTCAATGCTTTTACCAACGCAAGGGCCTATTTTTCAATAATATTATACTTCAATGCCACATCCCTTATGGTTCTGCTAAAGAATTCAATTGGTTTCTCGAGCTGGTCTCTTTTCTACATCAAGACAGCTACCATGGTATGATCTGAGGAAAAGGAAAACATAATAAAATCCTGAGTATAGTCCGAGATGATCAAAACCGGAGCTGAAGAAAGGGCTAATTTCACCAAATTAAAAGAATTAACTACTTCCTCGGTCCACCTTACTACACTATCCTTTTTCAGCATGTTTGTGATCTCTCTTAAGTGTTTTGCAAGATTGGGCACAAAGCGACGTAAGAAATTGATCTTACCATTGAAGGATTGGATTTCTTTCTTACTTCGTGGGAAATCAATCTTTTGAATGACCTCCACCTGAGCTGGATCGAAGCGGATGCCCTCCTTTGAGATAATATGCCCGATAAGCTTGCCTTCATTCATGGAAAACAAGCTTTTCTTTGGATTGAGCGAGATGCCATACTTCCTACACCGCTGGAAAACAATCTTCAAATGATAGAGGTGCTCTTCATCTTTATTAGAGAAAACTATTAAGTCATCAAGATAAACAACTAGAAAAACATATTTTTTATTGGAAAACGCTATATCCATCTCCCGCTGAAAGGTTGCACCAACATTTTTCAATCCAAAAGGCATCTTTGTGTAATGAAAAGTTCCCCATGGAGTGGTGAATGTTGTTTTCTCACAATCATCCTCATGGACTAGAATTTGGTTATAACCCGAATAACCATCGAGTAGTGACATTCGAGATGCTCCAACTATTCGCTGAAGTATGTGATCCATCTTGGGAAATGGATAGTTGTCTTTCAAGGAAACTTTGTTCAAATTTCTAAAATCAATGCATACCCGGGTCTCACCTGTTTTCTTGCGGACAGGCACCAAGTTTGAAATCCAATCTGAAAATCTTATGGGGACTATGATACAAGCTTTATACAACCTATTCACTTCCTTCTCGATTGAAGGCAGCAGCTTTGTATTTATTTTTCTTAGCTTTTGACGAAAAGGCTTTTGATTTTTCTTGATCAGGATCACATTATGAATTATGCTCGTGTCATACGCCTTTAAGTCTGAATAATCCCAAGCGAATACATCAGTAAAAGAGGATAAAAAACTAATATAATTTTCTTTTACCTGTGGGGGCAATTCTTTTGATAATTTCACCATCTTGGGATTTTCAGCTGATCCAATGTTCACATCCTCAACTCCTTTTTCGGTTGGCAACAAGGTCGATTTTCTAGCCACACCTTCTTGATCGAAGAGCTCCTCTAAAGGTATTAGAACTTTAGGAATGATGTTGTCTTTGAGTTGCAAAACTTCCATCTGATTGACTTCCATATCCTCATCATCATCATCACATTCCATATCAATAGTAATGTCCTTGAATTTACCTTTATTTTGCAGAAATTCATCGATCTCATCATCATCTTGGAACACTTTCCAATACCTTTGATTGTTGGGGACAGCTGGGCAATGCTTCACGTGAATCTCAAACTTATTGTTTGAGTTCATAGGAATCTTCAAATTTCTTGCTGCTGTTGCAAGTGAATCTGCAATGACATTTTGAGCACGGGGCACACAAGTTATAGTATAATCAGAAAATACCTTCAAGATATCCAACACTGCATTGTGGTAGGCCTGCATTCGAGGATGCTTAGCTTGGTACTCGCCTTTCACCTGCTTGATAACTAACTCAGAGTCACCATACACTGAAATCCTCTTAGCATTTAATTTTCTAAGAACTTTCAAACCAGCAATCAAAGCTTCATATTCAGCCTCATTGTTTGAACAGTCAAAAGCTAATTTATAAGAGCAGACCCTTACATTACTTGGCACTTTGTTTGGGGTGAAAACCAGGCTGCGTATCCAAATACCAATTCCAGCACCTTCCCTTCCTACTGCGCCATCAAAGTCCATGCTCCATAGGCTTGTTTCATCCTCTTCCAAATGCTGAAATTCTTTTTCTTTTCCTTGTTGTCTATCAATATGTTGTTGCTGTCGGACTGCTGATTGCTCAGCGGTGCCATCAAGTCTTTGCCATTCTTGTTTCAAGACTTCTCTGAAATTTTTAATTATCTCGGGAATGTCTTCTACTTCCACTATTTCGCTATTTACATCATTAAAACTATCTGAATACAAAACAAATGACTCTAGATCAGTATGTACATAGTTGATTAGATGATTTACCAGTTTCTCCTTGCTAGTGATCATGTACTTCATTTTCTGTTCTCAGTATACTTTCCTCATCTGACAAAACACGGGGAATTGTAACATAGGAGAAATCAAGTTGCATTATCCCTTTAATCTTTGCTCCCAAAGATCTGGAAAGAATCATGCCAAATCTAGGAGGTATATCCGCCACCACCACATCCATCAAAACATTTTTAGCCAGAATCTGATCCAAACTGACCACCAAATCCTTGATAAGCCCAATGCACCTTACTCTACCAGAATCGAAAGAGTAAAGGTCATGGTATTTACTAGTGATATCCAATCCTAATTTCTCCATGAGGGCTTTCGGCATGAAATTATGAGAAACTCCGGAATCAAACATAGCATCATGTAATACAAAATCATGCACCCTGATATTGATATAGAATGGAGCAACATCACTATCTTGGGACTGACCTTCCAACGTTGGCCCAAAGATCAGCTCGGGACTGTCATCTTCCACATTTACCATGTCGGATGATGGATCTAAACTCAAAATTTTAGACACCTGACTTTTATAATTGTTGTTATTCATCAACTCAGAAAGGAATGGATATTTTCAACTTAGGAATTTCATTTTCTAAGTTAAAAACTGAAACTTTTTCTACCACTTTTGCTGGAACATCCTTCCTCTCCATTTTTCTCCTTTGACACATTTGGCTGATTTGGTTTTTCACTTGCTGATGTCGTTTTGTTGGTGCTAGGATCAGCTGTCTATTTTCCCTTTCTCTGCACATGAGGAGTATCATTCTTTGACATTGCTGCCTGCTTCCTTTTCTGAATGGGATTTACAGGCACATCTCTATTCCGAAGTGAATATTGTCGTTGATGAGATGACAAAGCATTCATGTATCCTCTTTGGTATTCATCAGACTTTTCCGTAAGCACTCTCTCATTTTCCAAAATAAAATTTTCATCCCCTCGTTCAGCTGGATTCTCGGAGTACTCCTCATCCTCAGTGATGAAAATTGGCATGTCATTGAGCGTAAAGAAATGATTTTCTTGTCCAATCACATTATCCTCCTCTTTTGATTCCAGACCAAGTACAACATTCTGTTGTAGAGGTGTCTGCACTTGTTGCTACGTTGCTTGATCTTGGGCTCGCTGCTCTCTTTGTTTGATCCTATATTGGGACTACTGCTGGCCATGGAAGTTAGGATTTCTGACTTGTGGTTTAGACTTGTCAAGCTTCATCCTATCAAGCATCTGTTCCACCATTCAAAGCACTTGATCTGATGAGGAAGACTCCTCTTTTATTGCGACTTTCTTTTCGGCTCTTGCTCTAGCTCTCTTGGCCAGCAGATTTTCTTCAACGCTGACCGCAATTTCTGCATGTCTTCCAAAGTAGCCAGATTTCTCTCTCTTAATTGATAAGCCATATCAGTATCAAAACCGTTCGAAAAATTAATCAAGGCTAGCCTCATGGGTGGCTTTATATGATCTGGGATTGCATTGTAAACTGAATTGAATCTAATACAGTAATCTTGAACAGACTCACCAGAATTCCGCTTGATGTGCTCATACTTGGAAAGGATCTGAAGGGGATTTTTCTTCGCTTCCCAGTGGTCTAAGAATTGTCTCTGTAGATTGGCCAATGTATTGATGCTTGCAGCCCGCAAGACCCTGAACCATTTCCTTACTTCACCACCAAATGTTTGTACAAAGAGCGTCATGGCTACATTTTCTACATCAATCTCATGGAGATCGAAGAAATCCGTCATTCTGTCCACATGTTGCTGAGTTGTAACACTATGAGGAGTACCATCAAACAAAGGAATTTTTCTTTGATAATCGGTGGGCATATCATCCAAATTTTGAGGCAATACAAGAGGTGCAAAATGAGCAGCCATTGCTCTTGGTGGATTTGCAATTGGTCTTGGGGATGTTGGGGGAGTGGGTGGAGTTGATGTATGGGGGGTACGACGAGGTGTACGTGAAGGGGAAGCAATCTGGGATGTTTTAAGAGTAGAAGGAGGCGATACTACTGCAGATTTTTTATTAGAAACAGTAGGCTGCACAGGAATGGTAGGAATGAAAGGAGGTTTAGTGGGAATTCTTATACTAGATGCAATTGCGGATGACCCAAGGGTTGCAGAAGCAGTCTCTAAGAAATCATCAATATTGGAAGCCACAATTGCAGTCTGGAGCTGGTTCAAAATATAATCATCAATAGATTTATTAGCCCTTTAAGTTTCAAGATTTGTAACAAACTCAGGATTCAAGGTAGTTGAAGCAATAACGCTTTTAGATTTGGTTTCAAACAAAGACAACTCAAACTGCTCATCAAACTCAAGATCCTCAATATACTCAAAACCAACAGGACATGATTGAGATTTGAACACGGGAATGATAGAACTTCCTTGGTAAACTATTCTTGGAATAAGATTGGGATTTCTGTAAACAAGAGGGGGATCATGATCCAGATTTGCTCTGGTATGTCTTCTGGAAGCTAGTGTGCTATTTTTTCCAAGAAATCAAATTGTCATTAACAACTTGTTCAGCCTATCAAATCCTAAACTTATCATCCAAAAGCTTATAATTATCAGATGTACTGGGGTGATCTACAAGTTAGATGCTCCGTTTATAAGACTAGACCGGAGATTGACTGAAGTAGCATTTATCTACTTGCGCTAATGCAAAGGAAAAGCATTTCAGAGGCTACTTGGCTAATCTTCAGGCTTCGTCTGTAGTTTATAAAATGAAGAATACCAACAAACAAATAAACTATTCCCCAGTATTGTCGCCACTATGTTAGTTCCTAGATTTACCTCAGGCTGAAAAGGTAGGATCCAGGGCCAACATCAAACCACACTCAGCCTGGTAGCTAGCCCTACCAGGTTAGGAGAGGGCTCTCTCTGGGTCAATCTCAGCAAATAATGATCGATGAGGGCTTGAGATGACTGAAATATCTTCTGATCTTAGGCTAGGTATGAGTGCAAGAGAGTTTGATTGAATAAAATAGTATTTTGTTGGCTCAAAGGGAAAGGCACATTTTGGGGTGCGGGGATTGAGGCTTAGTTTTGTAGAGATCTCAATGGGGAAAGGTAGGAAATCATTTTGGCGCTTAAATTTGAGTGATATGGAAGGAATAGATAGGTGAGGTGTTGAAGAGGGCAAGAGCAATCATGAATCCTCCCCAAACAGCTGAAAACATCAAATAACTAAAGCAAACTTCAAGTAGAGCACTGCACTTTCAATGGATTCTACTTGCACTCTTGTTTTTTTAGTTCAGAAGAAATAAGATAGATAATGGCATACAATCACATAAACAAATTCACAATTACAAAGAGAAGCACTGTACCAAGACAAATTGCCACATGAATCCCAAAGAGTGAAGTAAATCCTGGTCTCAATTCCTTAGCCAAAATGAAAATATGAGTGTACAATGAAGCTCAATGCTTTCTCTGGAGTCCAACCATGCTAATGACTAAAAAATAACATAATATAGACAAACATTCCTTTCCTCTAGGGGTCGAGCTCACATGTTTAGGAGCTGATCCAACTGATTCTAAACTAAGAACTAGAAACTAGGAAACATAACAGCATGCCTCTAGAAACAAGGGAACTGATTCATTCAGTTTCAAGCAACCTCTAAACTGATGAATCTACTTCTACAAGTGAAAATATAACATATTTACATCATGATACATCAATTTTCATCAAATTAAATCACAAATTTTCCATTAGGAAAGTGAAAAAGTCAAACTAGGCAATGCTGGGCGAAAAACAGAGCAAAGCTTGGTCAAACTGGCAATTTTTCCTCTATGTGCCGCGCCTGATTCTCTATGCATTGCACCTGTTTGGACCCACTTTTGCAGGCCTTCCCGATTTCCAAATGAGCTCCAAGTTTGCTTGCTAGAAAGGTCTGCTCGTCTACTTTCCAACCCAAGTGGAATTTTTCAATTTGACCTCCATTTGTCCCTCCAAAAGTCCATTCTCCCAAAATTTCTTCCTGCGTGTCAAAATAGGGGCAGTGAGGTCATTTTTTGAGTGTTTTTGACCCTTTTGAGGACTCAAAACCTGCCCAAATTTCTTGGCCATAGGTAGGAAACTATAATTTTGCATGCCACATCCAAAAATGCTAGGTTTTTGTGATTTGGAGGCCCCTAGAAAAGCGAGCGCCACGTTTTTTGTGCCAAAAATTTCCAAAATGCAACAATTAGTCTTCTCTATCAAGCATGATGTTGGGCCAATGAAGCCTCAACCAATATCTGAAGTCCTTCATCCTCTTTTTGCCTCCTTGATTCTCTCTTCAACTTTGCTTTCAAACTCCTGATTCTCACTTGGCACACTAAGTTCTGGGAAAAGTAATGATATGACAAGTTTCTAAGCATATTCTTTTCATTTATGTCCTTCTCCAGCTTCCTCTCCAAGTGGATATTGACTCTTTCAAGCCATGACCCCCTATTGGCATTTATCTCTTGCTCCAATGAAGTAAACTCCACCCTGCTCCTTTGGGCAGCTTGGTGATTCTCCCGAATGTTTTTCAACTCCAGAATCACCTGTTGGTCCTCAAGCTGCTTATTCCTCTACTCCAAGTATTGTATGGTCCATTGGGCTCTATCCAAGTTGGTAGACAAGGCATCAATGTCCGCTTGCTGCTCCTTAATGATTTCTCTAAGATTTGTGCTTTGCGGGCCCATATTAGTATCATCACCCTTAACAAGGATGAAATTAGTTTCCCACTCACCTGATGGTCCTTCCTCCTGTAGTGGCCTCTTGCCTCGATCCTGAACCTGCTGTGCTGATGATGGAAGCAAGGCTCCTTCTACCCCAGGTGGAGATAACACTCGCTTTGATGCCACGAACAACCGTCTAATGCCCTTTTGATAGGTGATGAACACTGACACACTAGCAGTCTATGTCTCATGGCCCTCATGCTGATAGGAAAGTCTACCTGTCTCATGCCCAGCCTCTGAAGGTCCCTGTGAAGTTCTGAAAAACTCACGAGAGATGAGGTCATCCAAAGTGATGCCCTGTAAACAAAGCTGATGAACGACCACAATTTTGATGAGAGCAAAATGATAAATACTTTTGAACTGTTGTTGAGGAGTCCTGTGCTGCACAAGGGTGGTCATCTTCTCTATGTTTCGGCACATGAAGTAAGGGATGTTCATCATCCGTACCCAGGTAAAATGCATCAACAACCTGATATGATAATCATATAAGCGGGAGAACCGACCCTCACAGCTGAAATACTTCATGATGAGTTTCATTAAAGGATAATATTCATCTTTGAGGTACCGAAAAGGAAACACTCTCTTGAGCTGTCTCAAAAAGCTGGGCTTGATGTACGGTTCATAATGCTGCCAGTCAATTTTCTGCCCCTTGTTCCATGGCTCTCCAATGTTAGGTATGTCAGTTGCTAATGAAATGGATTCTGGTGTTAATGTGAAAGTGACGCTAGCTAGAGTGGGTTGATCACCATGTAAATGCAGTACAAACAAGCGAGCCAACTCATGATGAAACTGAATACTAGCAACCTTCTCACAAAATTCATAACATGACTGATGCTGGAAACAAAATATGGTAAGTGGGCAGGCATGTAATTCAGCAAGAGTGGTTAGTTCTTCTTTGATATGTTTGCCACCTCTATGAGGCCTCCTAGGTGCATGTCCCTCTGTGGGTGAGTCACTTTGGGTCTCCTCTTCATAATCATATGAAGGATCAGATGCCATGTCTGCTAGTAGGTAGAATGTCTTGGAGAAGTAGGTGCTGATATGTCAAACTGTCTTGAACTATTTTTGGCGATGTGTTTGACCTCTACCACCAAGGGAAAACAGTGAAATGAGGGACAGTGGAGGGGTAATTCAGGGAATTAGGGAATTAGGGACTGTTGGGGCAGGGTTATTTAAGGGAACTGGGAATTATAATGTAGTTTGGGAGCTTTTGTATAGGACTAGGGTTTGGTGTGTTTGGGAGTTTGGGAAAGGGAAATTGGGATAGGGGATTAGTGAATTTAGGGGGTAGGAGAACTTAGGGAATAATGAAATCAATGGACAAATGCGATAAGGGAGTGGTGGAGGAATGATAGACTTGGTAGTAAAATAGTTAATCAAAACCCTAGGCAACAAGTTTCTTTGAGGAATTTCAAATGGTAGGGTTTGATTTTTTTTAAACACTCACCATTCATCAACCACCATAACATAAACACCAAACTTGGATAAAAAACAGAGGTGGAGGCTCTACCTACTTGGAACAAGACAAATTCGTGTGTTTTTGGTGATTTGAGCGAATTCTAGAAGTTTTCGGGCTCTTTGGGTGTGTGGGCCGCGCATCCAGCCCAATGTGTCCTGCCCAGTGTATGCACATGCCCTTGAAAAATAACACAGGAGTCTGAGGCCTAGTGCGCCGCACCTGGTGAGTGCGCCGCCCCTCCTGCCCAGTGCGCCGCACCTGGTGAGTGCGCCGCCCCTCCAGCCCAGTGCGCCGCGCCAGTAACTTACAACGATTTTCACCCAAAATTCTCACTTACTCACCAAAATCGCTTTGCCTTGCTTCTCTTTGCCCTTGGAGTGCAAATAAGCTTTCAAACATTTGGAGAAATGGTTTATACATGGAGCTTTTCAATTTTAATTTTTCTAAACCCACTTTCATAATGTTTTTCAAATGACTTTATTTTCAAACTCTGTTTTTTTGGACCTTTCCACTTCATTTGAGTTTTGTGATGACTAAATGACCTGAGCTTTTCTTGTTTTGCAGGTGTTGGAGCTTCTGGGGCTAAGGAAAGAAACCAGGGTTGCAGATGGAGTGATATACAATGAAGAAAATAAAATTTCATGATTTTTTGTACAATAAAAGCAAAATACTTTGTTTTTTCCTCAAAACGGAATTTCGAGGAAAAACACATTTTCGAACACTTGGTGATGAAATTTATTGATATTGAAACCTGCTCATGGCCTGCTAGTAATTATTGGACACTTTGAAACATTTTTTGATGAAACCCTAATGAAACCCTAGACCTAATTGAGAATGAAACCCTAAAGACAACATTTTCAATCTTAAGATAAAAATAAGACTGTATATGCTTTTTTTTAATGAACAAACATGATCCAACAGGTAGATAACATGAGGGAAACTATAGGAATTCCACTACCATCAGATGATCCATGCACCTAATGGAATGCAAATGACTAGGCGGGACACCTAATATGAAATGCAACAAGAGGATTTCATATTTGACGGAGGGATGAAAATACTGACTCTAACATGTCTATCCTATACCTACTTTAATCCTTGACTTATATGACACACTTGTTCTTCCATTTCTTGAAGAATTTCAGGACCTACTTAGATTCTTTCCCTCTAATCTATCCCAACTTAAAGGTGTTCTACATGGTCTTCCATACAATATCTCATAAGGTGCCATACCAAGGGAGCAGTGATAACTATTATTGTAAGCAAACTCCACTAGAGGAAGATAATATTCCCACTTAGATTTTTGATCCATTACGTACATTTTAAGCATGTCCTATAACACTTGATTTACTCTTTCAGTTTGGCCATTAGTCTCCGGATGATAAGTTGTACTGAAATTTAATTGTGTCTGAAGGGCTCCCTAGAAACTAGTCCAAAATCTTCTTGTAAATATAGAGGCCCTATCTAATATGATTTTCTTAGGAAAACCATGAAGTCTATCCACCTCCTTGATAAATACTTTTGCTATTTCAGATGCTTTGTAAGTATCTCTAACAAGTATAAAATGGGCACTCTTAGAAAGTTTATCTACCACCACCAAAATGGAGTTATTCCTTTTGGTTGTTTCAGGTAATTCAACAATAATGTCCATATATATTTCTTCCCATTTGGACTCAGGAATGTTATGCAGCTACAACAATCTTGTTGGATGACCATGTTCTGCTTTAAATAGCCAAAATTCCAAACATTTTGCCACAAAATTTGCTACATCCTTCTTCATGCCTGCCTAAAAGAAAATTTTCTTTAAATCAGCATACATCTTCTGGACTCCCGGGTGATCCACAAATGATGCATGATCAGCTTCTTTCAAAATGAACTCACGAAGCCCATCTTGATCTGCAACTACAATCTTTTGCATGAATCTCACCATATCGTCGTCATCACAAGAATACCCTTCTACCTTGTTTTTCTTAGCTCCCTCCCCAGAAAGAGAAACTTTAACTTCCTTGCACCATTCATCTACATCTTATGCCCTCAAGATGCACTCCCATAAATCAATCTTCAATGGAATTATTGAAAATATTTGTGGTCTTCGACTGAGTGCATTGGCTACTTTGTTCAATGTATCCTTGATGTAAGTTATGTCAAAATCATGTTCACTTAGGAGTTCTTACCACCTTCTTTTCCTAGAATTTAGATCACTTTGTGTAAATATATGTTGCAAACCTTTGTGATCTATTTTCAATTCAAATTTCTTTCCCACTAGATAATGTCGCCAAAGTCGTAAGGCATGAACTATAGCTTCTAGTTCTAGATCATGGATTGCATAGTTTTCCTCATGTGTCCTTAACTTCCTATAAACATATGAAATCACCCTACCATCTTGTGATAATACTACACCCAATCCATCTTTTGATGCATTGGTACATACTATGAATGGTCTATCCATATCTGGAACCTTAAGTATCAAAGTTGTAGTCAAACATTGTTTGAGCTTGGAAAATGCTTGCTCACACTCATTTGTCCAATTAAATTGTACTCCCTTCCTAGGCAATGAAGTGATAGGGCCGGCTATTTTTGAGAACCCCTCCACAAATCTCTAATAGTATCCTACCATACCCATGAAGCTACGAACTTCATGCACATTAGAGGGTGTTGGCCATTCTGAAATTGCATCGATATTTGTTGAGTCAAAAGCAATGCCTTCACTGGAGATAATGTGTCCAAGATAATGGATTTTTGATTGTAAAAAAGAACATTTGGACATTTTTGCATAAATTTTATTTTCTCTTAAGCATTGTAACACCAATCTCAGGTGTTGCTCATGCTCTTCTAGGGACTTTGAATAGATTAGGATGTCATCGAGGAACACTTGTACAAAATTTTCCAAGTAATTCCTAAATACACCATTCATCAGACTCATAAACACTCTTGGGGCATTACATAACCCAAAAGGAACAACCACGAAGTCATAATGACCAAAACAAGTTCGAAAAGTAGTTTTGGAAATATCCTCTTCTTTAACTCTGAGTTGATCATATCCAGATCGAAGATTGATTTTGGAGAATACGGTGTTGCCCTTCATTTGATCAAATAGATCATCAATGCAAGGAAAAGAATATTGATTTGTAATAGTTACTCAATTCAATTGTCTGTAGTCAACACAGAGCCAAAGGGATCCATCCTTCTTCTTACAAATATCACTGGAGCTCCCCAAGGTGAAACACTAGGTTTAATCATACCCCTTTCTAATAACTCTTAAAGTTGCACTTGAAACTCATGAAGTTCAACAATAGACATTCGGTAGGGAACTTTGGATATAGGTTCAGTACCAAGCTTTAGATATATGGAGAAGTCAATCTCCTTCTTTGGAGGTAAACCAGGCAACTCTTCTTGAAAGACATTGGAGAATTTTGAAAGGAAAGGATATTGTTCAAAGGATGAAAGCTCTCTCTCATTTAAAGTCATTACAACATACATTTGACATCTTTTCCTAAGACTTATCTTCATTTGCAAGAATGAGATAAGTCTTAAAGAAACAGGTCTCTTTTCCCCATGGATAACCATAGATTGACCCTCATCACTCAAAACTAAGCACAACCCAGTGGGCTTCAAGCCAGTCCATCCCAATTATCACATCATAGTGACCAAGTGGCATCACATAAAGATTCACATTTGTGACACACATTCCCAAGTCTAAATGGCACTCTTGCACTAAGCATTCAACCTTTTGAGATCGCTTCGAGGCCATCTGAACCTAATCAAAATCATTTTTCTCTATTGCCACCAATTTACATTTCAATAAAGCATTAGGAGAAATAAAACTTTCAGTTGTGCCAGGATCAATAAAAATAGTAACAACCATACCATTTATCTTACCTGATGCTTCAAGCATTATAGACTGATGGTCGACCTGGCGATTTTGCACAACTGCATGAATACTATGGGCTCTACCCATATCTCTAACAGTTGCTTGTTCCTACTCTGATTTTACTTCAGTATTCTTTTTAGGGAAATCTCACTCATAATTAGGTCCTCCACAAGTCCAAAATCCATTCGTGGGAGCAGTTTTCATAAATTTGACCCTTTTATTAGGTGATTCTCGAGGTGCGAGAATTACTTTGTTGAAGATGTTGCCTTGGGTTATTTCTTTGGTTCTTAAAAGTATTATTCTTTTGAAATCCATAATGATGTGAACCACCTGACTTATGTCTTACATATTGGCCTCCCCTTCGAGGAGGTTTCCCATGGAGTGATAGATTTGGGGTTTACCCCCCCCCCCCCCCCCCCTTTGTTCCCAAATAATTCTTCCTTGGCTATAATTGCTTGTTGCAATACCTCATGCAACGTAGTAGGCCTCAAAATGTGCACCTTTTCCTTTATAATATAATTCAATCCATACAAAAACTTGTTTACCTTGAGGGCTTCAGTATTTAGATGGGTAGCATATCTAAGCAACTCCATGGATCGTGCTTCATATTCAAGGATTGTCTTAGTTCCTTGTGTAAGATCGTGGAACTCATTCAATTTCCTCTACAAGTATTCAGCAGAAAGGTACTTTTCTCAAAGTTCCTCTTCAAATCGTTCCCATGTCAAGGTAGACATGGAGTATATCAATTGGGATTCTAAGTTCCTCCACCATAATAGTGCACTCTCCTTAAGTTGGTATGTAGCCAACTTTGCCTTTTGGTTGCTAGAATAATTCCGCAACTAAAAACATAGGCACATGTTTTCCAACCAAGCTTCTGCTACCTCCCCTTTTGTGGTACCCTTAATGATAGGAAGCTTAGCTTTTTCCAACTCTCTATGTACATCTCCATCAGATGGTATTTCTTGCCTCTCTAATTGAGATGAAGAACCAAGCACTGAAGGATTTCCCCCAACCCTACTAATCAAGACTTCAATCATATTTTGGAAAGATAACATCATATGCCTTACTTCCCTCATGGATATTTGCTCAGATTCTTTATCTTGGGGAGGTGGAAATGAGACTTCCTTCCTCCTCCTTGATGTTCTCTCCATGATTACCGAACCTGACCAAGGAAAAATTTAGGTAATAAATAAATATTAGCAGGCAAGCCCTAGGTCCTAGAGTTTTAACCTAGCTTTGATACCATATGTAAGGTCCCACCTTACTAACCATCAGTATTATACTAAGGCTGACTTAAAATGCGATTTAAGTTTAAGTTTATAAGACATAAAATTTAATGCAAGGTCATATATCTATATTTTTATTTTAATTTTTATTGCTATTCTTTACACTACATACTAATTTCTACTAAATAACTAACCCATGGTAATATTAAACTTCTCATTAAGGCTAGAGTGTCATGGTTCCTCAAGATCCAAAACTTACAACCATAAGTCTTAAAATCACATTTAAATGATAGAGTCTTTAGTGGGATAAATAATATCAATCTTTACAAACCACAATTTCCAATAAGCTAATTGTTCATTCTATTGCAATTAAGAGTGTTTAAGAGTGACTAATTTCATTTTGTTCTAGATAATATGCCTATGAATTCTTTGGTAAAACAAAGGGAAGAAAAACAAGATAATTCAACTTCTAATGAAGTGGTTTCCAATTATTATGAATTCATATGTGATCTAACAATTACAACATTTCAACTAACCAATTTTCCTTCCATGGATTTTTAATTCAATGGAATCATCATGCTTATACTATGAGATATTTCCGGAAACACCTTGGTTGCAAATCCTAAATTTACTTGGTCATTTTGGTAGACAATTCATAGATGTAACTAGCTACAACCATTAAAGCATTATGTCAAATAGTTTGCAAGCATGAAATGTACAGCCATTGAGACATTTTGTCAAACACTTACAACCATAACCCTTAAGGTGATTTCACCAAAATTAACTAACATGAATCTAAGATTACATAATTTCTTTTTCTTTGTTAGTAATGCCAAGAAGTGAACCTAATGCATAAGTAAAACTGTCATCCATCTTGATTGCTACATATACAAAAATTTAGGCACCGAATGACTATAAATATTTAAGAATTTTTACAAATAGCTCGTAGCGATGTAGCTACAACCATTGGGAATTTTAAACAATGGTTAGCAGTCACAAAACAGGTTGCTAGCTGTTAAACATCAAATAAGCAATCACAAGTTTATTAAACTACCAATGTATTAACCATTGATACTTTAAAATAATAATTCTAAGTTTATATAGCATAATGGTTTCATAAAAGGAGATTACCAGGTAAATCACAACTACAAAAAAAAAGCAGCAAGACAAACCACGAGGCAGCTGCAACAAATCTGTAAAATATAGAAGATTACAGAACCAGATTCTGAAACTCTATTTTTTGAAATCAAAGTTGGGGCGACATGGCCTCAGGGTACATATACCCCCTGAAGTTAAAATAAATCGAAACATAAATGCCCAGAAATGTGATTATTTAAAACCACAACCAAGAACAAATTCATACTATCTCATTTATCCCTTTTGTCAACATATATTGTACAAACTTATCTACAACTATAAAAAGATAAGGAAAAACCAAATTTATGTTATTAACATGTTTTCATAAAACTCATGGCAGTACGAATGCTTCAGCCATTAAGACATGATGTAAATCAACTTGCAATGAAACTATACAAAAAAGCTTACATAAAATAAACTACAATTATTGCAAAATTCCTTCAACATTTAGTGTGCAACATTTGATATACATCTAAGTTTCAGTCAACAACCAAATAAGAAAAACCATGTAATGAACAACAAAAATAAACACAATATAATGTTGTCAACATACCTGGCAGTGAATTTATACAACTCAAAAAATGGGAGTATGCTCCACCTCCAATGACAGTATGATCCAACTCCAATATCCTTACCAACTCATTGTGAACCACCCAGTTTTCCTCCCAACCATATCTAGGAAGAACTTCTCCCCCTGGAACCCACAAGCTGCAAAAGCTCACAAGCAGTACCAAAAGACAACAATAGAGAGATTTGCAAGGAAAACTAAGGAAGCAAATTTTCACTTCCTCTCAGTACCACTCGTGGCCAACCTCAATGGCTAGATATCTTAGGATTTTTACAATAATTTCATATTTATTATGGAAGAAATTGGCTACTCTGGATATCTCTCCCTCTCACTATTTTACTCAATTCTCTTCCACTCATGGCCTCATCATCCACAATTGAGAATACATGAGACTCATATATAGGAGGAGAAACCAATTCATGTCATAAAGGAGGGGTAATGTGCATGCATTGGATTCCATTTAGAGGTGTAACTTATGCCATTAAGGAGAGGTATGCATGCCTTAGTTAAGGAGAGTGTAACATATGCATTAAAGAGAATATGCCATTCTTTGATGAGTGCATAAAATAGAGTATAATGAATTATCTAAAAGAGAGAGAGAGAGAGAGAGAGTTACATAGAGCCATGAGAGTCATGAAGGAGATGTGTGAATTGATTGCAGAGATAAAATTGACTTGTAGTTCCTTTTTAATAATAATATCATAGTCTCGTAAAAGATTAATAATATTGAGGATTCAATCAAGATTGAACTATTATGATTGATTAATGATAAGTTAATTCATTTTTCTTCAACTCCGCTTGATTACCAATTTATGTAAAGTGATTTCCTATTTTTGGAAAGTCGTGCTTAAGATGCTCGACATGACTTTCTATTTTTATAAAATCATTCCAAAATTGTGAGAATGAAATTTTATTTAAGGAAATTCATCCATGAGTATTTTTATTCTAGGGAGTAGGGATTCCACACCCTTATTTCATGCATCTCCATGCCTTACTAGATTGAGGACTCCGCGCCCTGATCTACTCTAAAGATCCAAGATTCCACAAATTTATCTTTTTAAATATTCAGGACTGTGTGCCCTAAATATACAAGAGTCATTTTTATCTTTCTTGGATTTAGGACTCCATGCCCTCTCATATATTGTGCTTTGAAACTTTGTGTTTCTCCTTATGGTACTGATTGTGAGATTTTATCCATCTAATGGTTCACTAGTAAGGCCTTGTTCAAAGACTTGCACACATTACAATCTCATAGATCAAAGGAATCAAATGAATTTCATAATGAAATTAACTTAATCACATTTTACCTAGAATGATGCATGGCTTCCACAGTCATTTTGGTTTTGAAGAAATGACTTCCATAGTCATTCATAATTGAACATCCTTGTTGGAAAATGACCAGGTACCCTACCACATCCTGCTTAGTACAATATTAGACATATATAAAAACACAAATCATGTATCATCCATAAATAATAATTAACCATGTATTTCGCATAACCATGAGAATTCATGGGTATATGTGTCTCGATCTTGGATCACCATCCATGTCATACACCTGCTTCATAAATCAACTACAAACAGAAAAACATATGTATAACATTTTACTTAACCGAAACCATCTAATACAGATAAACAATGATGCCACATATAAGAGGAAATATAACTATATAAAACATTGTTCCCTAACATAGTGATCAATCTGTAATACATAAAAATAAAAGGAATATAACTATGTATGTAAAACATTATTCCTCAATCAAGATCAACCTATCATATATATCTATGTCTATATCTATATATCTATATATATATATATATATATATATATATATATATATATATATATATATATATATATATATATATATATATATATATATATATATATATATATATATATATATATATATATATATATATATATATATATATATATATATATATATATATATATATATATATAGATAACCCTTGATATGAGTGACAAAGTTATACTAGAAAAATAGGACACTACAGAAAAGAATATGTGCACATAAATAATAACTATTGTATAATTTTCATGGAAAAGAACATGTGAACATAAATAATAACTATTGCATAGCTTTCTTGGAGAAGAACATGTGCACATAAATAATAAATTTTTTCTTGGGAAAGAATCTATGCACATAAACAATAATTATTGTATTAGTTTCTTGGAAAGGAATCTGTGCACATAAATAATAATTGTTGTATTATTTTATTGGAAAGGAATATGTGCACATAAATAATAACTATTGTATTAGTTCTTGCAAAACAATATGCATTGTGTTAGTTTTCTCGAAAAGAATATGTATTTGCGTGTAATATTGTGTTAGTTTTCTTTTGGAAAAGATTATGTGTTTGCATGCAATATTGTGTTATGTTTCTTTTGGAGACAATTATGTATTTGCATGTATGAACAATAATTGTGGTGTTAGATTCCTTTAGAAAATGAATATGTGTTTACATGTATAAAGTTAATAAGTGGTTAGGACAATTTATTAAAAAAAATATGAATTCACATGCACAAAGATCATAGCTAATGTGTTAGTTTTTTAAAAGAATATAGGTAGTTTTGTTGGTTGTTCTTTCGCAAAAGAATGTGTTTTGCAAAGAAATAATAATTACTATTGTGTTCATCTTGGGAAAGATTTCCATTATGCTATGTGAAGAGATGGTGATAACCATGGAGATTATTTTCAATATTACCATGTTCTTGTAGGTATATGTAGAATGTAACTAATCCCATTTCTCATGATACATTGTAGTAGGGATAAGTGAGCATAATTCAATAATATTTCTATTTTTACCTTGTGCATGTGAGTTATGGATGGACTGACTGATTCATAGCCATATATATGTAAATATAAACAAACATGTTTTGGTAGTTTTGTACTTTTAATTAATGCATGTGCAGTATTAATAAAGAGGCATGCCTCAATACTATGTATGCATTTTAATTATGTACATGAAAAGATGCTTGAACCATAACTAGTAAAGATTCATTGTTTTGATGTCAGAGTTTGTTGACAATAGTGATTGCAAGAAATGATTGTAACTCATGCAAAGGATGGATTATATTTGAAATTATGGTAGAAAAACAATTATTGGTTCATTTATATTGAAGGAATTTCAACTACAAGATAATCCATTGATGGCAATAGACAGGCCACAAAGACATAATGTTTGAGGATTTGTGGGTAAATGATATTATGATTAATGTAATAGCTTCTAGCTCCTTATGATGTAATTAAGATGATATTTATTTGAAATACTTTATGACAACAGTTAATGTATGGACTCCCTTATGACCATTGAGTGAGGGATGAACACCCTAACAACACATTTAATAAAATTTGTTGGTTTTTCCTTACAAGGTTCCTAGGGTATATAGCTGTCCAATGATTTGTTTTCATATTATGGAATTCTAATGATGTTGTTTTTCACATGACATCAACACTTACATTATAAAACATGTGATTGACTAGCCTAATTAAATGAATGATGATAATGATGTAAGATTACAATAAGAAGCTTATCTTAATATACTATAACAATGGTTGTTGTGTTATGTAACTCACTATTCCATCCTTAAAGTTACTTTTTGAAATGAATACGGTTTTATTTAATAGTTAGTTAAGCAATATGGAATAACTGAATTCGGATTATTACACGCTAGTAAAATTCTGTGAGAATTCCTAATCTTATGAGCTTGTGCACAAGGTTTAGCGAGTGATGTTACATAGGTGGTAGGAAATATTTTGTGAATAGGTTAAAGGAATCATGCCTTGAAAAGTTCAACGAACACCTCCATTTTTCATTCTCAAAGATATACTTGCACCCACAAAAAGCAGTGATTTACGAAAAAAATAAAAAAAACTCATGCTCAAGCCAAGGCTATAAAGAAGGCCAGTTGATGTCAGCGTAAAATTATGGAAATAACTTGTAAAAATGTATGAGAAGTTGGATGGATGGAGGAAGTTTGGTGAGGAGAGTACCAAGGTATTTGAATTTTCTCATAAGATTATATCAAATTTCTTAATTTTTTTTTATATTTTATTTGTAATAGTTAAATTCAATTAGTATATGTTTTAGGATAAGGCCTCTAAGGCTAAGCTTGAAAAACAAAGTCTCATGCATCACGATGGATAGAAAGGTCTACATTACTTGATTTGTACCTTTGTATGTATATTTAATATGTAAAATCATAATTTTTTTTATTTCCTATAAAAAATAAATGATTGCATATTAATCAATTTAACTAGTCCATGTGTTATGTTTTGAGAGGAAAAATATGGACATCATCCAAGACACTTACAAAAGGACATATTACAAAACAAAATGTGGAAAAAATTTGTTATATGTATGAAGAACGAAGTATCAATAGTTGAATTTCAATACGTTAGTTTTGATATTTTTCTATTTATATGTCAATTTTCATTTCTTGCAACATAGAGTAGAGGTAACATACCCTTGTTTTCCATATTTATCCAATGAGAAATATCATAAATTATAGTTATAAAATTGGTTGGAATATGTTGGAACATGATAGGATATATGGCATCCTCCTAGAGTATTATATCGGTGGAATGTTTCCCACCATCTTGATGGAATATTGCTTACTAACAAACAATCTAGCAGGGCCCTAAGGAAGGAAAACCTAAAGGAAAAATACTAAACTAAGTCACAACAATGGGAAAATGATAAAATGTCACTATAGTAAATGCCCCCTTCTCTTTATGGATTTTCACTGATGGGAGGAGTCTTGGGATTGTGTTACCAAAATCAGGGTTTTCCAAGTAGCGCATTTCAAGCTATAAGCCATTAGGGGTGATCCCAAAAGTCTAGGATTAAGGATTAACCCCCTATTTAAGGTGAGGTATTAAGACTACAAAAAAAACCATTCCTTCTTCCAAGTCACCTAATAACCCATGCCCAAAGCTTCCAAGAAGAAACAAGCATAAGAACTTGATTGCACAATGAAAAAAATACCTTTAGATTGGATTTCCCACCTTCAAACACATGTTATAGATATATGAGTGAGGGGACATATGACTAGCTTAGGGATCAGGGATCAAATGACACAATACATTGAATGCACTAGTGGACACCAGGGACTCCTGGATACTGGCTAAGGACAAATATGGGAGAAACATTCTCCTATGGGATCACCCAATTTTGGTGGGTAACATTTCCCACCATACCTTGTGTTGTCACCCTAGAGATAGATCTAGGTTGAAATGGAACCAATTCCTAGGAAATCCACAAAACTATTTCAAAACTTTTAAAATATTGTTAAAAGATTATTAAAATGTGCCCATAGGTGATATATTCCCTTGTGTAATAAAACTTAATCTTGGAGATGAACCTTTATTCCAGGATTGGCGTTATATTAGAAAGACTTTAATTAGTTTTTTTGAATTGATAAGAGGATAGGGTTTATAACTTGGGCCCTTTAAAAGAATCAAAATTTAAAACTCTAAGATGAAATTATGAATTATTTAGATTAAGAATGGAATTTTATAAGGAGTGGAGAGCCTATTAAGATGTCTTTGAACCTAATTTATAGGTGTTTACTGTAACTATTAAATATACAGAAAATAAATCTATAACTTGCTCAAATAATTCTTTTACAATAATACACGTGCTTCAAAGAATGAAAATGAATATAAAAAACACATAAGAGAAACAACACATACTACCATGTACCAATACATATTGGAATCAACCTGGTGACTTTTATTATTCTCGTCAAGGAAGCCAAAGTGATTACACAAGTACTCACAATGCCAACACTCTAAACCCTTTTCCAGTGGTTCTCATTCCTTTTGAATATTACATCAATATCAGTTACAGAGGTATTTGTCAAAACATGTATAACTACTTAACTATCCATAACTAAAAAGTCTTTTACAACATTACAAAATGGATTTTTTTCATTTTTGAGAAGTTTGATGACTAGTGGAACAATGAAATTGAGGATTGGTGCTTGGTTCCACCATTTTAACTTTGACTTTAATAAGAGTAAAAAACCTTTCGCACTTCTTCCAAACTGATTCATATGGGAGATTACACTGGATCATTTTCTAGAATGAAACTTTCAAATTTGAAATCTTTGTATAATTAGGTTTTGCAACAAATAGTGTCAAAATCATCCAAATAAGTTGGAAGTCCCTCTACAAATAATTCACTATAGTTATTCCCTTTATAATAAGAGTATTTTCATGTGCTACATATACTCTACTTTTAATAGCCACTAGTTCCTTTTCATATAGTTCCCAAAAGAGAATATTTCCTTACCAGTCCCAACAACTAGGTAGACCAACTCTATTCCTCTAGTCAAATTTGGAATCAAGAAAAGATACTACCTTATGAACTGTATGAAAAGGAAATTGTCTCATCACAATTTCCCTTGGGACACCAAAATGAATAAAAATATTCTTAAAAATAAATGTAACTACAACATTTTCAGTAGAAAAAGGAAGTGGTTTAACTTCTACCCATTGTGTAACATGATTTGTGCAAATAAATATGTACCTTTTCTGCTTATATGGAGGATTGATTGAACCAACGAAATATAGATCCAATTTTTCAAAATGATCTACAAGTACCTGAGGCTGTAGAGTCATCTCATCTAATGGAATAGGTATTTCCATTCTTTGGTAGCTATCATGTCTTTTCACATATTAGTTGACATCTTTAAAAATACAAGGCCAATAATATCCCAAAAGGAGAACTTTATAAGATATTATTTTATCAGAAAAGTGTCCTCCACATGGTTCATCATGGAAATATTTTAATATGGATAGTATTTTATCCTCTCGAACACATCTCAAAGTGATCAGGCCGAGTCTAGTTTGGTACAATTCTCCCTCTATCCATGAGTGTGGTGCACTAGATTTGAATAATTTCTGCTTTTCTTTGCTTGATAATTTTGGGGGAAACTTTCCTGTAGACAAATAGTTAGCAATATATAAAATCCAAGGATTTTTAGTAGATACTGCAAAAAATTATTCATCAAGAAAATTATATTTCACGCAAGTATCAATATTATCAGTTAACATCTTGGAAAGGAAATCAACATCTATGTTTTCCTTTCTTGGCCTATCCATAATAGTAATATTGAATTTGTATAATAATAACATCAATATTGTAATCCTTCCATTAGTAATTGTTTTATTCATTAGATCTAATAAAATAATGATTTATATGAATGAAAGTTTCATAACCAGTGATATAATGTTGAAACTTAGTAATGGCATGAACAATAGCTAAAATCTCATTTTTTGTTACTGTGTAATTTAAATTTGTAGGATTCAAATTTTTACTTGTGCAATAAATAGCATGAGGAGTTATACCTTTCTGTCCCAACACAACAGCCAAAGTTGTATATGAAGCATCAGTTGAATATGAAAAGGGAGAGACCAATTAGCTCCTCTTAATATTGGTGTTTCAATGATTTATCCTTCAATGATTCAAATGATTTCTAGAAATCAAAATTACAAAAAAAAATCATTGTCTTTCCTAAGAATTTTAAAAAGTGGAGAGACTATTTTTGTGAAGTTTTCTGTGAATATTCTGTAATATCCTATAAAACCAAGAAAACTTCTAACATCTCTTTGACAAGTAGGAACTAGAATCTTAGAAACTACTTCTACCTTAGATTCATCCACCTTAATTCCATCACCTGAAATATGGTGGACTAGAATAATTCCCTCATTAAGCATCGTAAAACATTTCTCATGACTTAACGAAATATTTTCTTCTTTACATCTATTGAGAACTTTATCCAAATTTTCAATGCTTTCTTCAAAAGTATTTTTGTAAACTTTGAAATCATCCACATATATTTCTACACAATCATGAATTAGATCAAAAAATATACTAAAATTCCTCTTCAAAATGTTGCAAGTGCATTATATAACCCAAAAGGAAGCACCCTATAAGTATATTTACCTCATGGGCATGTAAAGGTTGATTTGTCTTGATCTTATGGTGCCAATTGGATTTGGTTATATCCACTGAAACCATTAAGAAATGAAAAGTGTTTATTCCCTAATAAGGTATCTAGTACTTGATAATTGAAAGGCAGTGGAAAGTGATATTTTAAAGTAGCCTTACTTAATTCCCTATAATCAATGTACACTCTCCATTTTCCATTCTTCTTAGGAATAATCACTAAAGGTGAGACCCATTGACTATTTGATATCAGATAAATGAAATTCACATTAAGAAACCTTTGTAATTCCTGCTTAACAATTTCTCTCAGATTGGAATTCATCATTCTCTGAGGTTGTCTAACTAGTTTGGCATTTTCATAAATGTAAATGTGATGCATACATGTGTTAGGAACAATTCATTTCATATTAGTGTATTCTCATGCATATGAAGAAGAATGTTTTTTTAGAAACTTTATCAATTACCTCTTTTGATATTCTTCCAAGTTATTATTAATGTTTTTCCTAGAAAAAAATATACTAAGGAGTTGCCAAACTTTTCCATAGAATTTAAAGTTATTTGATAAGATGATAATATTTAATATTCCATTGTCCTTGAAAACTTTGATCTTACTCATAATATGAAGAAGAATCATTATTATTCATAATATTTATCAATTGATACTCTTCATCTATTTTTGAAAGAGTAAATACTGGTTGAATGTCCTCAAAATATTCATTATCATCATCAATTCAAACTTAACTTTCTACTTCAGTTATCATTTTTTAGGTGGATACAGTATGAATCTCTTGATATGGCTACTATAACAAATGTACATATCACGAGATCTACAACTTATGAATGCATTAGTTGTAGTTAGCCAAGGTCTATCAACGATCAATCAATGGACTCCTAGATTATTCTTTGGAGTTAAAATCATAAAATCAATAGGATACTCCCATGAATCTAAATATATAGACACATATTCTAATATACCATCTAGTTTAATAACAAGTCTATATACTAATTGTAGTAAGTTTTGGGTATATTGAAGATTGAGAATCTTTAATTGATCCATATTTTTCTTTCTCATAATATTAATGGCTCCTCGTAAATCAGTCAAATTGTTTGGAATTTCAAAACCATTTATGTGTATTTTTACGATAGGGCTACCCTGATATAGATATTTTTTAATTATTGATTTCCCCATCATAATATCTATAATCTTTCCTAGAATATTTTTGACATCTTTTCTTTTTCTTCCTAGTTTTTTAATGCACAACTCCTTTATTGTTTTTTCAAATATAGGTATTTCCTTTATAGCTTGAAGTAAATGAATTTTGATGCAAATATTTTTTAATTCATATATAATATTATATTTAGGTAAAAAAACTTTCCTTTCTATTCTCATATCAATTTTGAGTCTCTCAAGAAAAAGAGGATTCTGTAAGGAAATAGAAGGTTGTCCTACTAGAGGAATTGTAGGATTTGGCTTTAGTTTGTTGTCATCTAACTGTGTAGGAACATCTTCCTTTGGAGTAGTCCTTTCTTGATCAAAATATGCCTCTTTTTCAGCTTGTTGACAGTTATGGATGCCACCAACATACAAGGGATCTCACCGACATAAGGTCCAAAATAGACCTCACACCATTTGGTGTAGGAGTCCCATTTGGAATACGATCCGACTGTCATTTATTTAAATATATTCCTTGGCTTTACCTGTTAGCACAAGAGAGAAGGGCAATTGTCATTTGAATGAGAAATTTAATATGCTTCATGAATGTTCAATTGTTGATGTATCAAGGTTATTCTACTGGAGAGGCAAAATTAAGTGAGCCTCTAAGAGAGAAGTAATATTACTACCCTAATGGTGACACACGTGAAAAATAAAATTTCATCTAACATCAAGAAAAATAGTTCACAAGGATGTGACGATCATTATAAAAATAACAACACATTTACAACAATAATTATTGAAGTAACTGAAATAGTTAAATTAGTCCAATACTAATGAAAGCAACCATGAACCATAAACATTCAAAGAATAACCTTAGAAATATTCATAATCTATGTGTGAAAACATGATAGCGTGGAAGGCTTCAATATTAAGAAAAAGCCCCAATATACATAAATGAAATGAACACCACTAGCTCCAATAGTGGAGTGTTAGAGCCACTAATTACTCCCAAAAAGTACTATCTTTTTATCTCTAATGCCTTGCGGGAAAAGCCAAGGTTAAAAGTCCTTTACATGAGAAATGATGATCTTATAACTTAACTAATGAACTTTCACATCCTCAGGAGTCTTGACTTTCTAACTTTAATGACTTTTGGACTTCTACAACCTTTGGAATTCCAAATGAATTTTCGAATTACATATGACTTTTGGTATTACATGTATTTTGGAGTTACTTGACTCTTTGGTTCATACATGTCTCTTGGTATTCCAATTATTTTTCCTTTAAAATGATTACAATAATACATCACATCATCACATGATGAGACTTGACATGTCACTATCTTGGATGACTAGGATTGCTAGTGATTGATGACATGGAATTTATCTAGTGGTGACATGGCTACCTACTATATTTTCATTCTTCATGTAGCTTCAATTGTTGATGTCCTCTACCCTCCAAAGCGTCTTTGATAAAATGGAATATTCAGGGTTTATTTGATCATAAAGATTCAAGTGTGTTCTTTGTGATTTTCGCGCTTCCTTTACTTTTTCTCCTTGCTTAATTTCCCTCATGTGTGGTTTCCATGTTATTTTTGGAATACCATCATGAGCTCAAATGAAGAAGGAAATCAAGGCAGGGAGCATGGTGAAAGTCTGAATGATGAAGTGGAAGCTTCAAGATTCCCAAGTGCAATATGCACCCAAGGGAAATATGGAGGGAATGGGGCACACTCTTGAAGGTTGAAGGATGAAGGTTTTAGGACTTTAGGGTGCACTCATGTGCTCAAGAGCCCCAGGAGGGCGCATGGCGCACTCCTAAAGGCTGAAGGCTAAGGCTTCATGCCCTCAAAGTGTGCTTATGTTCTAAAAGAGTCCAAGAGGGTGCATGGCACATCAAGGAAGGCTGAAGGGTGGAGCTTAAGGCCTTTAAGGTGTGCCTATGCACTCAAGGATGGAACACTTCTTTGAGTAGAAGGAGTGCGCTCAAGGAAGACTTGGTCTTTTGAAGGGAAATTCAAAGTAAGGGGAAATAGGTCTAAGGAGTGTGCCTTGCACCCTTGGAGGGTGCATGGTGCACTTCTAGACAATGAAGGATTCCTCATCAAGGCTTCATAGTTCACTTGTGCATCCTTACCCTTAATGAATTCGCTTTGAACCAAACATTTATCTTAGTCTAAAATATGAGGTGAGTGATGAACAAGATGAGTTTAGACATAGAACCAAGTGTGACACACACTAACTCATCAATAAAACTCAGAAAAACTTGAAGAATGGTAAATATTCATTGAAACACCATGTTGTACCCATTCCCCAAGTGTGATGAGTGTAGTGTGTGCAACTGTGACCCGAAAGTGTCGTATTGCAACAACAAGAATGATATGACCACGAAATGCACTAAAAGATGTTCTTATCAATATGATGACATTTGAGACCATTCAAAGACACTTGAAACACATATAAATTCATGACATGACACTTGAAGGTCAAAGAAACTCTATATTTGGCAATAATGGTAAGTTCCAAAATTCAAACGTAGTGAAATTTTGAAGGGTGTTGTAGCATTGACAACACTTAGCGAATCACTGGGTGAACTTTAGCTTCTCTATCTGAGAACAACTTTTGATTAATGACCAGACATATAGGAAGTATCGATTGCCTTGATTTCCTATTTTCAACCCAAGTTTTACCTAACATGTTCACTTTTTTCTACTTGGTCGAAACAAATGCAGAAGCGTTGTTGGGAAAAGTATCCAATTCGGAATGCCCCTATCCCACTCTAAGAGGTGATAGTGCCTTAGCAACAAACAGGTAAACTTATTTGAGTATTCTTCTTTATGAAATGCAAGTGAGGAAGAAGGATCTAACTAACCTGTATCTTCTGCTAGTTTGTCGATCCAAAACACTCCTCTCTTCAGTAGTTCCCAGCTTCTTGCTCCTTCACCGGCCCAGCTTCACCGAATTCCTGCAAGATCACAAGAGAGAGAAACTACACAAAGATACAGATATACATTCATAAAAAGCTCAAGATCAGATTAAGCTAAACATGTAAGCATAACAAAACATCATTGGTATACAACATGTAGGAGAAACTCAAATAGTTTATTGATAAGATAATAAAGTCCAAGAGGAGATACAACCACGTGAGTTCCGATCCAGCATCTACCTCCCAGCAAAGGAATCCCTTCCTCTCCTCCAACAAAGCATAAATCACCCAATGTGCTAATCTCAATCTCAAACCAACAACAATTCTCTGCAAAGTACAAAATTCCAGCCTCCTGAACCTCTGGGTGAGAGATCCATATATAGATGTAAGCAGAGAGGATGAGTCAGCTTATGTTTTGACTTGTGGCTTCTCTCTGTCAGTTCTTGCTTCCACTTGGAGGTTGAGAACCTCTTACTCATCACTAGTCGAATTCATTGAGGCAAGTGTCATTGAGGAAGATTCTGGAAGCTTCCAGGGTCTTTCCACCTCGTTGAATGAACTTGCCATTTGTCATTTCCCGCTCAACGCACCCTGGTAGTGCTTCTACCTGCGTTGCAGTGCACCTAGCTAGTGTAATCTCTGCATTTCAGTGTAGACAGCTAGTGGAGCCTCTGAATTGATCCTGAATTGACTGTTTCTGAGTGGTTTTCGGTGGAGAACTTATGGGAGAAGCTGTCTTTGGTTGACCTTGTTCCTTTAGGGGTAGGAACAACTCATTTAGGGACTTTGGATCCCTTGGATTATGGACATTTCATGATCAATGCTGTAAGGCACAAAAATGTCTATAACAGTTGCCCCCTAAAGTATGAGGCCGTTTATCGGGTGAAATGCTTTATTAGGAGGATCCGAAGTTCTTCCAATGCTGGGAGGAGACCTGTAATAAGATACAATACAATACATTATTTTTCATACTGCTTTCATGATCTAGCTGAGGCGGGCATTCCCATGCTCAGCTTTATAAATTCATTTTTCTGTACATAGAACAGACAATCGTCTGATGGTAGACTGATGATTTTGATGAAATCATCATCCTTTCGGTAGGATGATTATCTGTTGTAATGTTGTACATGTCAATGTCTTTATTTTTCCTGAATATATATCGCAGCCCGGATGGATGAAGGTAGATCCGGGGTCTTCAATCTTGTCCGATCTTCACTCTAAGTACAAGTCGATCCATGTGAGAAATGTTCTGAAGTTGAACATGGAAAGACATCGCTTGATTACCGGTCAATGAGGTAAACCGTTAACAAGCGCGAGAGGAATCACCGATAATGATAATGACCCTCAAGGTACTGTAGTACAATTCACGTGGTGTGAATAAAGGACTTGGCGTCGAACACCACGCAAAATCTTTCGGTCGAAGGTCATTGATGTATACCTGTCGCCGGAAGTGAGAAACTTGCCATTGAGGCATGCAAGCTTCAAAGTACTGAAGGGTTTGTTCCTAGATCAACTTCTTGGATAATGAGCTGATGTCGACAAGAAGCGATCCGTCAAAGGAGGGCCTTTATGTATCCCACATCAGTGACACGGAACGGAGCAAATGATTTTGATGGAGGTGAAAACAATCTGATGATATATGGTTCAGGGTGGCGGTCATGAAAGAATGAAGGATAATGTATGGTAGTGGATGGGACACGGTTGACTTCTCTGGAGGACTTATCTTGAACATATCGGTGACACTTGTGTGATGGATTGGTAGCATTTACCCCAAAGATGGATGGTATTGGCAAGACCATGGTGATGTGGCCGGTGAATGAAACAACCCAACCCGACTCAGGCACGGAGTGGAAGTGTCATGTTCAAGAGCGACTTGCTACCAATAAAGTTCTTTGAGTCTCTTCCCAATTTTTCCCCAGTCATTGCTGACCAGTACCTCTTTATTTTTGTCAAGCTTGAGGAGGATAACATATGCTTGTTCTATAATTTTCCCTTCGAGCAAACCCATCGCTATGTTTTAACGAGCCTAGCGATAGTGAAACTCGTTCTCATCTAAAGACAAGTTTGTCGCTATTTAATGTTTTTAACGAGTCTAACGACAAAGATAACTCGGTCCTTTTCATTTTTAGAGAGTCTAAAAAGGTACGTAAAGTCAACTCCGAAAGTCCTTTTTCGTCATCTAATCCCTTAAGTCCGAAAAAGTATAAAACAATACAGAAGGGATGAGTTTTCGATAGTTTTAACGAGCCGAACAAAACAAGCACTCGATCTTTTTGTGCAATAATCCCTCAGGTCCAAAAAGATTAAAATCTAGAGGAGGGATAGCACTTCCGGTCGCTTTAACGAGCTGGAAGGCCAAAACTCGGCAATTTTTTCATATTTTACGAGTCAGATGAAAAGAGCTTAAAGAAGACTCGTCTTTTGAGGAACGAGTGATGAAACGGGTTAGCAGCTGATTCCAGGTAAGGGTTGGAATTTTCCAAGTACGGCAGTGTCACAAGGATGGCTAGTGAAATCACTCTTCGCAGCTGTTCCTCAAAATGGGTAAACAATCATATGGAGGTGAATGATCGGCCAATGGAAAAGTTGAGGTGACGGTGCAAACACGACCAAGGCTTTAATGGCTGATAATGTTACATTCATGGTGGTTATTTACCGGAAGATAGTTCATTTTTTAATGAGATTAAATGCGGAAAAACACTGCTTAGTCTTATGTTTTTTTTTTTTAATGAGCATGAACTATGTTCTAAAACTGCTCGATCTTATGTTTATTTTTTAACGAGCATGAACTATGCGCTAAAACTGCTTGATTTTATGTTTATTTTTTAACAAGCATGAACTATACGCTAAAACTGCTCGATGATAAGTTTGCATGCCCCCAGCATAATAACACAAATCGAGGTGCATGCATATTGGTCACTATTTAAGCATAGTAACGCTTGAGGTACAACCCATTGTGAGGTTGCGCCAGTGGAATTCCGTCATAATCCATTAACTCGTAGGCTCCTTTTGCTAACACTCGTTTAACAATATAGGGGCCCATCCATAAAGAATTAAATTTACCTGCTCCCAATTTATCGGATTCTTGGTCGTAAAGTAAGACCAAGTCACCTTCTGAGAAGACACGGGGTTTGACATTTTTGTCGAACTGCGCCTTGACTCGTTTCTTATGGGTTTCGTTAGCCAAAGCGGCATCATGACGGGTTTCATCCAATTGGATTAATTCCAAGAAACGGGCCTCTTCTTCTGAAGTTCTGGGGAGGAGATCAATTGCGAGTTTAAGAGACGAGATTTCACACTGGACTGGTAAGACTGCTTCCAGGCCATATACCAGTTGGAAAGGCGTGAACCCAGTCGCATTCCTTACCGATGTTCAGTAAGCCCACAAGGCTGAGTACAGGATTAGGTTCCACCTTCTTTTGTGAACTCCGATCATCCTTTGCAACATACGCTTCAGGACCTTGTTGGTCGCTTCAACTTGTCCGTTGGCTTGCGGATAATACGGGGTAGAGATGTCGTGAGATAGCCCTAGCTTGGCAGCTAATTCAACCATCACGTGATTGCGAAAATGTGATCCATGATCCGTAACTATAGCCTGTGGTATGCCGAATCTGGCGACTACATGATTGAAAAAGAAAAGGGCAGCTGTTTCACCAGTGTTATCTAATGTAGGCATCGCCTCGGCCCATTTGGTAAAATAGTCAACAGCGACTATAATATACCCATGCCCCCCGATCGAGGTGGGGTTACATGTCATGAAATCGATGCCCCATTTGGTGAAAGGCCCAATATCAACTATTGGCTGTAAAGGTGCGGGTGGTCTTCTGGTTTTGCTATCAAAAATTTGACAAGCATGGCAACTTCTGACTGCGTTTATGCAATCTTTGAACATGGTTGGCCAGAAGTATCCTGCTCGTAAGATTTTTTGTGCTGTAGCATATCCAGATTGATGCCCCCCACACGCGCCTGAATGACACTCATTCAGGGCTTTTTCGGCCTCCTCATGGGTGAGGCACCTTCTCAGAACTGTATCGATACCACGACGTAAAGCGTATCACCGATGATCATGTAGTCTTTTGCTTGGTATCGTATACGTTTATGTTCTGAGTGAGAGGTGTTAGGCCTGAATTTTTGGGTTTGGAGATAAATTATTATATCTCCATACCACTCATTGCTTGTAGATATCAGAAACAAATTCTCGTCCACGATTGATTCTTCGGATGTTTCATTGTTGGACGACGATGGGAGATCGCACAATAATTCTGCGAAAACTAGAGCTTTCTTTGATTTGGATTTTACGAATTCCAAATCAAACTCTTGAAGGATTGCTATCCATTTTGAATATTTGCCCCCCAGCAACTGTCGCGACAATATATAAGTCATGGGGTTGCAATCAGACAAAATGGTAGTTTTCCGAAAGAGGACATAGTGTCGAAACCTTTGTATCGCTTGAACAGCCGCAAGCGCTATTTTTTCAACATAAGAATATTTACTTTCTGTATCATTTAAGTTTCTACTTAAATAATATATAGGGTGTTCGATTCCATCGACTTCTTGAACTAAAACCATTGCGATGGTCGTATCTGCTGCAGCTAGATACAGGTTAAAGTCTCTTTGATAATCGGGTGCGTACATTAATGATGCTTTTATTAAGGAATCCTTGAAAGCATCAAAGGAAGCTTGCACAACTTGATCCCAGACGAAGGGTACCTACTTTTTCAAAAGACGTGTATAACCTTTACCAAGTTCGGCGTAATTTGGAATGAACCTCCTCAAAAAGTTTGCTTTCCCTTGGAGTTTCTGAATCTGAAGCAAATTTGAAGGTGGAGGCAAATTGATGATTGCCTGGACCTTGCAAGGTTCAAGACGAATCCCATCCTTTGAGACTACAAAGCCAAGTAAACGACCAGAACTGACGCAAAATACACATTTGTGCAGATTGAGTCGTATCTTGTAGTGTCGGCAACGTAGAAATATCGCTCTTAAATGCTGCGGATGATCAGTCCGCTTTCACGAATGAGCCGGAAGGTCGCCGAGGTATGGTTGAACGATGTTCTTGATGTCATGGAAGGCATAATTCATTGCCCTCTGAAACGTCGCCCCTGTGTTCTTTAAACCAAAGGGTAATTTTCGATATGCGAATGTGCCCCACGGACAAATGAATGCAGTCTTTGACTGGTCCTGTGGGCAGATATTTATTTGATTATACCCGGAAAATCCATCCATGAATGAAAAGATTTCGCATCCGGTGCATTCATCAATTATCTGGTCGATGAAGGGTGTAGGGTAGTTGTCTTTTGGACAAGCTTGGTTTACATCTCTGAACTCGCGAAAAAGAGCGTTATATATTTCCAGTTCTGAAGGAGAACAACCTTTGTCGACATAAATATTCTCTACAACATTTGTTTTAGTCGAGATATTTATGGCTATAGTCTCTTCAATATTGGATAAGTTTCGCTCGGAATCCACCGTATTTACAGTGTTTGATAGGAATTCAAAAACTGTATGGTGATAAAGGTCATCTTGTTCTTCATAGTCAGGAAGAAGGGAACGATGGTGGCAATCATTCCATGGTGCCCCCTCAATCAACATTGATTGTAGAATTCCTTCGTCGGTTCCATGCACTCGCGACCAAGGATCTAAAGGGGTACCATATTCTCTAGACCTATCTACCTAAACGCTTGATGAGCGTTGACTTGGGTTCGCCTCCCATGCCAGAAACATTGATTGCTACAATATTTCTATTGGGCTTGGGGGCAAAACCATTGCATGATCCATGTTCATATCGTCTTCTGAGATCTTCGTGGAAGATATCATATTGCAGGTACCTATCGAAACTACTTCCGCCAAGTCAATTGGAGGTGGAAGAGCGAAAGTTCCCATTAGTATAGGATCTTTTAGTAGGCCTACTCCGATATTCTGAAGCGAATGGGGGCTTCCATGGATCATGGGAATGCTTCCTGTAACTCGTGAACCATTAGGGAGGAAGTTTTGTTGGTCGACGATCGTAATCCCCCCTTGAAAAGGGAATGCAATCTTTCTAAAATAGGTCGACACAATAGCTGCCATGGCATAGATCCATGGTCTTCCTAGTAGAATGTTGTAATCAAGATTCCCATCGATGACTTCAACATCTATTTCTACTATTTTCCCCCTAGTTCAACTTTCAAGTTATTTAGGATACCATACGGGGTATATGTCCTTCCATCGAATGCTTTTAATGTTGTCGAGGATTGCGACAAGGTTGGAGATCCTAAAGTTTTCCAGCAACTCATCGACATAATACATGTAGATGCCCCCTCATCAATAATTGTCCGGTGAACAGTTTTGTTGAGGGCTTTCACTTGGATAAGGAAAGCTAGTTGAGCTGGTAACTGAGGATCGTATCCTTTGTGGTCAAAGGATACAAGAATAGAATCCTTAGGATCAACCCCACCAATGGCTGATAACAAAGCCTGCCCTTGGGATGGGCAATTTTGTAGTACTTCAAGAGTCGACATAGCGGATGGCGATTGGGCCAAATCTTCCACTATGTTATAATGTTGCGCTGCTCTGGCGCAAGGATTAAATGTCGACTTGTGTACTACTCCCTTTGGCGGTTTTATTGCTAATTCAGGAATGATGGGTGATACAACTTCTGTCGAAGTTGTTGTCGAACTGCTTGGTTGATCTTTTTCCTTGCCGTTCGACAGCTGCGGATTCCCGTAATCTTTGTTCCTTGTTGAAATCAAAGCATCATTTTGCTGCTTCGAAATCGACAACATTAGCAATTGCGACGGGGAACCATTACCACTATCAACCAGATTTTGTCCTGGATTTGGGAACGGATCAGTTAACACGGCTGAAGTTTTTGAACTCTTAAAGAATCTTTTAAGTTCAGCCCTGTACGGACATTCTGCAGTCCAATGATCCTCATCGCATATATAACATGGATTTTTTGGTTTCGTATTTCCAGGAGGGTTCGAAGAAGTTTTTTCAGGAGATGATTCATCTTGTTTCTTCTTCTTCCCTTTGCTTTGTTTCTTCTTGCTTCCTGGTTGTTTGGTTTCTTTGCCTTTATCTGCTGATACGGCATTTACTTCTGAAGCAAGAATTTCGTCTTTTGCATTTTGATCTGAAGTCTTACGGGCCTTCTTGGAGTTGGCCTTTGTCGAATTCGCGTTTTTCGTGCCAATCACGCCATCACCGGCATGAGAGTCATTGTTTGATTTAGGAGGAGGAATTGAGAATTCCGGTCCAGGGGCGTCAGGTATTTTGTCGTAGAGCATGCCAGACTTAGTATAGACTAAGTCTAGATATTGCACACGAGCGATAACTTGCTCTTCCGTTACGACTCCCCCCTTTGCCACATCTTCCGTTATAGCAGGAAGTAACGACTTGATAAACCATTCAGCTAATAGCTGATCGGGAACGTACGTTTTTACCATCCTACGACAACGTCGCCACTCATGTATATGATCAGATATGTGAGTGGCCGTTGTCTGTTTGAATTTAGTTAAGATTTCCGTTCCCATTTCATACCTTATCGGTAATTGAAAATGGGTTAAGAAAGTCATGGCTAAGGTGCTGAAATTGTCGAACGAAGCTCTAGGCAATTCAATATACCATTTTGCCGCTGGACCCATTAACGTCCTCTGAAAAAGGCGAAGCCTTATCGAATCATCATTTAGGGTGTTTGATGAACACCATAGATGAAATGTCATCACGTGATTCGATGGGTCCTCACCTGGATTTCCATTAAATTTAGGAATGTCTGAAGGAAGTTTGTGAGGAATTGCTGGCCACCAAGGGGCATAAGCAATTGGATCGTTTGTTAACCGGTGTAAATCGGGTAACTCTAAAGTTGCCACGAATGGTAACTGTTGATTCAGGTTAGGTGAAGCATGCCCAGGATATGATGGAATTGCCTGAGCAGTTGGTCTTTGCATACCAGCATAATGTAATTGATGTTGGTATGACTGATACGGTTGGTGGACATGACCACCGTAAAATGGTTGATTTTTACCGTTTTGAATGTACGGTTGTCCACTGTTCGCAAAGATCTGCTGCTCAGAACCTTGGTATACTTGTTGGAATTGTGGTTGTTGATATTGCACCAGCCATGCTCTGTTGTGCTATACTAACCGTTGGACCAAGGTGTGGGGTAATTGTACCCGTTTGGACCTGTGTCGCCCCACCAGTTGGCGATTGTGGTTGAGTCACAGGGTCAAGGGGCTGTTGCATTACAACCTGAGAAATCTGAGGTTGACATACAACAGGCAACATTTGAACTTGTGACACTGTTACAATAGCTGGTGTTGTAGGGATGTTTGACATAGGTACACATTGTAGCATAGAATACACAACCCTTGGTTGTTGGGGTAGTATAGGTACCCAACCACTTGATGTAACTCCAGTATAACCTGAATACTGTTGTGAACTCCCGTATGGATATCCTCCCGGAGTGGGTAATGAAAGGGCATACTACCCCCCATACGGTGGCAATCCGGAACTCAAGGGGATTGTCTGTCCTTGGGGACTGGATTGCCCAAATTGACCTCCAAATGGATCAATTTGGCGAGTCTCAACATAAGAGTTTCCGGATATTATTTCGGAGGAACAAACAGGAACGGACCACACTGTCGAAATATTCCCTGGGTGGACTCCTTCTAGCGGTTGTGAGCTAGTCGGGACAGATGGTATGCCGGCAAACATTGTCGGAGTGACGACAGGGAGTTCTGTTGTCGCTGTGTCATTTGACACAGTCCTAGATGTTGACGGTTGTTCAGACATTTTAAGTCTATCCAAAAGATTACCTAGCGATTCTACAGGAACTTCCACTGGTGGTAGACTAACTTCTGATGTCGAAGGAAATAGAGTGACCCCGACTCCAAAATGTGTTGGAGTACTTGCTTGCGGATCTTCTACAATTTCCTCTATCGCAATCAAGCCAGGTGGAAGGGGAAGACCGTCAGGTCCGTAAAATATTTCTGGTGCCGAAGAAGGTGTTGAATCAACAGCGACAGATGTTTGAAGGACAAGACTCTCTAAACCGATTACAGATGGAACTGGTTCAGTAACACAAGTGTTTGCTCTCAGACTAGGATCAGTATCACTGTCCCTCTGTGGCTGTCGAACTTCTTCTGTAGAGGCAGGGTTTCCAGAAATGTTTGGAGTAACCGGAATCTCAGATGTTGTTGGAACACTTGTTCTAACTTTGATAGGAGATTTCGAACCGGTTAAATGAGTTCGCTTTGTTCGTACTGTTTTCGTTTCCGGAGACAAAGACGATTGACTCGTAAGCCTCCGCGAACGACGGGGTTTCAATTGACTTTCTTCCACGATTGCGGATTACTCGATCAACCAAAATACAAAAGGGGAAAGGGTGTTTCCGAATTAAATGAATTTTTAGACGCTTTAGACACAACTTGCTTTTTCACTTTTAAAGAGTCGAGAAAAAGCTAAAGATGACTCTAGTCTCCTTCAATGTTTTAACGAGCCCGAAGTGACAAATGCTCGGATGGACTTTTTCTGTTATAGAGTCTGAAAAAGGCCATAAGGAACTGCTCTGGAGTTCTAGGTAGAGGGTGTGCCAAACTTTTCACAAAACTGCAAAATACTTTTTAAGGTACGGGCGGTCAATCTTCCTGAATGCTGTGTTCAGTGCATTGCGATCAGTAGGGCGGTCGACACGGCTTCCTAAGGATAAAGGTTTTATCCCTATAGGGGTCTCCCAATATATACTCGACGGTATGTGGGAGCACAATCCGTACTGGCGCTATCGTCCCTAAGGAGGAATCACCCAACCATCAGCGAGATCGACAGTCACCAGGTTTTACGACGCCGGAACACGTCTCTAGCCTAGACCTCTATGTTGTGCGTTAAGTTACAAAGCGTTGTTAAGTTCATTCAATTTATTTTAGGTTGATCTTTCTTAGAAGTTTGCCTTTTTGGATCACCATGAGATGTATGATACAATTCCTAAATGCAGTCTAAGGATGATAAGCAAGCTTTTATATCTTTTCAACAATGAAAATCCTAGCTACAAGGGGAAAAGGAAGATACAAACTTTTCTCAAAGAGCATAGAGCACATTGTAATGCACTTTTCCCTAAATCAAAGCATGCAAACTATCAAAATGAAAATGCACAAATGCATGTATTTGTCTTCGCTTTCTTAATATTGATGCCTAAAAGGAAATCTGTTGTACAAATTTGAATTCGATTTCAAGTGAAAACATAAACAAGTTCCTTTTTCAAAATCAAAAAGACGATTACGACACTTTATGATTTACTTGTTTCGACACTAGAAATGCATAAATTCAAACCAAATGACAAAATTAAAATCTCAATCAACTGTGAAGAGCAAACAAACTCACTCCTAAGATCAAAAAGACACTTACGACAGGTCTAGATCTAAGGGCGACAGTATGACTAGTTTACTTTTGTAATGGGAAACTGCAAATGATGTAACAAATACACAAAGAAAAAATACAGTTTCTTTATACAACTGAGGTGGAATTGAGGCAAAGAAAAGGGGTTTCAGATAGGTACACTGACTGATAACAGGTTGCAAAAAACAGAGATAAAACTGAGCAAAAGGAAGCAGGGAACCACAGCTGCACAAGGCAAAGACTGATCAGCGCACTCCCAACACAGAGGATTTGACATTCAGCGCAGGTAGCCTTCACGGGACCTACGTTGAAATGCAGAACCTATTCACAGAGTCTGTACTGAAGTAGAAACGAGAGTTGTTTCTGGGTTCTGGGTTACGGTTTGCAGTTTGATCTACAGTTTTTGGCCGGATAAAAGCTATCAATTAGGTACAATTAGGAGGATGATTTAAAGGAGGACTAATACCTATCACAAAGGGCTATAGAGCACTTGTGGATCAGTTTTTTTAGATCATAAAAATAGGCACAGTGAGTGGACTAGAGTGGCAGATCTCTACTTTACACTTGAAAATGGCAAGTGCATTTCGATTCAGCACTCCTGAGTTTATGAGAAGAACAACAATAGAAACACAAATGAACTAACAAGATACTCTCCCCAGTGGAGTCGCCAATTTGTTGTTGGGAAAAGTATCCAATTCGGAAAGCCCCTATCCCACTCTAAGAGGTGATAGTGCCTTAGCAACAAACAGGTAAACTTATTCGAGTATTCTTCTTTATGAAATGCAAGTGAGGAAGAAGGATCTAACTAACCTGTATCTTCCACTAGTTTGTCGATCCAAAACACTCCTCTCTTCAGTAGTTCCCAGCTTCTTGCTCCTTCACCGGCCCAGCTTCACCGAATTCCTACAAGATCACAAGAGAGAGAAACTACACAAAGATGCAGAGATACATTCATAAAAAGCTCAAGATCAGATTAAGCTAAACATGTAAGCATAACAAAACATCATTGGTATACAACATGTAGGAGAAACTCAAATAGTTTATTGATAAGATAATAAAGTCCAAGAGGAGATACAACCAAGTGAGTTCTGATCCAGCATCTACCTCCCAGCAAAGGAATCCCTTCCTCTCCTCCAACAAAGCATAAATCACCCAATGTGCTAATCTCAATCTCAAACCAACAACAATTCTCTGCAAAGTACAAAATTCCAGCCTCCTGAACCTCTGCGTGAGATTTCCATATATAGATGTAAGCAGAGAGTATGAGTCAGCTTATGTTTTGACCTGTATCTTCTCTCTGTCAGTTCTTGCTTCCACTTGGAGGTTGAGAACCTCTTACTCATCACTAGTCGAATTCATTGAGGCAAGTGTCATTGAGGAAGATTCTGGAAGCTTCCAGGGTCTTTCCACCTCGTTGAATGAACTTTCCATTTGTCATTTCCCGCTCAGCGCACCTTGGTAGTGCTTCTTCCTGCGTTGCAGTGCACCTAGCCAGTGTAATCTCTGCATTTCAGCGCAGACAACTAGTGGAGCCTCTGAATTGATCGTGAATTGACTGTTTCTGAGTGGTTTTTGGTGGAGAACTTCTGGGAGAAGCTGTCTTTGGTTGACCTTGTTCCTTTAGGGGTAGGAACAACTCATTTAGGGACTTTGGATCCCTTGGATTATGGACATTTCATGTTCAATGTTGTAAGGCACAAAAATGTCTATAACAAGAAGGTACACCATATCACAATTGTTTTGAGACAGGAAAGGATAATGTGCACGACGAGTTCATGATATTCAAAGTATGAGTTTTCATCTCTGGTGTTTCTCCACTTCTAGTAGGCCTAGAACGTACCCTGGCAGAGTTGCTTTAGGAGCACAAACGTTTCCTTGCTTCCAACGAGCCTGGACAATACCCTGGCGAAGTCAGTTTCTTCACCTCCCTGCGCAAGAAGCCTTTCTCTTCTTTCACCCTTTATTTATTTATTTTAATAGAACTGTGCATTGGAACTTATTATTTTCAACAAGTAGAAGAGGGATCCTGACTTATTGAGAGGATCAGAGGTTACTCCATCAGAGAAGTATTTTAAGACCTCTGATTTTTGTTTTCTCACTTTAGATTTTCCCCTTATCCCTTCTCTACTAGATTGGACAAGAGTTAACACACAAGTAGATTTACACCAAGTTGAGTAGTTTAGATACCAACATAGGCACAAATATAATGGGTTCCCTCAATGTTATTCTATTTGATGAATCGTATTTTCCAACTGGACTTAGCTTAACCTATGGAATTTTCCCAAACAAAGAATTAGAACAATAAAAAGACAAGCATTGTGCTTGTCACACTTCTCTTTTATTGTGCTACAAATCCTTTCGAGCCATTTACTCTACATAAGCATATTATTTACGGACACTAACCAACCAACAAGATGTGACAAGACATGACTTAGATAACAGACAAACAAAAATAGGAAAAGAAACTATACACGATGTGCAACTCGTAGCTACTAGTGAAAGTAATGCTTTAAATATCAACCATTTAGAGGAAGGTGGTCAATAATCCAATCTAATAATTTTAGTTTGAAGGAATTGTGGATGAATTTTTCATAAAAAACAAATGGTTCAAGCCACAAATATTGGAACTTTGTGTGTTTCTTGTTTTCTTTATGGGATTTATCCCACTTCAGGACTAGGTCACCCACACCAAATCTCTTTGTCCCCATGGACTTCTTATCAAACTAGCACTTTACACAGTTCTAACATATGACAAATCGTTACTTGAACTTACACCTTTCTTCCTCAATTTTAGGTAGTGTATTTGTCTTGCTCTAAACAAGGAGGTAGGGTTTACCTTATGCCTCCTGAGTGATTTGCAAGGTCGAAAGATAGAGGTTTGGAGGCAATATAAATTCTTTATTATAAACCAAGAAGTAGGGAGAGGTTCTTAGGGAATGTTTTGGGCTGACACATTCAACCCAAAGAGCAATGGTCAAAGCTTTATGCCAGTTCCTTTGTTCTGAGAAGATGGTTTTCTTGATTATACAGATAACATTCGTATTCATGGATTTAGCCAAACCATTTCCATTTGGATAATAATTAGATTAATGCTTAAATATAATTCTATTTTCTAAAGCAAATTCATAAAGTTTTAATAATGGAAAATATGTCACATTAAGTTATGTAGGAACACCAAACCTGGTCATGGTATTATTTTGCAAGAAGTGGATGACTTCATGTTCATTCACTTGTCTGAGAGGAATTGCTTCTAACCACCAAGTGAAGTAATTTGTTTCTGTTAAAATATATCGGTGCTACTTTGATGAATGAGGAAAAATATCTTTGATCACATCAAGGCCCCACTGTTGGAATGGTTCTTCAACTGTGGCTGACCTCTGATTGTAGTCGGTGCATATTTGACATTCTTGGAACTGCAAACATAGGCATGAATATCCTTAAATAGAATGGGCCAATAATAACCAACCTTGATAACCTTATGTGTTGTAGTTTTGGCCACCTAGTGGCCACTTTTCAATCCATCATGTAAATATTTCAAGACCTTTCTTGTATCCTATGACTCAAGGCTCGTCAGTAGGACGCCATTGTGGTGCTTCTCGAAAATAAATCCATGAACCAATTGGTATTAGAGAGCTTTAAAGTGGATTTCCATTTTCTTTTTATTCGATAAGTTTGAGGGAAAGGTTCCATGGTATAGAATTTGTTGTATATAAGCATATCAAGGCACTGTAGTGTTTATGGGAAAACTAGTATTCCTAAAAAATGCTAGCCCTCTAGGTTTGGCAGCTACCCTAGAAACAACAGTTTAAATAAATTCAATGATTTCTTCTATGTGTAATAGATAATAGAAAGATAATGGAACCAACCTTGAACTTCCATTTGATTCCTTGCTTGATCTCTCTCCCCTTTGACAGAACCCGCAACTCCTCCACATACTTAGCACACTTGGAGAGTACCTGCATAAATACAGCATCAAAGAACCGTCAAAGCATCGTGATCTATTACAACATAAACATTACAGAATCAGATATATAATGAACAAATGATAACATTCACAAATGATAACATTCACAACTGCACAATCATATGGGAGAAAACTTGAAGAAATTTATTAATAGAAGGGAGAATTACAACCCAGTTGTCTGATCCAGCATCATCCTCCCAACTTCAATCCTTCTTCACCTCATGACATAGCAAGATCACTCCAAAAATACAATGCTCTTTCCTCAATTACAAACTATCAGCACTTACTTGCAATTCACAACCTTCTAGCCTCTGGATCTCTTGGATGAGGGATACATTTACAGATTTGTGCAAGGGTGTGAGTCATCCATGGGGTTTGATTAGTGTCATTGCACTTGTTACAATTGGTTCCACAAGAGAAGGGATAACTGAAAGTTTAAGATCCCTTATTCATCCTTGGGCGAATTCAGAGAGGCAAGTGGCACAGGAGAAGTTTCTAGAAGATTCCATGAGCATCCACTTAGAAAATTGTCCCAAACATTTTTCCATCCTTGCGCATCGCACCCTATAGAGGGCATAAATAGTATGCATCACACCCTGGTAGTGGAGCAGTCAGTATGCATCGCACTTTTCAAGTGGAGCAGTTAGTATGGTTTAGTTTAGGCAACTTCTAGATGGTTTCTTAGATGGAACTTTTGAGGAATGATGTATTCAGATGATTATGTTCCTTTAGGGTATGAATCAACCCTTTTAGGGGTTGAATGAGCCCTAATACGTCGACATATAAGTTGATTTTGATGTGCCCAAATATGTCTATAAGAGTTGCCCCCTAAACCATGAGGTCGTAAATATTCATGTCGAGTGAAATGCTTTATCATGAGGATCCGAAGTTTCAAACTAGAAGGTGACCTGCATAAGTTACAATACAATGCATCATCATAATATAACTTCATGATCTAGCTGAGGGACAAATTCCATGCTCAACTTTATAAATTTCATTTCATGCACATAGATTAGATAGTCGTCTGCAGATGCAGACTAGTGATTCTTCATATATAGAGTCATCATCCATGGTTAGGATGACTATCCGTGCAAAGCCTTTCTACATTTGATGTTTTTATATCCTTGAATATATCTTAGCCCGGATGGATGAAACTAGATCCGGCGTCTTTAAACTCATTCAATTTCGATCGAAAAGTCAATCCATGTGAAAATATGTTCTAGAGTCGAACATGGAAAGACATACCTTGATTACCGGCCAATGATGTAAGCTGTTAATAGACATGAGAGGAATCACCGACAATGATAATGACCCTCAAGGTACTATAGTACAATTCACGTGGTGTGAATATATGATCCGATGTTGAACACCATGCAAAATCTTTCAGTCAAAGGCCATTGATGTCAACCAGTCTTCGGAAGTGAGAAAGTTGCCATTGATGTATGCAAGCTTCAAAGCACTGAAAGGGTTGTCTCTAAGTCAACTTCTTGGATAATGAGCTGATGTCAACAAGAAGCAACTCTTCGTAGGAGGGCCTTGATGTATCCCACGTCTACAACACGAAACAAAGCAAATGATTTTCTGGAGGTGAAGACGAACTGACGACACAAGGTTCAGGAGCGGCGGTCATGAAAAAATGAAGGTTGGGGGTATTGCAGTGGATGAGACACTAACTGGATGGTGATTTCTGAACTGAATGACTTCCCTTGAACATGTTGGCGACATTGATATGAATTGGTATTGTTAAACCCAAAAGATGGATGGTATGAAAGACCAATGGTGAGATGACCGGTGAATGGAATAACCCAACCCAACACAATAATGGAGATGAAGTGAAAGTGTCATGTTCAAGAGCGACCTGCTACCGTAAGTTCTTCAAGTTTTTCCCTTTTTCCCCTGTCATTGTTGACCAGTACCTCTTTATTTTTGTCAAGCTTGATGAGGATAACATATGCTTGTTCTATAATTCGCCCTTCAAGCAAACCTGTCTCTATTTGATGTTTTAAAGAGTCTAGCAACAGTGAAACTCGGTCACGTATAGAATGGACAAGTTTTTCGTTATTGCTTTAACGAGTTTAATGGCAAGGACAACTCAATCCTTTTCATGTTTAGAGAGTTTGAAGAGGGACAAAAAGAAAACTCCATAAGTTATTTTTCGTAAAATAATACCTCATGTCCGAAAAAGGATAAAATAATACAAAAGGGATGACTTTTCGAATCACTTTAACGAGCTGAAAAATATAAGTGCTCGACAGTTCTTTTTTTCATAAAGTAATCCCTCAGGTCCAAAAAAGGATAAAAGAGTACAAAGGGGATGCCATTTCCAATCACTTTAACGAGCTGAAAATGACAAGTGCTCAACAATATTTTCATGTTTAACAAGTCTGAAAAGGGTTTAAAGAAGACTTGATTTGAGGAATGAGTGGTGTCTAGGGTAACAACAAGTTCCAGTGAATTTGGAACTTTTCAAAACATGTTGAATTTTGTGAAGAGGTTGGCTAATAAGACCACTCATTGCAATTGTTCCTTAAAGGTGTAAAACAGCCAAGTGAGAGCGTATGATCAGCCAAAGGGATGGTGGTGATGGTAGGTACACAACCAAGATTCAAAAGGCTGATAGAATGGAAATCACAAAGGTTAATTTTTGAAAATGGGTTCATTTTTCGAAAAGCTTGAACCATAGGGGAACTATGCTTGGATTCGGTTTCATTTTTACACAAGCTCGAAAGGAAGAAACTATGCTTCAAGTCAGTTTCATTTTTACACAAGCTCGAAATGACAAAACTATGCTTGAAGTCAGTTTCATTTTTACACAAGCTTGAAACACCAAAACTATGCTTGAAGTTAGTTTCATTTTTACACAAGCTCAAAATGACAAAATTATGCTTGAAAAATTGGTTGCATGCCCCCAGCATGATGAAAAGGAGAGTCTCCTGTAACCAGATGGGAAATCACTACGGTGAAGCACGACGGTTATGCAACACCTTCTTGGTTTTGTCCAAAATAGACAAAGGTGAATGGTGTGATAGACCTACAGGGAAACTTACCTTTACCATTAGGTGCATGCCCCCGAAGCTTCATTACATTCACTCGACTACTCATGGCTATTAGGTGGATGCAATGAAGGTTCAATTGATACCGTTGATGTAAACGGACTATTTAGGGATGATGATTGACTTGGGGCTATGGTTGGACTGGGAAATGATAGCTAGTCAATGGTGACAATCTTTCCTTCATGCAGGAAACACATCACTTGGTAGAGTGTTGAAACAATAGCTACCATTTTATAAACATAGTCATGCCCAAGAAGTAAATTGTAATCTAAAGGTCCCGGGACTACCATCACCTTCAGATAAACGGTCTTTCCTCCTAAAGTAATAGGTAACTTAGGATGGATCCCTAATGGTCGACCGGTTCCTTTGTTAATGCTTAACATATTCTATGTAACAGGCATAAGCAGTGGTGAACCAAGCGCTTTCCAAGCAGTTGAGGAAAGGATACTCACTGATGCACCTTCATCTATAATAGTGCCTGACATAATCATTTTACAAACTTGTACTATGATCTGGAAAGATATATAGGAAGGAAGGTGGGATCTTGCTAGTCGATTCCAATCAGAGGAAGTGACTAGGCTACTTGGAGGGAGTATCGAAGAAACGAGAGAGTTAACTCCTTGAGTTACGAGAACTGGAGGATTTTCCTCCTGTATTTAAGGTACAGGTGCATTTCCCGCAAGCTCATTAGAATCTGAAGTAACAAAAAGAACCTAAACGGTATCATTTTCACTCTCTTTGGGAAAGGTACGATTAGCTAAAGGTGAAATTGGGTCAACTGTTACCTCAACCTGTTGAATTTCACCGAGTATAGACTCATAATATTCACTTTCAGAGAGAGTGGTTTCTACTGATGGTTGGTTTAAGTCAGTTGGTTTTTTAACTAGTGAAGGACTTAGGGAGAGTTTCTTGTAACCAGATGGAAGTCGCTGTGGTGAAGCAAGACGGTTATCCAACACTATTTTCGCTTCATCCAAGAAAGGAAAAATTTGAAGGGAATGATTTCCTTCACACAACCTACATGGAATCCTAACCTTTCCCTTTCGTCCATGAACTTTACAATCATTAGTTGATGGTGTGCTACCAACATAATCTCTAGAGGTTGATGACACGGGATGGTGTGAATGGGAAGACCATTCTTTCAAGATCCGAGGAAAGTAAGGAAAATCTCGATGAAAATGGTCTCCTGAACAAATTATGCACAGGTATTTAGCTTTGGGTACTTTAATGGGCAGACTTTCATTAGATGATGCATTCAAAGCAATGGTTGCTTGGTTGCACCCTTGCTGAATTGGCTTCTTCTTCTTCTCCTTCCCTTTCTTCTTCTTCTCAGCCACCTGGTTACTAGTATCACTACTTTCACCAAGCGAAGAGGAAGAAGGGGAGGGAGAAACAAACGGGGAAGAAGGCAAAGGGTTAATTTCAGGTTCATCTAGAGGCATAATCGATTGTAGAGAAATCATGGCATTTTGCACCACAGAAGTTGAGAATAGCCATATTGGCAGGCCAATGGTAAGTCTTGAAAGGGATAATGTAGCCATATAAGGAGCACCAATATTTCCCCAAGAAGGAAAAGGACTAGGATTCCCCTCAAAAGGGATTCCTTGATCAGTGGACTCCGGATTCATTGCCATATGTCTCAACGTAAGATCAATTAAGGAACAAGGATGTTATTTCGAATTCAATTAATTTTAATGATGCTTGGACGAAACTTTGCTTTTTCAGTTTTTAAGAGTCGATAAAAAGCTAAAGATGACTCTAGTCTCCTTCGATTTTTAATGAGCCTGAAAAGACAAGTGCTCAAATGGACCTTTTCTTTTAAAGAGTCGAAAAGGAACGAAAGTGATTACTCTGGAATATCTAGACAGAGGGATTACCAAACCAATCACAAAACTGCAATATACACCTTGGTGATAAATTAAAAAGAAATTACCAAGGACTTATGTATGGTAATCAATCTTCCTGAATGTTGTGTTCAGTGCATTGCGATCAATAAGGCGGCAGACTCAGTTTCCTATGGATAAAGGATTTAAGCCTATTATGGTTTCCCAATATATACATGATGGTACAAGGAGCACAAGTCCGTGCTAGCACTTGTCGTATCAAGGAGGAGGAATCACCCAACCTTCAATGAAAATGATACCCACTAGTTTTAACGACATCAGAACACGTCACTAGCCTAGACCTCTAGATATGTTGCGTTAAGTTCCAAAGCATTGTTAGGTTCATTGAAGTTCATTTTAAATTTAATCTTGTTTAGAGTTTTCCTTTCAATGGTTCACTGTGTGGTGATGATTTGAAATTCTTAAGATGCAATCTACAATGATAAACAGTCTTTGTTTATTTGAACAATGAAAATCCTAGCTACTAAGGAAAGAAGATAACAGTGCTTTTAAACAAATAGAAAAGAGCACACACTAGTGCGTTTCCCTAAATCTTCTTTTCGCAAACAAATAAAAAAATATGCTAAATGCAAATTCATGTATTTGTTTTCGTTCTTCTTAATGTGAAAAATGCCGAAAAGGAAAACTAAATGTTGCAAAGATCTGAAATATTTCACTCAAAATGACATTTTCAACAATTTCTTCTTCAAAAGAGAAAGGAAGAATCCACGACAATTTTCAATCTTGAATAAAAATGTTTTTGACACTTCGAATATAAAAAAATCAAATCAAATGCATGAAGAAAATGTTCAATCGATTATCAAGGGAAGGAAGAATCCACGACACTTCTAGTTTCGACACAAAATGACAATTACGACATTTTTTGAAACAAAGCGACAAACCAATTTAAACAACTTTTCGACAAAGGATTGTAAATGAAAAACAAATACACAAAAAACATTAACTAATCCTAATGAAATTGAGGCTGATCTACGTGATACAAATAATCTTCAGTAAAGAGGCACTGTTCATATGCAGCAAAACAACCAAACAATAGTGAAAACAAGGTCAAAACCCTCAATTTCTAGAATGGAAAAAGAGTTTAGTCAATCATCGCACCTAGGCTTCACAGAATATGAGATGCGTCACACTTACTGCACTCAGGAGGTGCTATGCATACTGAGTCATAGTGGGAGACAGTGCGATGGTCCAGGGAGCGCAACTGAAATGGGTTTTGGCTCAAACATGGAGCTGGTTTCAATGAGTTAAGGTGGGTTTTGATGAACAATGAAGAGCAAAGTATGATGGAGTGTCTTGAGAGGTTACTGAGCTACCAAAAGGGCATCTAGATGTGCTTACAAGTTAGATGTTTAATTCATAAACTAAACCAGAGATTGACTGAAGCAGTATTCATCTACTATGCAATTACAAAGCAAGAGTAATTCAAAGGCTACCTGGCTGACTTCAGGCTCTGTCTATAGTTTATCAAATTGAACATCAAATAAACAATAACAAAAAAAAACATCTATTCGATCCCCAGTGGAGTCGCCAATTTGTTTCTGGGAAAGCTAGTATTCCTAAAGAATTCTATCCCTCTAAGTTTGGCAGCTACCCTAGAAACAACAGTTTAAAGCAATTCAATGATTTCTTCTATGTGTAACAGATAAGAGAAAGATAATGGAACCAACCTAGAACTTCTGCACAATTCCTTGCTTGATCTCTCTCCCCTTTGACAGAGCTCGCAACTCCTCCCTGTACTTAACACGCTTGGAGAGTACCTACACAAATACAACAACAAAGAACCGTCAAAGCGTCGTGATATATTACAACATAAACATTACAGAATAAGATATATAATGAACAAATGATAGCATTCACAAATGATAACATTCACAACTACAAAATCATATGGAAGAAAACTTGAAAAACTTTATTAATAGAAGGGAGAATTACAACCCAGTTGTCTCATCCAGTATCATCCTCCCAGCTTCAATCCTTCTTCACCTCATGAAATAGCAAGATCACTCCAAAAATACAATGCTCTTTCCTCAATTACAAACTATCAGCACTTACTTGCAATTCATAACCTTCCAGCCTCTGGATCTCTTGGATGAGGGATCCATTTATAGATGTGTGCAAGGGTGTGAGTCATCCATGGGGTTTGATTAGTGTCATTACACTTGTTACAACTGGTTCCACATGAGAAGGGATAACTGAAGGTTTAAGATCCCTTATTCATCCTTGGGTGAATTCCGAGAGGCAAGTGGCACAGGAGAAGTTTCTAGAAAATTCCATGAGCATCCACTTAGCAAATTGTCCCGGACATTTTTGCATCCTCGCCCATCGCTCCCTATAGAAGGCCTAACAGTATGCATTTCACCCTAGTAGTGGAGCAGTCAGTATGCATCGCACTTTGCCAGTGGAGCAGTGAGTATGGTTCAGTTTAGGAAACTTCTAGATGGTTTCTTAGATGGAACTTTTGGGGATGACGTATTCAGATGATTATGTTCCTTTAGGTTATGAAACAAATCTTTTAGGGGTTGAATGAGCCCTAATACATTGACATATAAGTTGGGTTTGATGTGGCCAAATATGTCTATAACACGTAGACATAGACTAATGAACATATTCAACATTGTACATTTCGATATCCTTCTCCCATCCTGAAAGATCTTGTTTGGGAGAATATATTGCTTTAGTGGCTAGCTCACATAGGCCATGACCCTTTATTGTATGAAATGGTTTAAAATCGATATCATACTCTTGAAGACAGGTCGTCCAATTATCCATCTTCTCACCCAACTCTTGCTCCATGAACAATGTTCTTACTATTGGATGAGCCATAAATACAAGTGTGTGAGCGTTCAATAGGTAGGGCCTAAAATACTTAACTTCTTGTATACGATATACGATTCTTTATCAACGGCGGGATAATTTAGTTTGGGCCCTTGTAGACTAGTGCTCACAAAAGAGATAGGCCACTCATTTCCTTCACTATAATTCAGAGTTAGAAAGACTGCAATTGACGAATATAATGAAAATGTATAGAGCATAAAATCTTTGCCATAATCTGGACTGAAAAGTGCAAGTGTATCAGAAATAGGCTACTTAATCTAAGAAAAAGTTTTTATTTCACATTCATCCCATATGTGTACTATATCTTTCTTGATCATATCCTTGTATGGGTTTGATTATCTGAGCATGATCGAAGATTAATTATCTAAGGAAATTAATTTTTCCTAAGAAAGACTGCATGAATTTCTTACTCTCTGTGAATGGGATTTGTGTGATAGATTTGAGCCTCTCTGTTATCACCAAAAAATTGATCATCTAGCCTAATTTACTAGATGGATCGAAGTATACCATGTAAAGCCAATTTTACCTTTGTAAAATTTCTTTCACTGTAAGAAATTACCTAATAAACCACCTTTATTAAGTAATTTATAGTTAAACCCATGAAGAATAATTAAATAAATAACTATTTATTTGATTTTCTTCTAAGAATAATTAATTAAACCATTGTTTTATTATTATTCCTTGTTAAATTTGACCCAATCATGAAAAATAAACAGATAAATCATTATTTATCTTATTTTTCTCTAAGAATAACTAATTAATCATTAATTAATTACTACTCTTTGTTAAATTTGACTAAATCCCTTCTGAATAATTAAATAAATCATTATTTCTTTATTATTCCTCAGCTAATTCATTGAGATAATAAATAAATCATTTATTTATTTATTATTTCCAAATAAAAGTTTAAATACTTTTTCCCTCCTAAACAAATATAATAAAATATTCCAAGTGGTAATTCCAAGAATGAGATCAATAATATCTTATTATTGCTCATTATTCAAGGATAACTCAATATTTTGTTATAATTTTCCATTCATTATTCACTTTTGATTATTTTCATTGTTGCATTCACTGTTGTAACTTTGATTATTTTCATTGCCGCACACCATATTTTTGTTGGGTTTATGCATTATAAAGGAGAGAGTCTACAGAAGTTGAAGACATTTGAAAATAGCCAGGAACCCATCTCATAGATGGGGACTGATAACATTTATCTGTTCTCTTCATAGGTGTTATTATAAAATTATTCTTTACATATTTGGTTTCCATTGGATAATTGGGGTTATTACTCTTTCCTTCGTTGTTTAACTATGATCGTAGCATAGATCAGAATTTTGGCAAGTCTTGTTTCTATCAATAGCTGCAAATCTACAATGTTTAGCAGCCATTTATATTGTTGATATTGTTTGTCATCCACAATCTTAAGTGGGCTCTTTTCGTACATCATTGAGATGAAAACACTACAACAAATTGGCAACTCCGTTGGGGAGAGTAATTTCGATTCAAAACCTTGGGTCTCCAAACAAATTGGTAATTCCAATGGGTTTTATACTTCAGATCTAGAAAACTAGGTGACCTTTGGTTTTCAACTTCGGGTCTCTTCTTTTTTCAATTCTCTTATGCTTTCCTAGTTTTTTAACCCTAGATCTCATAAATTTTTTACTTTTGCAAGCTTTCTGGCCATTTCCGCAAGTCACAGGAACCAGCCACGACAAAGGCCGCACTTTTTTCCGAGATTTGTGGACCACGATCCTTGGAACACAAACCATAGTTTTTAGCACAAAAAGTGTGATCTGGGCCTCAGAACGCACCTTTCAGCCCAAAAAGTGCGATCCCTATAGAGAAACAGGTCAGTACCTATGATTTATGGGTTTTAGGGTTTTTCTTAGATCTATTTCTGGGTTTTGTTGAGATCTGTCTGCTAGGTGTCTAACCTTTGTCTCATCCCACTTAGGCCTTGATCCACTACCATTTACTCGTCGAAGTCAAAATTACCCTCCCTTAGTGCTTCTAGTACACTTCCACCTTTCTAGGAGGAGTTTAGTTGAGTAAGTAGTCTAAGTTTTTGCATCACTTTCAGCCACATTTTTGAGATCTGTAATATTTTGTTTCAAATCTGATAAGATAGGTTGTTACCATCCATAGTTTCACATTTAAACTTGTTTGGTCATTTCCCTTAGGGTCCTATCGATTACCCTAGGTGTTTCAACCATCTCCCTATCCTTTTGCAGCGAACTTCCCTCTGGTTTTTTGCTATTGCTGCACCACTTTCTAGCAGCTTAGTGTCGCTTGATCCCAGTCACACTAACACTCAGATCTCTTAACCATTTCAGTGTATTTCCCATCAGTTTAGCCACCAAGAAGTACAGTGTTTTCAAACCCAGTTTGAGTGGGGTTTAGTTAAATTTTTTGCTGTTCATTTTCTGTTATTCATTTCAGTTTATTTGCAATAAGATTTTTTTTCTTACAAACACGATTTGGGCTTAATCAATTAATACACTTTCACACACAAGCACACCTTAAGCAAAGGGTGCTTGGTTTACACCACCAAGCCAAGACTTAGCATAATAAATTTATCTCACTGCATTAGAGACAAAATATATATTGTTGATCTCCCTTCACCATTTCTGTGTTCCATGTGTCCTTCCATCATTGTGGCACCAAGGTGTGTGTTGCAGAGACTTTTAGCCCTTCATCCCCAGTTTCTTCTTAGGCTTATTACCCTTCCCTGTTGGGTTCAATTTCATAGCCCTCCGAGTCCCCATACCAACTCTTCTCCTGGTTCTTCTTATTCCTCATCTGATTCCGAGCCTCCTTCATCGCATATCATCACGATGTCTAGACCCAAAACTGGTGTAGGAACCCAACCTGGTGTTGTCTCTAGTACTATCATGTAGTCACATCAAGAAAAATAGTCTCAGGAACCATTTCGGCAACCCCCATGCTCCCCTTTATGGTTGGGTTAAGTCTACCAGATCTTAACCAGTTGATAAATGACCCCATACACCATGATGCTGGTTGTCCCTCTATGCTGGCTAAGCTCCCCTCAGATGTCCCAAAGTTTGAGGGTATTGCTGGAGAGGATCCTACCAACCATGTTCAATCCTTCGACATGTGGTGTTTGCCCAATTCCATAACTGATGACTCCATTCGTCTTCGGCTCTTCCAACGCATGCTCATTGGAGAAGCTGCAAAATGGTATGTAGACTAGCCCTCTGCCTCTCATTCTATTTTTACGATGCTTGCTAAAGAGTTCTTATCGTATTTCCAGTTACCTCTCTTGTATGACACTAATACAGAGCTATTGACCACATTCTGTCAGTCCTACGCCACTCGCCTTTTTGACCATGTTCAAGTGTGGCAACAAAGGAGGAGCACATGTCATGCCCCACATTTTTAAGACCATGTCTATCTATATTGGTTTCTTAAGAGCCTTTTATCCCCCATCAGGAAAGACGTTGCATCCCATTTTCCTCAAACCAAGGAAGAAGCTCTCCAAACCGCTTTGAGATATGATCTGATTTATGCTCAATCTGGTTATATGTCTATACCGGCATTCCATACCTTTCTCGTCCTAGAAGTGCCAATGCACTGGGGCCATATCACGCCACTGATGGTATCATTATATCCCTTTCATAGTCTTCACCATATTCTCAGTAGAGTTATGGCTATCCATAGGGGGGCACCAGTTCCTCCAACATTTATGCCCCTCCTGCTAGCAACATGTTTCCAGGGCCCCAACCTGTCTACCAAATTGTTGCTCCTTCTTATGCATATTGGCCACTATCCAAGTGGTCCTTTATAGATCCCTCAACCTAAATTTGAGGCCATTCCAAAGATCCCAAAGGGACCATTATGTCATAATGCGTCTTCTAACAGAGATGCCCATACATGCAGTATAGTAGACGACTTGGCAAAATCACCTGCCAGCATGTCAACACTAGAAGTCCTCCAGTCATGCCCTTCCAAAAGAAGGCTCTACTAACTACCTTGGGTGCAATGGATCCTTCTGGTGATCATTTGATTATCTTCCCGATTGATGCATTAGAGTGACCCCCCATTACCTTCATGTGTTTCTTTCTAGATACCAGTTAGAGTCAGTAATACCATCATCTTCAACTGCATTATTGACAAAGGCACATCCACCTATGTGATGTCCGCTACTGTTTGGAAACAACTCAAGTCACCTGAGTTGTCCCCCTCTACCATCACTTAGCGTGCGTGGGATGAACACTCCTCCTAGCCCCTTGGCATGTATCGCAACTGTCCAGTGACCCTTGCGAGCAAGACTATCCATGTCAATATCGAAGTCATTGATGCCCCTTTATATTACAACAACCTCTTAGGTCATAGTTACACATATGCCATGTTAGTTGTCACCTTTGCAGTGTTCCGCAAGATGTGCTTCCCCCCTGAAGGGAAGATTGTTACCACTGATCAGTTGACTTATTATGAGCCGACATCCGTGACCTCCCCCATGTCTATCATCTCGTCGATGCCTAACAACCAGTCTTCAACTCCTTATGCCAGTGTCTCACCCAGAGTCTATAAGTATTCCTCATTGTTAGGTGCCTTCCCTGGTCCTCCCCCTCCCATTTCCTAACCGACTTCCATGAGTGTTTGCATGTTACAAGCATCACAGACTGCCCTTAAGCAGTCTGGTACAACCGATAAATAACTAGCTCCTCAACATCTTGTTGTTGCTCTTCCAGATGAACCCTCTAGAGCCACTCTCCCAGGACCTCCTCCATTTGTGGGTGCCTCTACTATGTTCCTTCCAGGAACCGTTCCTCCAGGTCTTAACCATCTAGGATCTATTCTGCTAGGACATTATCCTTTCAACCAGATATCTTTCTTATTCCCCCCTTTGGGAAATTTTTTTGTACCTATCATGGCTTCATTGGTACTTCCTAACATGACTCTCGTGATCCTAATATGGTACACCAATCCCCCTCCAAACACTCCCCCTGGTCAGCCAAGACCATATCACACTTTCACCCTGGTTCAATCGGTCCCCATGACCCCTACCACTGCTTCAGTTCCATCACAACCTCAAAAGGAACCATCTCCTGTTGTGAAAGCTAGTTAGGGGGGAAAAGCTAAAAGGAGAGATTCGAAGGACAAGGGTCCCCAATCTCCTCCAGCCCCTAAGGCCCCAAATCCGACACCCCCATGGGATTTTTTTTATGTTGTTGGGCATACTACCAATAATTTTCCTAAGCTTCCTCAACTTAAACCATTGGTTCATGAAGCATTCACTGAGTTGAATATTCTGGAAGTCCATGTTAACATACCAATCCCACCTAAAAGACTCAAAATTATTCGCACAAACCACCCTTTTGCCCTATGTGACCTTCATGGTCACTATTCTCATTGTTGCCCTCATCTCAATGAATTTCGCGATTGCCTTCGGGAAATTCATGAATACGAGGCCACTCATAGTGGAACCCCTACTCCTCTACCTATGGATTCTGGTACCACTAGTCAACCAGAAAAGGGAAACACTGGCCCTACTATTGTGATCCCTCCCCCCAATGTCGAGATGACAGACACCACAGGCCCCATGCTTTACATATTGTCATCCCTAAGTTCCTCGCCGACAAACCTTCCTAAGGTTGCTGCTGCATTTATTTCGAACCATTTTCGACAGAATCCAAGGTCTCAACATCAGTAGACCCTCTATCTACTAGTACGTCATCTACCATTAAAGACAATGCGTATGTGGACCTTATTCCTCAGGTTGATGCACGAGGTAATTCCGCTGCATCATGTATTCATTCTTCCTCCCATCTGCCCATCTCCCAGACTAATGGGGACACCATGGAAGCTATGTCTACCCCTAATTACCCTTACACTTGAGTAAGAGGGTATTTATTCAAGAGGACTTCAAAGGCCATCTCCTTCCTAATTCTTCCAATGTGCTCTACCTCTAGAAATGTTGCTCATAGCACATCCCTTTGATTTGTGTGTCTTTATTTCTACCATATAGTTAGGTAGATTGCATCATCTCATCTATTGTATTTTGCACCTTTTAGATGGAACCATAATCCACATGGTATATCGGTCATGCCAATGGTGCAAGTCGCTTCTCCCATAATCTAACCTTGACAGCATGGGCCATTTTTACCCCCTTGCATATTTTAGTCCTTTCAAATAGTGTCTGCATTAGATCTGCCACCAATAACTAGGCCGAATATGATGTAGTGATAGGTTTGTTAGTTGATGCCCTCGCCCAACACATCCTTCATGTTCATGTTCGTTTAGATTCCTTACTACTTGTCATGCAATTGAATGGTGTGTATCATGTGCATAACCAAGTCCTATTATAAAATATCTACGAGTGAAGTTATTGGTACGTGAATTTGAAACCATTACCTTTAGTCATGTGCCTAGTGTCCAAAATCACTATGTATATACCATTGCAAACAACATTCTAGATTGGCATTTATCACATGTATACCACAGAATATAACCAAACAAATGCCAAAGCATCATCATCATGCATAATCATATTATGTATCATACAAGTGTTTGGAGCATCTATCTCTAAATACATCTGGTACACCATAGCATACTGGGGGGAACATAGGCCCCTCCATTCCCATATCATTATTTGGAGGATCTCATGACAAGTTGCGCCGAGATGCTTGAATCCATTTTTCGAGTTGGAACACAATGGCACTCCACAAACTCCTCTTCCGAGGGGGGCATCATTTTGACCTTTGCATACCAGATCAATATCCCATGCTTGGGGGCATTATGTTTTTCCCATGGCCATCTTCTCAATTAAGTCTCGGCCTAGATCCCACTGGATCTAGGTATGGTCGATTATCCTCCCATTCCTTTGATAGTTTGTCCTACCGACCTCTATGGCAAGCCATATGCACATCGCATATCATAGACGTTTGATACCATATCTTCAGACATTCTACTCTATGTCCACATAGTCCCCATGTTTGACTTCGTGGGTGAGGATGGTTCTAGACCTCCTCTAGTAGTTCATTCTCGTTTTCCTCTTCCCTTAATTATTTAACAGGAACCATCATTCCAAGAAGAATTTAGGCCATCTTTAGACAAGTAAGGCCACGTTCTTGAAAGTTGTAGATCCTGATTTTGATGTTCAGTTTGTCTACTACAATATCCACAAGATTTAGGGCCTTCTCCTCCTCTCCAATTGGAGGGAAAACACCCTTTCATAGGAAAATCCCCAATTTTTCCATCGCCCATTGTGACTCGACCGTAGCTTAGTTTGTTGAACCATTAGTGCCATTGGAAATATCTCACTAAGATCTATAATGGATCTTGCTCAGTTTTTGATGATTTAACACTTCACAAGGAAGCTATTTTTCCAAGAAGGGTCACTTGGTTGCCTCTCAAAATCAAATTTTATCATAAAGAAACACTTGTACTTTGAGGTTCACCTCATCCTAACACTTATCATACCATATGTCGATTTTCATCATGTGTAACCATCATTTACTCATGTTTTCATGGTCCCCACCAAGGCTAGTCTATGTGGCAGCGTCATTGAGTCACCCTTGTTTAGAGCATCCACAATGAGTCACCCTTGCATTCTTAGAGTCTATTTCATGTCCCATCATGTCATGTCACAATATTTCATCCATATTTGCATTCCATTCACCCTGTTTTTCCCAGTTTAGCCTCTAGTCAAACTATTCCCATCCCCTCTGGAGTTGAGTCAGTTGTTGCTAGGTCAACCATTCACTTTATGCTATGACAAGGGTAGTCATATGTTTGTCCCTTAGTCCCATTTTCCCATTATGCCTGATGTCAGTCCATCAGTCACATTACTATTTTCCCTCATGCTTTAGTTGAGGATCCTCATTGCCTCATCTATCGCGGGCCCTATTTTGTCGACATCAGCTCATTCATTCTGGCAAAAGAATAGCCTAGAGGGCGGTGTATCTCCGTTCTAGCTTCCATTATTTTTTTGGTGCCTTGGATCAAGCAAACGGTCTCATTATTTCCTTTTGACTTGGTCATTTCATGTTCTTGATCCATACATTTGATGGTTCAATGATGCAGGAGATTGTACTAGTGATTCTCGGGTGTGTTTGAGATGTTTCAGACCTCATGAGGAGGTGGCCCTCCAGGTAGCCCCCCTAAATTCCTGGATGCATACCTACTATGCTACAGCCTCAGATGCAGTTCCAAAGAGTTTATGGGTTCGGCTACTACCGATCGCAGTGTCCATATCATGCACGTCTCCTCGAGATGATCCATTTAGTTTTGTAGAGCCCTTCCTTTTTCAGCAGGGCTTCTCCAATTCTTTTACCCTCCCTCCCACCCATTTTTTGAGGGAAGGGGATTTGTATCTCATGTACTTAGGTATTATTGTATTCAGTCCTGGCTCAAGTTTTTACCAGGTGCATTATGTCTATGGGACACATTATATTATTTTTTGGCTCTCTTATGCCAGCTTGTCATGTACCATTCAGCATGTACTTTATTGCTCAGTTTCATATTTCTGGGCGAACCATTATTTTTTTTCTAAGTTATCTCAGCTGGTATGGGTATGCCTCCCTTGCCTCACTGAGGTCTGGCACCACAACATAAAAGGAGACTTGCATTAGTCTCGCCCCCTCTATCACTATCCTCTCTCATCTTCAACTTCATTAGTCCCTCTCTCTCTCTCTCCTTGACTCCCCTGTGTTGTCTAAGTGATTGTGTCTTTACAACGTACTTTAGTCATACATTTTTCTCCTAACACTCATACATTGGGGGGAAATCTGTTATCAGCAAAAAATTTATCATCAAGCCTATTTTACTATATGGATCGAAGTATACCACGTAAAGCCAATTTTACCCTTGTAAAATTGCTTTGACTGTGAGAAATTACCTAATAAACCACCTTTATTAAGTAATTCATAGTTGAACCAATGAAGAATAATTAAATAAATCACTATTTATTTGATTTTCTTCTACGAATAACTAACCAAACCATTTTTTTATTATTATTCCTTGTTAAATTTGACCCAATCATGAAAAATAAACAGATAAATAATTATTTTTCTTCTTTTTCTCTAAGAATAACTAATTAATCATTAATTAATTATTATTCTTTGTTAAATTTGACTAAATCCCTTAGGAATAATTAAATAAATCATTATTTGTTTATTATTCCTCAACTAATTCATTGAGATAATAAATAAATCATTTATTTATTTATTATTTCTAAATAAAAGTTTAAATATTTTTTCCCTCCTAAACAAATATAATAAGATATTCCAAGTGGTAATTCCAAGAATGGGATCAATAATATTTTATTATTGCTCATTATTCGAGGATAACTCAATATTATTTTATAAATAGGAGGGTTTTCCATTGATTATTCACTTTTGGTTATTTTCATTGTTCCACTCACTACTGTAACTCTGATTATTTTCATTGTCACACACCATATTTTTGTTGGGTTTATGCATTATAGAGGAGAGAGACTCTACAGAAGCTGAAGACATTTGAGGATAGCCAAGAACCCATCCCGTAGAGGGGGACTAGTAACATTTATCTATTCTCTTCATAGGTGTTATTATAAAATTATTCTTTACATATCTGGTTTCCATTGGATAATTGGAGTTATTACTCTTTATTTCACTGTTTAACTATGACCGTAACACAGATCAGAATTTCGGCAGGTTTTGTTCTGCAGATCTACAATGTTTAGAAACCATTTATATTGTCGAGATTGTTTGTCATCCATAATCTTAAGTGGGTTCTTTTCATACATCATTGAGAAGAAAGCACTACAACACTCTCGGGACCATTCTTAATTCTACTCTTTGCTATGATGTGCCCTAGTAGGATCCCTTCGAACACACTAAAATCACTCTTCTTGGGATTAATAGAAATCCCATACTCTCGAGAGCGCTCGAAAATATGTTTTAGATGATGCACGTGATTTGGTATTTTCTCGGAGAACACAGTAGCATCATCCAAATAAACAACAATGCTTTGATTTATCAAGCGATGAAAGGTGATGTCCATTACTCTTTGGAAAGTCGCACCTATGTTTATAAGTCCAAATGGCATCCTCTTAAAAGTGAATTTCTCCCATTTGGTCCGGAAGGTAGTTTTTAGTCAGTCAGTTTCTGCTAATATCACTTGATTATAACTTGAGAAACCATCTAGTAGTGAAAACATTTCAGACCCAGATATTGTTCAGAGTATCTACTCCATGGATGACACTAGATTGTTTTCTTTATCAGAAGCATAATTAAAATTTTAAATATATACACATAATCTTATCTCTATGGACTTCTTTCTCATTGGGAACATAATGGAAACCCATTTGGAATGTTTGACTTTAAATATGATCTTAGTATCCAACAGCTATCTCAACTCCTTCTATATAAGAGGTTCTAGTGTTGGATAAAATTTTCTAGTTTATTCTAGAATGTTTTCACCCCTTCTTTGACAGGGATGATGAGTTGGATAATATGAGTGTCATATGTTTTTAAATCATTGTATGTACATGTGAACACATCATGGTACCTCTTAAACAAATAGATAAACACCTGACGTTTCTGTGGAGAACAACAAGTACCAAGGTTCACATACTTCAGATCTGCGGGGGTTCCCAAATTGACTTATTCAGATTCTAACTTTGACATCTAAGTATTAGTATTGGTTTCCCTCTGAATCGGTTATGCAAGTCATATAATTTCTCCACGGACACCACTCCTTTAGGCATAGTGTTTCTTTTCATTGCATTATATGCCTTCCACAGAGCCTACTCATGCTCATCGTCCTTTGTGGAAGCATCTTTGATTATGTCATCATTATCCATAAAGTGCAATATTTGTTGGTCATAATTGAAAACACATACATTAGTGACATTGTCTGGCACAGATAGTTTATATATAATCTCAACAGAAAAAACATTTTTTGATGGTGACATCCTACTGAATACATTTTCTAATGAATCTACTACAACATTTTTAACTTTGGGAACAAAAACAAAATTGAAAGCTTTGAAATGATTGATCAAACACCACACATCTTGCTAGTAGTTTTTAAGATGAGGTGAAACACAGTGTATATTATCTCATACCTGGCGAGTGACCACCTATGAGTCATCAATTATCTTTATAATTTTTACCTTTAGGTCAATAGATTTCTTTAATCTGAGTATGTGCGCTTAATATTCAAAAGTTTTATTGGTGCACTCAAACACCATACAACATGCTTCTTATTGTGTGGGTCTGTAAGAACACAACCTACTCCTAAACCGTTTTGTGTATTTGAACCATCAAAATATAAAGTCCAAACATTATGAGCTACTAACATTCTTCTTGTACAACTATTACTATTATTACTATTATTATGTACATTTATATTACATGTTTCATTTGCACTAGTTGGAGAGAAAGAAAGGAGTTCTAGTTGTGTATCTGGTCAAACAGGTGATGCTTGTGTATGATAACACCCAAGGTTAGTTTCAAGTAAATAATTCCAAAAAATAAATCAATAAAAGCAAGAGGCTCTTTGTGGTGCTCAAGCAGTGTCACAATGTGTTTCATGTACGACTCATTGTTCACTTGAATCTGATTATTCCTACCCATATATGGAAGCCACGAATGTGACCAGTCTATTGCAAAATATCCCTATAATTGTCTAAACCAGTCTTTGCTAAGTAGTATACCATAGGCTTCTAGTATCTCCACAATCACAATATTTATACAATGTTGAGCTTGATCATCTTTTGATAATATGATAAGCACATTCTTAACCCACCAATAGTCTATACAAGAAACCTATCCAACTAGACAATATGTGCATCAATTTTCTCCCATTTTGCATTTATTTTCTTTTCTACAGATAATAACATGACATTCATAGATGCACCAGAGTGTACTAAACAGTTATGGACATTATAATTAAAAATTTCTAATGTTAATAAAAACGACGGGCATAGAGTGTTCTCTTCTAGTGTTAAAGAATTTACTAGAGATTCAAGAGATCCAAAAGATTTACCTCATACCTTTTAAGAGGAGGAAGCTTTATCAAATGCTGAAGCTTGTGAAAAGGTTTGGATAATAATCTCATGATGGCCTACAATCTTCGTGATCTCATAGATGGAAATGTTGGGTCACATTTTCTTCATATCTTCCACAATTTTATAATCAATTATTTCACCAATAGTAGGCAATGTTGAAGTGTCTATAGGAGTGGATTTACTTGACACTTCTAGAGTGCTATATTTACCCTTGTTACTAGAGGAATTTTTCTTGGACTTAGATACCTCTCCAGGATTACTCTGTGCACTCTGAGTAGGATTGACTGTTGGTGAGATTCTTCTTAGCAACTACTCTATTAACATTTTTTTAGTCAATTCCTATTCAAATATAGGCCATTTACTCCTTAAAATGTATCGATCATTTTTCTTCTAAGGAGGGGGATCATTTTGTGGTGATCTTCAACATCCTGGTCAAGCTTTTGATAGTTAATGATTCCTTCTCTTTAGCGTTACTATAAGAAGGTTGTGACCTCCTACTAGTATCTTTGGAGTCTTTTGCATCCTCATCATTCGTAATGGCACCAAGCATGCACAAGTCATTCTCAATGGCGATCCCTTCTGCAAAGTTTAGTTCCAACGTTGATGTTGCGACTCTCTTTACAAACTAGGAAATACTGGTGGGAAATGAAGTTGTATAATAATTAATGGTAATCGAATCGCATGGTTGCATTTTTGGGATAAGTTTATTTAATATATAATTGAATTTTAGATTAAAATATTTCACTTGCTCCTTTTACCCCATCTTCATGCTTACGAGCTCTTTGAGTAGAATGGCAGGAGTTTTGTCATCAATAAAATTCTCAAGAAATAAATTTTTAAGCTCCCTCTAGGTGTTGATTGAATTGACAAGCAAACTATGGTACCATGATGTCACTCGTCCTTCTAATGTATAAGGAAAAATCTTGTAGGAAACAACATTATACCTCACCTCCATCATTCGTAAATGCAGGTAAAAATCATCGAGGTGGTATTTTCCCATTGTCTTCTTATCTAAATCATACTTTGAGAGAAGCATTTTCAGATGTCTTGGCATCCTATGAAAATTATCTAGAAGAACAAGAGGCCCGTGGGACATCCAATCGAAATCCTCATATGCCATGCTCTCATCTATGTGTTCTTCTACCTTATCAGAATCTGAGGAATGTTCACCATCTAATCCATCGAAGAGGTCACTAGAAAGAACAAATATATCATCTTAGTATCCTTCATTAAGAAGTGGAAGTTTTTCTTGATGTTTAAAATGGTTTGTGGATTTTCCCAACCCCTTAAGATTGGAAAAAACCAAATATTCCACTATAGAAACCAAGATAAAAGTACCACTTGTCTCTTTATTCTTTGGAAAATGTGGAAGATTATATGTTCTAGGAATTAATTAGATAACCTTCATGAACCTTTTGGCTATGGGTCAAATTTCCCAGATCTAATTGTAAGTAACTTTGCAAGTTAGTTCCAGACCAGGTTGAGAATATCCTCCTACTTCAGGAATTGGAGTAGTGCTAGGAATGTTGCTAGTTCAATTAATCTAGTACTAATGAGAGAAAAAATGAACCATAAAAATTAAAAGAATAGTCTTATAAATATTCACAATCCATATATGGAAAAAAAAATTCCTGGAAGGCTTTAATATTAAGAAAAAGTACCAAGATACATAAATGCAATGAACACCACTAGCTCAAATAGTGGAGCATTAGAGCCACTGCTTTCTCCAAAAGTACAAACTTTGTCTCTCTAATTCCTTGTTAGAGAATCCAAGGTTAAAATTACTTTACATGTGAAATGAGGATCTATTTATAAGTTGAGAGATGACCTTTCACATCGTCATGACTCTTGACTTTCTAAATTCTAGTGACTTTTGGACTTCTACAACCTTTGGAATTCCAAATGACATTTGAATTACATAAGAATTTTTGTATTACATGTATTTTAGAGTCCCATGACTCTTTGGTTCACACATGACTCCTGGTCTTCCAATTATTTGTCCTTTACAATGATTACAATAATACATCATGACTTCTACATCATCACATTATGAGGCTTTACATGTCACTATCTTGGATGACTGGGATTGATAGTGACTAATGGCATGGACTTTATTGTTGGGTGTGGAGCCTGATTATCTTCTATATTCAAAGGTATCGCCACATAGGACCCCAGTTCGAAATGGGGGCGACAACGCTGCCCGTAAAATATTCGCTGTAGGGGGGGTCCGGGGGGGGCAGTTGCGACCTTTGGGAGCCCCCCCCTGGCGGGGGGGTTTCGGGGGCAGCACCCCCGAAGCTAAAAACAGCTGTAAAATTGCCTTGTAAAAGTATAGTAATTTCTAGTCAATCTGGGCCGTTCATTAGGCAGATGATCTGACGGTAGAACTTATGTTTAGTTTAGGGTTTTTTGCCCTAGAAGGAAACCCCTCTCTTTGTATGAGGGTATTGTATTTGAGGCTGTGTTATAGATGTGTATTTTGTGAGCGAGAAATAGAGAGGTGAGACTGTGAGAGAAAACAGAGGATATTACAGTGGATTTGTTGTAGGTCGTGTCTCTTCATTTTGCTGGTTATTTTTATATTTATTCCTCTTAGTAATTATTTATGTTATGTAGTAAATTTCTTAACAATTATCCACTTGGTGACATGTCTGCCAATTGTATTTTCATTCTTCATAAAACTTCAATTGTTGATATTCTTCGAGGTATCTTTGATCATATATATTCAAGTGTGTTCTTCGCGCTTTTCGAGCTTCCTTTATGTTATCAGAATTTTTACTCTGTAAATTTATTTTTTGAAAAAACACTGACAACGGGAGTGTTAGTGATAAATTTACAGGGAAAAGTGTTGATAATGGGAGTATCAACGTTATTGTTGTTTTTGAAAGTTTAAAAAATGCACTAACAATGGGCTTGTCAGCGTTATCGTGTGTTGGAAAATGGAAACAAGAAATTTCGTAGACGATCAAGCTATCAACGCCAAATGAAGAAAATTCAAAATTTGTTTTATATAGCACTAACACAATCCATGTCAGTGACATAGCAAACATTTATCAAATATGCGTTGATTATTTGGCTGAGTGTGGTCACGTGATATGCTGATGGTTATCACTGCGAAGAGATGATACGGGTAAGATTCATGATTATTAGTGAGATTTTTCATAGATTTGATGTCAACTTGTTATCATAATGTACTATGCCATGTACTGTGACTTTTTATCCAATTTGGTAGCATTCATTAACCCACATCTTGATTTATTTGATTCCTTAAGCCTCATGAGTGAAAGTTGTTAGTCTTCTCCATAAATCAAGCAATCAAATCACAAGCACAAACCTTCTATTCTCTTCTAAAGATGGAAAATATTGGAAGAAGTGGGAAACTAAATAGGAGCGAAACCAAGGCTCCTAATTTTCTTGAGATATATCTGGAGATCCAGCAGTGATTTTAGATAGTGGGATGGGTAGAATTTTTCAGGTGGTGTAAAAATTTCCATGATGATTTTTCTAGAGATTTTGCTTAAGGATTCGACAACCAGCAAGTGGTCCTAGGAGGAATTACCTTTCAGGTAACAAAGGAATTGATTGCTAAGGTTATAGGTACACCTACAGATAGGGAGAACCCCTTTAGAATCCATGTCTTAGCTAGAGTCGATGTACCTTTCTCTCTGAAAGATGAATTTAAAGAAGAAAACTGGAGAGTAGGGGTGCATAGATCATGGTTAAAAAATAAATTCCATTGTTTGTTTCAAATCACCAAGTCCTATTTTACCTATGAGGGATGCTACAACCAGGTCAACTTGTACCACTTCAAATTCTTGGATCATATTCTAGGTCAATTAAGGATTAACACCCCTTATTTTCTACTATAGAGTTTAAAACACATGTTTGTTACAGTCTGAGCTAGAATAGATGCATCATCTAATTTCATATACCACAAGAGCCTGATAAAATTATTAATTAAAATTCTAAGAATGGATCATAGAACTTAGGAGAACTTTTTCTTTTGGGGAGGGTTTCAACCTCAGCCCACAAAATCAAAGAGAGGTAGGAAAAAGGGCAGTAACAAGAGAGCTAGTAAAAAACAAAACCTCGAAGAAAAAATTTCCTCTCATAGGACCTCCTGTGTATAGACAAGGAGTTAGAAAAAGACTAAAACTTCCCCTCCTTTAGTTCCTCAATTACCCAAGGTTTATACCAGGAAAAGTGCTATGCTCAAGAAAACGTAGGAGACCACTCCTCCTACTAAAAATATATCCACAAATAGTCAACTGACGGAGAAAGCTAAAGATAAAATAATGGATCCTTAAGCTAGACAAACCTTATTTAATAAGGAGCTCACCTTGGCTTAAATGTTTAAAGGTGGAAATAAACCTCACACGAGGCCCTAGAACAAGCTAAGATTAAACATAAAATTAAAGCATAACCCTAAACTAGCCAAGGAGGTCATAGATGTGGATAAAATTGTTGGAAATAATACTGAGAGGGGGGGGTGAATCAGTATTATCACATTAATAAAACTTTTCATTTCCATATTCAGATTCATATATGCTACTTCCACAACTTCTTATGATTAAGTTAGTTGATCATTAATGAGTGCATTAGAACATTATCAACCATATTAACAGTAAACATGTGCAGTAAAATAGAACATATCATCACACACATGAACACCATGATATAAGGTGGAAACCCAATTTGGGAGAAAACCACCTGCTGCAAGTCATCTCAATCTTCTTCTTAATAAGAAAATCCTTTTACAATATTAGTACTGGTGCAGTCTTATACTAGTACGGGAGCTACAACCCCCTTTTCTCTTGTACTAGCTTAGATACTAGTACGTAGGCGCCAGCCTACAATCTTCTCTCCTCCAGGTACCACGTTTCATCAATTTTCATACTGGATACACTGAACCACAACACATAATCTGAAAGGCCACGTTTCATCCAATTTTCATACTGGACCCAACAACAACATTGAGGCACATAAACAATCTTCTGAATTACCCAAGCACTAGATCAATACATATACAAGTGAGTCATCAACCAGATCTAGTCACATAAAGATGAGTCATTAAGAACCTGATCCATTCATCCATCAATCATTTAATCAATCACTTCTCAGACTGCTGTTATCAGAACATAATACCAGACATCACTTAACAACCCAGAATACTTCAGTAAACAACAGAAGCAGCTAAGACATATTCTAAGAAATGTACGCAGCTTCTCCAACGGAAACCTGCGGGTATCCGCCCCTGCACCAACTACTGACCCGCGGGTATCCGCAGCTAACTGTTTGATTTTCTGCGGGCACACGCACTGTACCTTCTGTCTTTCTGCGTACTTCTGTGCAGATACGCACTTATGTCTTTTGTCGCACCACGTACTCCTAGGATGCCTACGCACCTGCGTCTTCTGTCACGCCGCGTATCTTTGCTCTGCCTCCGCACCTACTCCTTCTATCGCGTCGCGCACCTCCAAGATACCTCCGCACTTCTCCTTCTGTAGCGCCGCGTACCACCGCAGCTGCGCCTTCTGCTACTCTGCGTGCGTCCGCACAGCGCCTATGGATCGCCTGCGTTCCTCTCGCACATTCGCCGTGTTGCGCCTGCGGTCCTGAGGTTATAGGTGTTTTTCAGACTTCAAGCATACCCCAGTCTATCAGATCTACAGATCTGATCTTGCGCCAAGATGATCTCGACCCATCAATAGATTCACCTTATTTAGATCTAGACATTACTCACCAAGAGATCATAGTATTTCAGATCAAGCTTCCATAAGATATTCAACCCAAAAGCATACCTTAGCCAAATGATCTCCTTCCTCTTTTATAGCCGTATGCCTTTCATAATACCACGGGCCAAAACCATAATAACACAATACGGACGGACTAAATACCAAGGGTTAAACCCCACGTGTGCTTTTCTCTGCATGAAAGTGTGTGCACTTTAGGACCGCACCTTTTGTTCTGTGATCCCGCGAACATGTACGCACATTATGAATGCAGAACCTGCGGGTCCGCACCTTTTGAACGATTCACCTGCGAGCCTCTTATTTTCTTCCAATCTGAGAGGCTAATCATCAATCTCTGCTACTGACCTGTTGTACTGGGATCTATCACCTGTATAAGTTGCCATCAAGGACAATACTTTAGCCATAATGCCAACAATCTCCCCCTTTGGACTTGATGGCAAAGCTTACTTGTGAACTGTCATCTGATCCCTTTGAGCTGTTCGGCACCTCATGCATTCTGTCACATCTGATATCTCTTCTGTAGATTCATCTTGTTGTATATAAGTGAGATGATCTTCTATGAGTGGGTTGCCATCAAGTACAACACATGCATTATAATGCCAACAATCTCCCCCTTTGGACTTGATGGCAACAACACCAAATCACTCTCCCCCTTTGACATCAAGGGCAAAGGGCGGACCAAGATATTCTCTTCCTTTGCTGACCATACTCCCCCTGGGAATGAGCTCCCCCTTTGTATATGCCATGGTGCACCAGTCTGTCCATGCTCTTTCTGAGAACATGCTGAAATTTCTGCTCTGCTGAAATACGCTCCCCCTGACTGTAAGCAAGGTCTGCAAAAAGATGTTCTACAAGAAGAACATGACTCTATACATCATAAATGACCTTCCTATCACCAAAGACTCATACATACATCTATCTCCCATCACAATGGTGATATACAAAACGTTTACATATGATAACATAAGGGAACAACATCATTCATCCCAGGCATAGTGGGGAAACCAACATAGGCCGTTACATGACCTGAAGAGATCTCATCAAATGACTACAAAAGATAGAGATGCACTATTACAACATGAGTCTTGCTATGACCTTTACATCGAATGACATATATAACAGAGCCCAAACACCTAAAAAAGGATCATCAGTAATGACACTGTATAGTATCTGTCAACAGCAACTAGACCGGCAGCTTGCATGAATCATCAATGTATGTCCTCATCAACTCAACCTTTTGAATCATTCACATTCTCACATATGAGAGAAACACCATAGCCAAGTATCATCAATTTGGAATATCTGCATCAATCAACATATATACAAAACAATCTGTCATCATATAGGTAGGAACTCATCATCATCAAGTCTCCATCAATGCAATAATCAACCATGTATCCAGCCAACAATCTTCATCTATAATAGGAATCCTGCATCATAATTGAATTATATGATCTTTATGTATAGGATGACAGCAGCATATGAGTGACTCATTATCAAGAGAGGAAGATGTGTATTCAAGCTTTGTACTTCTCCTTATGCTTATGAAGATCACCATGTAAGCACCATAAAGAATCAACCATAAATCTGATCAGAACGCCAACTATGTAAACCCAAGAAACATATGAGATGGACAACTTATAACCATATCACATCATTTAGCCAAATAAGCATCATCACCAAGGACTATTAACCATAATGCCAACAATGCATTAAGAGCATATGCTCCCCCTAAACCTGTGCCATCTGTCAGATCTGATCATGCATAAGAAGTATCAAGACATCATCAATATCAAATTAGAACCAAAATACTTCTAACCATCATATCCACACATCATTAGCAAAATGCAACCATTATCAATTAGAGCAAAACTGATCCTTTTCTTGAATCTGTCCCTACTTCCTTTCTTCAAGCAATCATATACACGACTGTGCAGTAACAAATTCATGTATATATGCAACTTCCCTTTATCAAGCTTGCGTAGGAGATTCAAGTTTTATACTTTCGGCTCCCTCTGTTATGTCTGTATGATGTGTTGTGCCGCCACTTTCTGACTGAACTTCCTTTTTCTTCCATATCAAGTGTGATGATGTTTTCTCCTTTTGGTGTGATGTACGTGCTTTGTTCCTGCATTCCATTGCTATATGTCCAAGCTTGTTACATGCATAACATCTTACATGTTTCATATTCCTTTTGTAGCAATCAGCAACATTGTGACCAAACATATTGCAAGCAAAGCAATATCCATTAAAGTACCTTGACTGAGATGATCTGTTTGTTTGATGATCTTGAACCCTTCTTCTTCTACATCTGGCTGCAACATGTCCAAGGTTATGACATACATAACATTCAACATTATTCATAGGAGGAGTAAAAGATTTTCTTTGAAAAATTTCTTTCCTTGGTTGATGATGAGATTGAACTTTCATCTCTCTTATCTCCTTGTTGATCATTTTAGATTTCTCTTTAGAGTTCCTTGCCTCACCTTGTGAACTAGATTCACCTTCAACAGATTCATGAAAGCCAAGACCACTTTTGATAGCAGGAGATCTTCGACTATTAAGAATATCATCCAAGACTTTAGTACTATCTTGAAAATGTAAGAGCTTATCCTTTTCTTCTAATTTACTTTTCAAGATATTTACCTCAACCTGAAGTTGTTCTTCTTTTTCTAGATATTGCTTTTTCATGTCTTCTTTAGCTTTCCTTTCTTCTTCCAACTGATGCTTTAGCTTGAGAATATCCTTTTCTTGTTCTTCATTCAGATCCTGTTGCATTTGACAAATTCTAAAGGCACATTCTAGCTGAGATTTTAAGCTGATAACTTCGTTTCCCTGTTTTTCAATATCTTGGACTAGATCTTTATTCTGCTTCTTTGATTCTTCAAGATCTTCCTTTAGAGAGCGGATCGTGGCTTCAATACTTTCATAGTAACTAGATCTATCTCTGAGTTTCTTGATGGTTGTGTTCTTTTCATTGACTTCATCTCTTAGAGATGTTGCTTCAACCTGCAGCTTTTGATATTTCTCCTTGAATAACTCTCGTTGAGCCTTTTGTCTAGTAACAGCTTCTTTGAGGGCACCACTCTTTATGTTCAGAAGTCTTTCTTGTTCACTAATTTTTTTTGTCAGACTGCTAAATTCTGCTTCTATTTGATATCCTTCTTCCTCACCCATAAGAGCACATTTAGTTGTTTCGTTATCACTTCTATCTTTTCCAAATGGATAGATAGCTGGAACATCAGAAGATAGAAAATTCATACCTCATAGTTCATCTTCATTCTGAAATGATTCCGAATCTGAATCTGAATCTGAAGAGCTTCTTATACCTAATCCCCAATCAATTCTCCCACTATCATAGTTCTTTTGAGATGTCTTCTTCTTCTTATGAGCTTTCTTCTTAAGCTTCTTTCCCATTGTTCCACAGATCTCCTTCAAGCGATCAAGCTTCTACCAAAGGACCTACTCTGATACCAATTGTTGGAAATAATACTGAGAGGGGGGGGGGGGTGAATCAGTATTATCACATTAATAAAACTTTTCATTTCCATATTCAGATTCATATATGCTACTTCCACAACTTCTTATGATTCAGTTAGTTGATCCTTAATGAGTGCATTAGAACATTATCAACCATATTAACAGTAAACTGGTACAGTAAAATAGAACAGATCATCACACACATGAACACCATGATATAAGGTGGAAACCCAATGTGGGAGAAAACCACCTGCTGCAAGTCATCTCAATCTTCTTCTTAATAAGAAAATCCTTTTACAATATTAGTACTGGTGCAGTCTTATACTAGTACGGGAGCTACAACCCCCTTTGTTCTTGTACTAGCTTAGATACTAGTACGTAGGCGCCAGCCTACAATCTTCTCTCCTCCAGGTACCACGTTTCATAAATTTTTAGACTGGGTACACTGAACCGCAACACATAATCTGAAAGGCCACGTTTCATCCAATTTTCATAGTGGACCCAACAACAATATTGAGGCACATAAACAATCTTCTGAATTACCCAAGCACTAGATCAATACATATACAAGTGAGTCATCAACCAGATCTAGTCACATAAAGATGAGTCATTAAGAACCTGATCCATTCATCCATCAATCATTTAATCAATCACTTCTCAGACTGTTGTTATCAGAACATAATACCAGACATCACTTAACAACCCAGAATACTTCAGTAAACAACATAAGCAGCTAAGACATATTCTAAGAAATGTACGCAGCTTCTCCAACGGAAACCTGCGGGTATCCACCCCTGCACCAACTACTGACCCGCGGGTATCCGCAGCTAACTGTTTGATTTTCTGCGGGCACACGCACTGTACCTTCTGTCTTTCTGCGTACTTCTGTGCAGATACGCACTTATGTCTTCTGTCGCGCCGCGTACTCCTAGGGTGCCTACGCACCTGCATCTTCTGTCGCGCCGCGTATCTTTGCTCTACCTCTGCACCTACTCCTTCTATCGCGCCGCGCACCTCCAAGATACCTCTGCACTTCTCCAAGATACCCCACTCTATCAGATCTACAGATCTAATCTTGCACCAAGATGATCCCAACCCATCAATAGATTCGCCTTATTTAGATCTAGACATTACTCACCAAGAGATCATAATATTTCAGATCAAGCTTCCATAAGATATTCAACCCAAAAGCATACCTTAGCCAAATGATCTCCTTCCTCTTTTATAGCCTTAGGCCTTTCATAATACCACGGGCCAAAACCATAATAACACAATACCGATGGACTAAATACCAAGGGTGAAACCCCACGTGTGCTTTTCTCTGCATGAACGTGTGTGCACTTTAGGACCGCACCTTTTGTTCTGTGATCCCGTGAACATGTACGCACATTATGAATGCAGAACCTGCGGGTCCGCACCTTTTGAACGATTCACCTACGAGCCTCTTATTTTCTTCCAATCTGAGAGGCTAATCATCAATCTCTGCTACTGACTTGTTGTACTGGGATCTATCACCTGTATAAGTTGCCATCAAGGACAATACTTTAGCCAGAATGCCAAAAATCTCCCCCTTTGGACTAGATGGCAAAGCTTACTTTTGAACTGTCATCTGATCCCTTTGAGCTGTTCAGCACCTCATGCATTCTGTCACATCTGATATCTCTTCTGTAGATTCATCTTGTTGTATATAAGTGAGATGATCTTCTATGAGTGGGTTGCCATCAAGTACAACACATGCATTATAATGCCAACAAAAACTCCTCTTAGAGACATGATTATAAATAAGGAGAAGGCTACCAGCTGAAAAAGGCCAAAGAAAGAAAAATATCTAAAGAAGGGAGCTATTATGGAGACTCGGGGGAGTAAAAGACAAAGGATGGCCAATGTGGACATTTTGTTAGAGGCAGCTAACACCCTAAGCTAAGTTGATGCTTGATTTTTTTAACTTTTGATCTCTCACTATTGAAATGAAATTGTGATCTATAGTCCAACAACCCACTTATCATCATTTTTTTATCAGCAAAGTTAAAAGAGCGTTGACAGTTTCATTGTCAGCACATTTTTGACAAGGAGATAGATAAAAGTGCTAACAGTCAACCCCGTTAGTGAAATTGGCCTTTGAAAAAGATAGCAACGAGATTGTCAGTGCTATCAAAATGGAAAGCCCAAAAGGAAGGAACTTTTCAACAAAGCACATTTTATAAGGAGTGATAGAGCACAAAATCCAAAAAAGGAAAAAGATCAGTCACTATTTTTTAACATGTTTTCTAACTGCATTTGTAGTACATTGTTATATCTAGATATAAATAGGTTTAGAAGATATTTCATATGCATGTATTTGATAAAATACACTGTTAATTTTAGATTTTGCAATTAAGGATGAGCTAGATTTATGTTTTAGTTATAGTCTTTTCTATAAAGATAGTTTCTAAAGAATGAGAAAGGGCCAGAAGTTTTGGCAAAACATTTGATATAGTGTATACATTTTTATATTAATATATATTACTGTGTTCAACATTATTTCTTCAAAGTTACAAAGATTCTTGTGTGACAGATTTCATGTCTATCTGCTAGTTTTGTCATTCTCTTTTGTTTCATTATATTTTCCCATGTGTCGTCTTCATTTTGGAAATTAAGTTATTAAAGTTGAACTCTATTTATCAGCTCAAGTTCACTATTGCCAAACTACTATATGTTTTCCACTTAAATATATTTAACATAATTAATTAATTGATATATTGTTTATTATTTATCTCGAATTTCTTCTATCACAGCTAAATGATAAATTGTTTAAGAAAATTGTGTCTACCTTGCCTTTGTATTTTGTTCATATAACCTGTTAGCATTAGTTTGTTTTCAAGCGGACTCCATGCCCAATGTTATTTCCTATTCTTTTCATACCAATTTTTTTTAAATCCAAATAGATATGGTCGATGTGCTAAGTACATAACCAGTCGGAATTGATTAAGTTATAGAAGGGATCCCTCTTCGGATTAAAAAGGCTAGCTTTCATTTCAAAATGTTGGTTAGAGCCTACCTTACAGTTTTTCCCTTACAACCAGGGATTTCGCTAAGGGATAACACCTTATTTGTTTTCCTTACCCGATTTTCCTCTCGCATGCTTGCCATGCTATTTATGGAATACCTATATATGCAAATCACTCATGAAAATCAACCATAAGCCTAAAGATTTGCTATTCTACCATGTTTCATGCATATTTTTATGTTCATGCCTTTCCAGTGCACTTAGAAGGGAAAATAGAGGCCTTAGGGTGCATGGGAATACTTTTAAAGGTTGAAGGGATTAAGAGGGGAGGCTATGGGGCTTCGACATGCGCTCATGCACTAAAATGAAGAAGACAATTAAGGTAGGGTAGATGGCACACGTCTGAAGGACGAAGGGGAAATATTTAGGCTTCCCAAGTGTGTGGTACACCTAAGGGAAATATGGATGGAATACAACGCATTCCTAAAGGCTGAAGGATGAAGGATTTATACCTTCATGGTGTGCTTATGCACTCAAGAGGCCCAAGAGGGTGTAGGGCACACTCCTAAAGGCTAAAGGTTGAGGCTTCATACCTTCAGAGTATGCTCATGAACTTAAAGAGTCCAATAGGGCACATGGCACATTAGCGAAGGTTGAGTGGTGGAGCTTATGGCCTTTAGGGTGCACCTATGCCCTCAAGGAGGGCACACTTCTTAGATTCGAAGGAGTGCACTCAAGGAGGAATTGGTCTTTTGAAGGGCACAGTTTGGAGTAAGGAAGGGGAAAGAGGGTTACGGAGTGTTCTCTACACCCTTGGAAGGTGCATGGAACACTTTTGAACAATGAAGGATTACTCATCAATGATTTAAACTATGCTTGTGTGCCCTTAGCTTTAATGAGTTTGATTTGAACTAAAAATTTGTCTAAGTCTAAGATATGGGGCGATTGGAGAACAAGATGAGTTTAGACAACCCAAAAGTGTGTGCGACTGCGACCCAAATGTGTCATTTTGTGACAACAAGGATGCTAAGACCATGAAATGCACTAAAAGATGTTTTGATCAATGCCACGACACTTGAGATGATTCAAAGACACTTTAAACAGATAGAACAACATGGAACCACACTTTAAGATAAAAATGACTCTATATTTGACAATGATGGTAGGCTCCAAAATTTGAATGTAGTGAAATTTTGGAGGGTGTTGTTGCAATGAAGGATTTTATCCTCCTTAGATTCTTAGATGAGAACTGGTGGTGATTTCCTTTGAGAAACCATACTAGATCTATGTTGGACATCATTTAGACCTAGGAGGGCTATCATTGAATCTTGAAAGTTTTGACCCTCAACATTATAAATGGGTTATTGAGGATTTTTAATATTTGGATTCCAAGAGTGGTTGACTAGGTAATTGATTGAATTTCTAAGGAAATGGAGTGGATGGTAATGTAGGTGGTTTATTTGATGGTTGGGTTTGGAATTTTGTTTGAATAGGTTGAGGAGGGTAGTACCGAGATTAGTATTAAGGATCTCATTGTTAGAACTAAGGACATAGGGGATTTCTACCGTAAGTGTTTTTCCAACCTTGTGCCCAAGATGGATTTTGCAGTTGAGATGGTCAAGGTTTCCAAGGGAAAGGTGCATTCCAATTTCTCTATGGTTGTGCATATAATTAATATTGAGTATCAATACCTTGTTCCATAAGTTTGTTGAGACTGCCAATGCCTTTTAGAAATAAAGTAAAGTGATTCAGCTTGACTTGTTCTAGCTTCATCCTGAAAGACAAACTTAAGCCCAGGTATTAAGGGAGATTCTTTTGTATCATGATTTTATGAACATATGGCACAAATATCTATACAATCAAGAGAAAATTCTAGTAGAGAATGTTTTTTCGTACACTTAGGACAGAAAATAGATAATGTAATAATCTCATCTTTTTCTTGTTTTGAAATTATCAAGAAAATTTCCTAATTCTACTCTACTTAGTGTTCCAGATGCAGATTTGCTTACTGTTGACATGAATGGGTCTCGTGGATTCTTACCATTTTTTTTTTTTCCTCTTGCAATGTGTTTACACAACTCACAAATGTCAACGAATGACAATTGAGTGACATCTCATTTTGTCCTTAAATTGAGAATATCAATCCACTCATATCTAATAGTTTTTATTAAAAGAGCTTTTAGTGTCTCCTCATCTAAATTATGAATCTTATCCCTTTTCATATTATAGGCAAATATTTCCACTAAATCTTCAAGGTTTTCATCTTCTCTTTGAAAAATCTTAAAGACTTCATCCTTAAGGTTATGATACATACAAAAAATATTTTTATTTTTCTAGGGATACTCTATTCATTTCATTCCATGTTCTAATAGAGTATGTTCCTAGACCCGTGAACCATTTAAGAGATCCATATTTTAGAGAGTTTGGTAAAAATTTTGATTTGTTAGTATCAAGTAAATACTCACATCATCTACACAATACTTCAAACTCAAAAAGAAACATATCGGAATCCTCAATTCTTAAGCCATGAAAATTTGGTAGAATACAGGGTGAGATATATTTCATAGTGGTTGTGGTACCTTCATCAAATATAGGGAACCTATAAGGGTATTTTTCTCTATCATATCCCCTTCCTCCTCAACCACCTCAACCACCTCCTCTATTTCCTCCTCTACCTCTTCCTCCACCAATCCTATGTTCACCATCTGCATTCAGTACTTCTCCTTACTCTTCTCCTGACATTGTAGATTCCTCAGAGGTAATGTAAGGTTAAATGATAGGGTTGGATACTTATTTATTTGGTTTTTCTACTAATGATATCTAAGAAAAAAATGATTTCTCTTCCTCACTAGGCTCTTCTAACTCCTGTCCTAGGAGTTGTTCACCTATTGAAGAGAGAAATACAAATCCTTTGGTATGGGACATGGGTTCTTTAACTACAACTTTCGTGGATGAAGTTAGTGAGTCCCGAGGATGAATTTCATACCTATGTACCTCAAGGAGTCTATGTCTACATGTTTTTAATGGAATGTGAGCATCGATGGATGGTGTGGCACTATGTGGTCTAGTGGGGGTGGTTGGAGATGTTGGTATTGAACTACGTCCTCTACCTATACTTTTAAATCTATACCAATAATCTCATTCTCTATACATGCATCCTAAATGATTTTGATATAATTTTAACTATGCATCTAAAGATTGAATGCATCTAATATGATATGCAAACAAAAAATAAATTCCTATATACACTTCCCCAAAAACTGTGCCAAAATGTTGGGTAATTTAATTGGTAGTTAAATTACTTCATTAATTGTGAAACCAAGGTTCGTGTACTTGCGAAGTGCATGTGCACAATATATGCTAGGGATTTTATTTTTTATTATAAAATGACAAATAAATTTTTAATCTAATAAAGGAAATTTCAGAAATAACTAAATCAAGATCAACCCATCTCAACTTAACACACATGTTCTTTCTATCAAACTTGAAAAGGTAAACTACGCTTCCAAAAGCAAGATTAAGTAACAAGTAATAAATCTATTATTCTTGCATTAAATTGAAATGACTTGTATAATTACATTGAACTAAAAATACTATTCTAGTTGTATCATATTCAAAGGGCTACTCTACTTCCTGAAAGAAATCTTAATGTAATACATCAATTTCAAATCCTATTCTATCTAACAAAATTGACACTGATTCCGAAACCAAACTATTTGAAATAAACCATATTACATAAATTAAAGAGAAGAAATGAAACTTCAACTTCTGATAGATTACTAGTGTGTACAACATAGACATGAATCAATTTGACCATGTAAATATGATACTAAGTGGAAACTCCTAATGAACAAATTTTCTATAATATCCTTGGTGAAAATTTCATTTAATCAAAGTTAATAAAGGAAAAATAAGACCACGGGTAAGGGACAATTATTCCAAGTTGAATGTTGGGAAAATATATCCGAGTGGGCATCACTGGACGTGTGTTTTGGCTAAGGAAAATTGGCAAAGGCAAAGGAAAAGGTATTAAAAGGAAAAAAAGAATTTTTGGCACATTTATTTATGAAAATAAAGAAAATTAGGAGAAAGTAATGTGAAAGGTCACAGGTTGCATGTGAGGAGTAAATATAAGGAAAATAATGGAAAATGAAGAAATTAGAGGCCTCATGCATAAAAAGGCTTCAGAAGATCATTTCATGGCTTTTGTCAGTTTGGATTTTTTCAAGTTCAAGTTTGGAGCTCTCTCATTACTCCCTTTATCTCTCACACTCTCTTGGTCACTTAGAGTTTCTTGGAGCACTCTAGTTTGGATCAACGAAAGGAAAAGAAAGCAAGGAACAAGGAAAGGAAAGTGGGACTCAAGTAGCTTCAACAAGAATACTTGCAGGTAACCCTTTTCATGTGCGATTTCCTAGCTGTTTTGGATATGCATGGATTTTCATGTTGGTGTATGGTTCTCTTACTGTCGGTGGCATGGTCTTGCCAGGTTATGACAGTAGTTTTTAGCATAGCCTGACCTTTTTTAGGATGCCATTGTATGTTTGGATGTTTACTTTAGTTTTGGAACTTTGGAATTGTCAGATGGATTTCAGAATACGGGGTGGAGGTGGTCTCAAGGTTCATTCCGAAACACCTAGGAATCCCTTGACTGGTTTTGGCAGGATACACGGTAAAGACTAAGGGAGTAGTCTTGCTTTAGGGCCTAGTGATATGGTTTGGATTGTGGTAAATCCTAAGAGACAAGGAGACAGAAACTTCCTTAGGAATGGTGATGGATTCCTGATGGCATTCCAAGTTATGTTCTCTTGTGATCAGAGCACCAGTTTTGGTGTGGTCATAGTTTGATCAGGGTGGAGGTGGTTTAACCTCTGGATTCCCTTGGTTTTTATTGGATTGGTTGTCCTATGAGTTCCCACATTCATGCTTGGGATATGCCATGGGGGTGACTAGTTGAAAGAGAGATTTGGTTCAGCCATGTCTATGGCCGGGTGATACATGGAAGCCTGGAACCTGGTCGGATTTACCTATGATTAATAAAAGCCAAGTTCTCATATTTTTGCATTGATTTATATATGGATTTAATGGTTGTCTTATCTTTGCTATTTACATGGTTTACTGTTAGTTATAAGCTCTATTATGTTACTGTTGTATGTCATGGTTAATTCATGTATTTACTTGTAACTATTAAATGGATGGATGAAAGACCTAATTAACGATCTCGTAGCTTAATGGAGAAGGTGGTGATCCTTATGATGATGTTTCATAAGTTGTTTCAGTTATTTACACTTTGTCTTGTATCCTAGGCCTGTAGGTTGCATTGATGCTAAGTGTTTGACAGAATGTTAGCCCCGGTTGGGGATGATCAAGCCTAGTCCTGAGGGTTATTTTTGATTTATTAGCATTTTGATTGATTTTTTAATTATTTATGAAAGTTACAACAAGTTTTGGGCAGAAGCTAGGATTATGGGCTAGAAAATTGGCTCAAATCCTCCAGTCACTCGCACAGAACTGGCAATTCTAGACCACAGTCACTAGGAGGTAGGCCTATGAGAGAGACTTTGAGTTGTTGGTCACTCCCTTGCCCATAGCATGAGATCGACTGAGGGATAAGAGATGAAAAATAGAAGTGGGACCCAGGGACAGGTTGTCTGAGTGGCTGAATTATCTCCCAAGGGGTCTGTTGATGATATTTGATGATTGTATGTGATGTTCCATTGATTCCACTTCCTTAAGGTGACATAGGAGGTTGAATATGATTGTAGTGGCATATCTCCTCATGTTTACCCCAATTGGCATGGTACCTTGGGTAGACCTAAGAGGGCGTGTTACAGATTGGTATCAGAGCATGGTTACGCTCTCTTTGGGTGATATCTGGTGCTAGAGATATGGTGAATGTGTTCGTCATGCATGCATTTGTGGCTCTTACACTTGCATTCCATGTGCTTGTTTCACTGCATCATATTGATCATGGTAGAAGTAAGGTTATCATGAGGAACTTGATGTCAATTTTATGGAATGTATCATCATGAGTATATGACTGGTTATACAATTATATGCAACTTGATTACATCCTTGTATGTTGGGTTGCATTCTTGGTTATTTCATTACATGCTTCGATCTTGTAGGTTGATTACAAGAGTTGATCACTTATGCTATACTACATGCGGTTATGCATATGTGTAGTTGATTATGAATTGCTTATGTAGGTGGATAGTTGCATGAGGCAATGTGTATACTTGAGTATTGGTTGTTGTAATGCATGAGGCCATAACATGCATTGTTGATATGGCCTTACATTGATGACTAGACTCTAGTTAGTATGATGGTTATGCATTGATGCACTTATTGATATATGTCTATATGTTATTATGGTTATGGTGTACATGCATCACACTATTTTTATGATATTTCATAAAAGGTATCCTCCTCGAGTATGCTAAGGTACATTGATTTTTGTTGATTTGGTTTAGCTAACCTAGTATGCCTTGCAGGAAAGAGATCATATGGCCACCAAAGTGGTGGACTACATAGAATCTCCCTATGAATTAGATGGGTAGCATGGTGTGGGGCACTCTTCTAACTTAGGAAACACCTTAAGAAGCTTGAAGGAGGAAATAAGGAGTGGCAAAGAAGACAATGACAAAGTCATGCAAACACAAGAAAAACAAGCAAAGATGAATGCGATATTACTTCAGAGTTTGTTACATTTACAACGACATGGATCTCTTCGGATCAGACATGGACATGAGGATAGAACTAATGGGGAATAAGATAGCAGGTCTCATAGTAGACATAGGTAAGATAGATTTGACACTATCATAGATGGAAGGTTGTTGGACATTCCAAATAGGAGAGGTAATGAACATATGTATTACTCTAGTTTCGGTTCTGACAGACATCATGATCGTCATCATTATCATCCATACAGGAGGAATGATAGGGGCTATTTTCTGGATGAGTTCAAGAAGGAAAATCCACCTACCTTTGACAGAGAGATGAAGAAATCACAGGATGCAGAGGCTTGGTTGCTTGGCAAGTGGAAATTCTTTAGATTCCATGATTACTCAGAGAACATGAAAGCAAGGATAGCCCTTTTTAGTCTCAAAGGTAAATCATATATTTTGGTGGTAAGACATGAAGAATGTCAAGTAAATACATGAGGATTAGTTGAATTGGTATGTGTTTGAAAGGCTCTTCAAGAATAAGTACTTGTCTGAGAGGTACTATGATGATAGAGCTAAGGAGTTTTATGAGTTGCAAATGGGTTCTATGAGAGATGAGGAGTACACTAGTAGATTTTTGGCGCTGTTGAGATATGTGCCTTACCTCAGAGAGGAGAAAGCTAAGGTTCGAAGATTCATCAATGGATTTCTTGTTTCATACAGAGATCATATTGAGTTTGATGAGTGTAGATCATTGGAGGAGGCCATTCGAAAGTTTAAGCATTGTTATGAGGAGTCGAAACGTAAAGTTGAGTTGAAACATGACTTGAAGAGAAACAACAAAGCTAAATTAAAATGGCCACCAAAGAGAGGAAGACATCAAGATGCAAGTGAGAAATATAATGCAATTCCTTACAAAAGATTCAATATAGCTGAGAAGGGACATGGAGAGCAACAAACTAGAGGTGGTGGTAGGGAACCATTGCAGTGTTGGATATGTGGTAAGGATCATCATAAGAGGGATTTTATGGAGTATCAGAGTGGTGGTAGGCCCTAGATCTACAGTGCTCAGAAGGCGCATACAATTGGTGATGTTGTTCATAAAATTCATCAGATTTATGCAGTTGTGGACAACAGGCAGGAAGATCATCAGGCATCGATCATTGAAATGGACGGTAAGATTTTTGATCAAGTTGTTTCTATTTTGATTGATCCTAGATGTAACTATAGTTATATTAATCCTGACCTGGTGGATAAGTGTGGTTTGAGAAAAGAAGTGCATGCAAAATTGTGGTTGGTACAGTTGGATACAGGTACAAAGAAGCGAGTTCACCATTGGGTAAGAGCTTGTGCATTTGATTTAAATGGTATGCCTACACAAACAAATTTGAATGTATTTCCATTAGGATTGTATAGTATTCTCTTGGGTATGGATTCGCTATACCTTCATAGAACCAAAGTGGATTGCTTCGACAAAGCCATTGAGTGTGTGAACGATATTGGGGAAAATAGGACCTTGCAGGGAATGAAGAAGCCTACATAATTAATGATGCTTACTGCTATGAAGGCTAAGTGTAGTTACAAAAAATGTTGTGTGATGTTTGCAGTACACATTTCCAGTGACAAGGGTAAGGAGGTTGAGGATACGGATGTGTTGAGAAAGTACACAGTATTGTAGTAATTTTGGGATGTACTTCTTGAGGACATTTCAGAGTGACCTCCTCAAAGGGAGATAAGATTTTCTATTGAATTAGTGCCAGGGGAAGCTCTAACATCGAAAGAACCTTATAGGATGAGCACACCTGAGTTGGTAGAGTTGAAGTTGCAACTAAACGAAATGTTGGAAAAAGGATACATCAGACCCAGTGTATCACCTTGGGGCATACCAGTGTTTTTCGTAAAAAAGAAAGATGGTATTATTAGACCCTGAATTGATTACAGATAGTTGAACAAGGTAATGATCAATTTTTCTAGGATTTTTGATTTTTTTGATCAGCTAAAGGAAGTAGCAGTGTTATCTAAGATTGACTTGAGATCAGGATACCATCAGATACACATCAAGGAAGAGGATATCTTAAAGACTGCACTTAGGACCAGGTATGGAGATTATGAGTTTGTTGTTGTTCCATTTGGCTTAACTAATTCTCTAGCTACATTCATGTGTTTGATGAGTAGCATGTTGCACCATTATTTGGACAAGCTTGTTATTGTATTCATTGATGACATACTAGTATATTTTAAGAATGAGGAGGAACATGCCGAACATTTAGCAGTAGTGTTGAGATGTCTAAGAGAGCATCAGTTGTATGCTAAGCTAAACAAGTGTGGATTATTTCAGACTGAGGTACAATATATGGGACATGTTGTCTCCAAGGAATGCATAGTACTAGATTCAGAAAAGATAAGAGCCATCATGGAATGGCCAGCTCCTAAGAATGTAGATGAGGTGAGATCATTTATGGGATTGGCAGGTTACTACAGGAGGTTCATCAAGAACTTCTCACGCATTGCATACCCTATCACATCATTGCAGCGGAAAGGTAAGAATTTTAAATGGATAGTGGAATGTGAAGATATTTTTGAGTAGCTAAAGATTGCGGATCCGGACTAGGAGTTTGTTATGTCTACAAATGCTTGCAAAATGGGACTTGGTGGAGTTCTCATGCAAGAAGGAAAGGTAGTGTGATATGAGTCACAGAAACTAAATGAGCATGAGTAGAACTATCTGACACATGATCTTGAGCTAGCAGTGATTATACATGCATTGAAGATGTGGAGACATTATCTTATGAGCAGGAGGTTCACATTGATGAGCAAGCATAGTGGGCTGAGGTATTTGTTTGACCAGCCAAATCTAAATGTCAGGCAAGCTAGATGGTTGGACACCCTTAGTGAATTTCACTTCGAGATTAGATACATCACAGGGTAGAAGAATCGGGTTGCAGATGATCTTAGCAGGAAGGTACAAGTAAAGAATATAGTAGCTATAAGCTCCTATGGGACAGAGTTAGAGGATAAGATCTTGTAGGCAGGTCAGCGGGATGACAAATACATGGAGATCATGCACAGGTTACAACAAAGCTCAGGTGCAAGTATAGGTGTAGGTACAGGCATAGGGGATGAAAAAGCAGACTATCATCTCATGATATATGGCTTGGTGAGGTTTGAAGACAGGATCTATGTGTCGAATTGTAGTGAACTCAAGAAGCGTATCTTGAGGGAGTTCAATATGAAACCATATTTGGGTCATCTAGGATATCAGAAGACATTGACAGTGGTAAATAAGTTCTATTATTGGCTAAATCTGAAGAATGAAATGGTTGAGTTCATGGTTAGATGCTTAGATTGTCAGTAGGTAAAAGCAGAGTGCAAGAATCCAAGAAGTTTACTACTACCTATAACGATTCTGGAATGGAAATGGGAGTTCATTTCCATGGATTTTATCATAGGTCTTTTGAGGACAATGAAGAAACATGATTCTATTATGGTCCTAGTCGACAGGTTGAGCAAGGTAGCTCACTTCATTCTGGTAAAGATTATATATTTAGCTAGTGAGGTAGCACAGGTGTTCATCGAAGAGATAGTAAGACTACATGGTGTTCCAAAGAAGATTGTGTCAGATAAGGATGCAAAGTTAACTTCCAAGTTTTGGAAGGAGCTATTTGTAGGCTTGGGTATTGATTTGGCCTTCAACACAGCTTATCATCTGCAGAAAGATGGTTAGGCAGAGAGAGTCAATAGGACCTTGGAAGATATGTCGAGGATGTATGTGTTGCACCAACAGAGGAAATGGGAAGAGTATCTACCATTGGTTGAGTTCACATACAACAATGGTTATCAGGAGTCATTGAGGATGAGTACTTTCGAGGCATTTTATGGGAGGAGTTGTAACACTCCCATTAGCTAGAGTGATCCAGTGAACATGGTACTTATTGGACCGGACATGTTAGTGGACATGGAGCAAGAAATGCATGTTATAAAGAAGAATCTAAAGGTAGCATAGGATAGACAGAAGAGTTATGCATATCAGCACATGGTGTTCAAAGAGTTTCAGTTTGGGGAGCATGTTTATTTATGCATCAAGCCCAATAAAATCTCCTTGAGGAATGGTTCATGTGCCCAGTTGGCACCACAACATTGTGGGCCTTTTGAGATCCTTGAGAGGATTGGACCAGTGAAAATCGACTTGCACTGCCTCCAATAGTGAAAGTCCATGATGTTTTCCATATTTCATTACTTAAGAAGTATATAAAGGATGTTGATCATGTTATTGATTGGTTTGTATTGTAGGTGGAGCAAGAAGGAGAGTTCCAACCAGAGCCTCAGTGCATATTGTAGTGGAAACATATCATGCTGAAGTACAGAGCCATAAAGAAAGTTAAAGGGTAGTGGAAGCACTTTGGGCATGAAGAAGCTACATTGGAGATGGCAGATTAGATGTGTGCCCTATATCCTTCATTATTTGCTGGTTGAGGCAAAGCATTTTTGGTTTGATGTTGATTTATCTTTGTCATATCTTTTGCTGATGTTTTGATATTTGTATATGTATATGTATATGTATATGTATATGGATTTAGTACCTCCATGAGCTTAGATATAAAGCTCCAATAAGAGGTATGGTTATTATCTTATGATGTTTTTCTTTTGAGCAGGTTCTTATTGTAAATATTGCAACGAGCTAAGTTATAAAGCTCCATAGGAAGTATGTTTTCTTTCTAGCGATTTTGCTAAGGTCTTGGTGTGGTTTCACACCAAGGATGGTGTTCCCCAAGGGTGAGGTTCTATAACAACCTTGGTGCACATTTCATGTAATAAAAGTTAATAAAGGAAAAATAAGACCACAGGTAAGGGACACTTATTCCAAGTTGAATGCTAGGAAAATATATCCTAGTAAGCATTGCTAGATGTGTGTTTTGGATAAGGAAAATTGGCAAAGGCTAAGGAAAAGGCATTAAAAGGAGGAAATTAGGAGAAAAGTAATGTGAAAGGTCACAAGTTGCATGTGAGAAGGAAATTGAAGGAAAATAATGTAAAATTAAGAAATTACAGGGATCATGCATAAAAAGGCTTCGAAGGATCCGTTCATGGATTTTTTTCAATATGGCTTTTGTCAAGTTTAAGTTTGAAGCTCTCTCATTACTCTCTCTCTCTTTCACTCTCTTGGTCACTTAGTGTTTCTTGGAGCACTCTAGTTTGGATCAAGGAAAGGAAAAGAAAGGAAAGTAAAGGACAAGAAAGAAACGATCAAGGAAAGCAAAGGACTCAAGTAGCTTCAACATGAGCACTTGTAGGTAACCTTTTGCATGTGTTATTTCCTAGCTAGTTTGGACATGCATGGCTTTGCATGTTGGTGTATGGTTCTCTTTTTGTCAGTGGCATGGTCTTGCCAGGTTATGACAGTGATTTTCAACCTAGCTTAGCCTTTCTCTGGATGTTGTGGTAAGTTGGGATGTTTATTTCAGTTTTGGAACTTTGGAATTACCAAATGGATTTCTGAATCTGGGGCAGACATGGTCTCAAGTTTCATTCCCAAAGGCCTAGGAATCCCTTTATCGACTTTGGCAGGATACACGGTAAAGACTAAGGGAGCAGTATCAGTTTATGGCCTATTGATTTGGGTTTGGGTTGCGGTAAAGCCTAAGAGACAAGGAGATGGAAAATTCCTTAGGGATAGTGATGGATTCTAGATGAAATTCCAAGTTCTGCTCAGTTTTGATTGAAGCACAATGTTGGTGTGATCACAGTTTGGTGATGGTCAAGGTGGTTTAACCTCTTGATTCCCTTGGTTTTTCTTGGATTGGTTGTTCTATGAGATCCCACATCAGTGCTTGGAATATGGCATGAGGGTGACTAGCTGAAAGAGAGATTTGGTTCAATCATGTCTATGGTTGGGTGGTACGTGGAAGTCTTGAACCTAGTCAAATTTGCCTATGATTAATAAAAGATAAGTTCTCTTACTTTTGCACTAATTTATATATGGATTTAATGGATGTCCTATCTCTTCTATTTACATGGTTTACTGCTGGTTACAAGCATGGTTATGTGACTGGTTTATGTCATGATTATTTCATGTATTTACTTATAACTACTAAATGGATGGATGCCGTACCTAATTGATGATATAGTAGCTTAATGGAGAAGGCGATGATCCTTATGATGATGTTTAATAAGTTTTTTCAATCATTTACACTCTGTTATCACTCAGGTTGTTCCCCAAAAGTTGTAGAAAAGGGAATACGGCTGAGGTAACCACAGAACAATCTTTTAGATGCAGGTTCTAGCCAATCTGCATCTAGAGAGGGCTATCTCTTTATGATTTAGCTTTGTTTTGAGGTATATTAGGCTAGTTATGAAGTACAAGGGTTTGTTTGATTTTTGGATGGTGACATTCAGTAGAACAGTGGTGTGAATCTGAGAAAGTTCAGTCCATTGGGCTAACGGAGTCTATGAGGATGAACTGCTGGATATGGTTTCTTAGACAGAGGGTGGTACTACAGAGCAAGGTAATCAATCAGGGAACAATTTATAAGCTGGAATCAGATGGGATGGAGTCAGTGGGTGAAGGGTAGTTAAGAATCCTTCATCATGCAGAGAGAGGGAAAGTGACTGAGTACTGCTAAGGAGCAGTTAAGAATTCCTTAGCAAATATTCAAGATGTAAGAACCAAGGGAAACAGGAGCAGCTAAGAATTCCTGTTTATGCTAATTCTGAAGAAAACATAAACAATAACAGAGATTGAACACAGAGTGCAGTCAAGCAAGTTCTGAGTTATTCTTTTTCCCTGTTATTTAGACTATGAAACATAGATGATATATAAAACACAGAAATTGTAAAACATAAGTTAGAAAGACTTATTGATCCATGCAATGATTCAAGAATTCTGTAACATGGTCCTCTGCGATCAATTCCACATCCAGAGAGTCCAGCAACAATGGATTCTAACAGCTTTTGTATTCAGAAGGTTTTTAGAGTTATAGCGCAGTCTAAGAAATGTATCACCAACCCTTAATACTTCGCTTGGGGAGGTATTTGTACAAAAGTGTTTACAAAATATCTCAAAGAGATAATATCTAGTAATAAATTTTTCTACCTACTTTACAGGAGAAGTAAATGATCTTGAAAACAGGGAGAAATAAATGAAGAAGTAAATGTTGATGTGCTGGCCGCTCAGTTGGTGCGATGTCCTGGATGTAAACTTGGTGAGTCGGCTGGTGGCTGTTTCCGTTGATATTCCGTGTTGCTGCCCCGACTTTCTTGGGTGATTTTAATTTTGATTTGATACATTGTTGCCCCGCATAACTCTCATCCATTCCTATTCTCCGTTTCATGGTATCTGGTATCAAGGCTTTTGATTCACCAAGGATGTAAAAGATACCAGAAATATGTTTATAGAATTTGCAGCATGCTTTGCCACCAATTATCCTCTGGTAACTGATGTCTTTGAAGCTTTCTGAAAGTCTCATCAGCATCTGTGTACCTATAGAAGTTAGGCTGGACTGTAAAAAGATGTTTCACTTCATGCTCAATATAGAATAGATTTTCCAAGTTGTTGTAGAGGGTTTGGCCAGATGGAACGGCTTTCTCTGCTGATGTGCTTGATGATGCATTTAATTGATCAGCAGCATGTTTATTCAACCTGTGCGTGTACTCAGCTTGTCTCAACAGGCATTCATTTCTTCCCAACAGACTTGGCAAGGCCCTTTCATGTAAAACTGCAAATCTCTCTATAAAAGAGTCTACCTCCACTTGCATATCCTGGCACTTCCTCTCCAAATTCTGTATCATGGTCCTCATCATCAGAACTCTTTTGATTGTAAGAATGGTGCCTGTCCTGTCTCTGATGTCCAGGGCTGCTAGTTCTTCACTCGTCTTAGTGTTCAAAAAATGTATTAAACTGTTGGCTTGTTCGGGCATATATCCCAATAAATTTATGGCCTTTTGAATTTCCACTTGGGCTGCTGCTATCAAGTCAATCTACTCATATATAATTTGAATAGATCTCCACACATTACTAATAGATTCACTGATGTTACCCCATAGAATGCCTTTGATTTCTCCTAGAGTCTTATTTAAGGAGAGGTCCTTTTCCAATGTTTTTACTCTCTTCTCTAATGCCTTCACCTCTCTTGTCTTTTCTACCACAGTCATTTTAGATTTGTCATAACTCACTTCTAATTTTTCCAATTTCTCTTTGGCCTATTTTAATTTTGATACTTGGAGTTTTAATTCCTCCATAGCTTTTATTAACTCTTTTGTGGTCATGGTAGTGCTGCTGCTTGCTGCTGTTGTTGTTGCTGATGTACCTGCTGTTGATGCTGGGTCAGTGGGAGGCACTGTTGTTGTAACTGTGGGAGGGGTAGTTGTAACTGTTAGAGTTACTTCAGGTGGCTGGGAGGTCAACATTCCCTGCTTTTCCTGTAATTCTTTCTCCAATTCCTGCTCTGTCTCACTTAGTCTTTGATTCATTCTCATCAGCAAGTCCATCATGTCCTCCTCTGCTTTTTGCTGTACAACCTCAGTAGTTTGTGGATGCATGGTAGTAGGCAGCTTCAACTATTTCCTTAGGGTAGCAACGTCCTCTTCCTTCTTCTTAATCAATGCTTTTATTCCTTTGGCATCCTTGGGATCATGTCCCAGCTCAATGATAATATCCTCCAAGGACTTTATCCTGTTGTCTTTGGCTAAAGAAGATGCCTTTTCCAAATCTAGTTGGGCATATGTGTTGTTCAATGAGTTCTGCAATTTATAGCACAACATTGCCTTATCTGCCAATGTGGAGCAGACCATCTCTCCAGTTTGCTTATGCAGCTCAATTTGGTCCATAGGATGAATGTCTTTGGAAAGGACCTCTAGGTTTTTTCTAATGTAGTCAGCTGCTGATTGTGGTTGTAGCACTTTAGGCTTAAAGTGGCTCAAGATCATTTTTCCTTCTTTAATGTCATATGCAGACATTAACCTTTGCTGGTTGGCGGGGGTCATCTTGAGAAATTGGTCATAAAGTTGCAGCCTTAATGGATCATTTCTAGCCTTAATCTCTATGAATGTCTTTTTGACATCTGAGGCCTGCTTGCTTGATGGTATTATGGATGAAAATTCCACACTATGCTGCCTTTCTAGGTCCTGCCTATGAGAGCTGGTGGATGTTTCTATTACCAGGGAGATCTGTGGGCTGGTTGCTCCCTCGCCTCTTGGGATTTCTATGGTTCCCTCAATAATTTCCTCTTCAGGTAGAGGATTTATTCTTTGCCTTTTTGCCCTTGGTTGCTCTGCTGGTCCACTTACAGGTGTGGCCTCTTCTCTGTCTCTCTTCCTGCCCTTTTCCTCATTTAGAGGAGTCTGTAATGCTGGTACCTCTTATGCTTTGGTCTGGACAGGAGGAATTTTCCCTTGGCCCTGTTCCTTTGATGATGTTGGCTGATCTGTCATTATGTGCTATTCTGTATCTATCACTTCTTTTCCCTTTCGATGTTCCTATAGCTGGTGTAGTGCTTTCTTGGGCAGGTTGTTGTGAAGTTCCAGCAGATGATGTACCTACTTCAGTTTGCTGTGGTAGCTTGAAAAATACCTATCCAAAAGAGTCCAGGTCAAGAGTCTTTTCTAGATTTTTCATAGCTTGTTCCATTTTCTCTTGCTCAGTAAGCTCTTCTATCAATGTGCCATCTACCCACTCATCTTGATTAGCAAATTGCTCTATTTCATGGATCCTACAATGTTTATAGGCTGATAGCCTGTTTTTTACTTTTCTTTAACAGATAAATCCATTTGGGTCATAGGGTACCCACCAAAAGCTCTTCTTTAATTTGAGTTTTTCCCCCAATATTTTATCAACATCTTACCATGCTTCCTTTTTGTTAATTATAAAAGGACCTAACTAGTTTCTTAATTTCAGCTGAGCTTTTTTCTTTGCACTGTAAAAATGAGTCAAATCTAAGTTGATAAATTGCCTAAAATATTCTAGAGCAAATAGTCTCATAGGCACATATTTGGGCAGCTTATAAGGGCACAAATCACAACCATATATTCTGATTTCAGTGTGATTCTGGTAGAAGTACCAGTCACCTATTTTGTAGCTTTTGGAGAGTTTTAATTTTTTTTACATATCACCAGAGAGTCTAGGAGGAGGAGTTCTCATTAGTAGAGAGGAAACCGGATGTATGAACAAATCAATGAATTCACAGTAAGTGTAAGGAGAGTTATGGACTTCTGAGGTCCAAAAGATCACAAACCTTCTTTCTCCTTTAGAATCCAATTTTCTGATGGGAAACTGAAAACCGTCTGTTTGGAAATATAGGAACAGATGATATATATAAGAGGTATACTTGAAGACTCCTTCTCTGTCTAAATTCAAGAGTTGGTCATGGACCTTGTTGGAAATGAAAGTAGCATAGTCATATTTGACAACAGGGGGCTGTCCTGGAGTAAATGTGGACAACAAAACTAGGGTGGTCTCATCAACATATTCACTTGTCTTGAATCCTAGGACATAGGATATCATATCAATGATGAATCTTCCAGCTTTATTGAACCAAACATGTAGAAAGGGAGGTGGGAATTTGGGCTGGCAATCTGGTTTCATGAATCTTTGAGCAATGTGGGCTATCTCTAAGTTTGGTATTTTAGGGCCCTGCTCAAGCAAGAATCCCATAGACAGAGGAGCCAGAGGCAGAATGGGTTTGAAGTGTAACATTTCATTTATGGACTCAGGAGTTATATAAAAGAGGACAGTTCCAAATGGACTCTTGACTGCTCTTTGTATAGGTTCATAATTGGCACAGCATAAGGGGATTATATTAGGAAAAACATTGACTGAGGTGAGGTAGTACCTGGGTAGGTTGGATTCCCATATTCCATATAAATCAGAGTTACTTCTGTGACTGTTTCTAATTTCACAAAATGCTTGGAGGTGGTTTTCATTACCAGTTAAGTCTTGGATTTGAAAATCTCTATCGGCCAGGGGTAACCACTCCAGGTCTTTATGAGCTGCATTGAGGGGAGCAATGTTCAGGGCCACCAGAGCTTCCATTGCTCAATTTTCTGTCATTTTCAAATTGGAATTTGGGTTTTTGTAGCAAAAGTAGGCAAAACAACAGTTCTGGGGCTTTTCTCTGGGAATTATAGACCAAAATCGATTTGAATTTAGCTCACTTGGTGAAATTTACAGAGAGAAATGAAATTTGCAGGGTTTTCGGCAAAAATGGTTAAAGCGCAATGGTTTTGGTGTGCTTATTTGAAGGCAGTACGGTGAATTCAACTAGAATTTGGCTTCTTTGGAAAATTTTGTAGAGGAAAGCTAAAAAAACATGGTTTTGGGAGGTGAAACGGGTAAATACCTGTGTTTTTGGACACAAACGGGAGTAATTTGCAGGTTTGGACGATGAATTGCGGAGTGGGATGTCAGATTATGCTGGTCAGGTGGTGGACTGGAGCTCTGGTAGCAACTTTGACGTAATTTGTATGCATCGGTCTCGTGAAAGCAACCAATAGAAATGAATGAAAATGACACTTTCACAGGTTTTTGAAAAAAATTGCTTTGGCGGGCCTTTGGCGCCTTTTTCTAGATGATGTCAGCATGACGTGGTGATGACGTGGCAATGACATCACAGATGAGGTGGCGATGATGTCAGCGGGGAGGCAGCAGGGGCAGTAAGCGATTTTGAGCCCGCACTGCTTATCGGGTGGGGTGGTATTGGTTGGGAGGGCAGCGAGCAGTGCAGGAGGGCGCCACGCGTCCCTTGGTACGGCAGGAATACCACCGTTCCCCCAGCGGTAAACATTGGCAACGAAGGGGGTTGCAATATTGATCTAGGCCGTTGGATGGGTAGGCCCAGATCCGATGGCTGGCGGTTAACCGGATATGGCGGAGAACCACAACGCGAGACCCACAAAATATTTGTTATGGTTTAAGACTTCCCGGGGCATGTGCTATTGGATATCGGGGGGGTTAATGGTTAACTAACCAAATGTTAATCAACATTCAATATTTGTGTGCGGAGGGTTATTACATGGTTCCGGATGAACCACTAATTCCCAAAAATATAATGATATTGTTGATATTACAACCGAGGCAGGGAATATTAAACATTTTAGGTTTTTTTTTATATATATTAATAACATACGGGAAAGGGGAAATAGCTATAGGGAGTTAAATAATAAATTTAAAATGTAATTAATGTGATTCATGAAATGGGAAGCGCTAAGTGATGATCTTAGGCTATAGGGAAAGTAAGGATTTTACACAAGAAATGTAGCTTCTTTTATCCTAAGTAAAAACAGAGTTTCACTTAGTCTTTTTCATGAAATGAAGTGAACTATGAGTATTGAGTAGATCCCAACATCCTTGTGGGGAGGTTAGTGAGTGATTTTGGGAGAAGTATGGAGGGAAGTTAGACATGCTTCACTTGATCTGTGACCATATAGTTGCCATGGTGCTCATGAAAGCAATTAGATGAACATCTTTGAAAAACAAAATTAACCATAAGCATGCTTCTGCAACACCAAAACTACCTACCCAGCCTACTGTATCTAACATTTTTTCTTCGTTTTTTCTTTGGGTGCATTTGAACTAGCAAATCCTTCTTGAGCTTTTCTTTACATGAGAAACCTATCTAGATCTACCTTTATAACATCCAAGGGTTTAGATTTAGCAGTTGAGCCCCTTTGCTTCTCTACCTATCTATTCACCTGCCAAGATTGAATAGTTCGAACAGGTATTGCTTCTCTATCTCTAAGACAAGTAAATTTAAACATGGACTGGCCAAGATTAAACTGTTTGGCCATCCGCCCATGGTGGCATAAATGAACAAGTTGTCCACCATCAGATTTTTGCAAAAATAGAACAGTAGTGGCTTTTTGGACTTGCACACTTTCCTAGTCTTCTTCATTTGGGGTTCATTTCCTTTCTTTTTGACCATTTCATTCTTTTTGCCCTTTGATCTTTCTTTTAGGGCATACCCTCTTTTCATTTTTTAATTTTTTGATTTTTTCAAAATATGGAACCTTTGCAGCATGGAAAGGATGAACATATTTACCAGTCAATCATGAAATATGACACTTATTGGTATAGGAGCATAACACTGGCTAGACTTGGGGATGGCTTTTCCTATTGAAAAGTCAAGAACAGTAGGTCAGATGGCCTTATATTCAATTCTTGCTGCATTCTGAAATTTTCCCTTTGCTGTAAGTAAACAAAATTGTACCTCTGTAACATATGTACATTTCTCATGAGCTCATTCAAACAATTGCAGCTCTGTTTCGGATAGTTTGTCTGAATGTTTGTTCTCATATTTACAACTCCCAATTCTTCTTCTTCAATTTCTGGTAAAGTAAAAAAAAAGGTAACACAAAAAGGTAGCACAGTTCCTTAACCATTGCTAAAAATTTGTTACATATTCCTTCCTATCTTATTGCTGTAATAAACTGCAGAAAATAGACATTTTTATGTACAAGTTAGAGTCTTGACATCTCAACAAATTGGATCAAAATAATGCTTCAGCATTCGACCATTGATTGGCCCATCTTCTGCTTCTGTACCATCCAGGCTTTTCAAAAAGTAGGTGTTGTTTCCTTGTGAGGCCTGAATAGCAAAAGGTCCCTTCCATAGGAAGTCAAACTTCCCATGTTTTCCTTTATCTTCCCTTCTAGAATCCCATTTCAATACCTTGTCTCCTATGAAGAAATCTTCTGCCTTAGTCCTCTTATCAAATATCTTTTTGAGTTTTTCTTGTAGAAGTTGAGATCTTTGATACACTTCCTCTCTAGTCTACTATAAATGAATAGTCTGATTTATTATTCTCTGAATGTCATTGGGTTCTGCTTGCACTTCTTGCACCGACTTTATCACAGGGATTCCCCAAGATGAGGGTAATACAGCCTTCATGCCATAAACCAATTCATAGGGGCTTGTTTCAATGGATCTCTTTGTAGTCAATCTGTCTGCCCAAAGTGAATTGATAAGCTTCTTATGCTAGTTTTTCTTGTTTTCCTCCAATATTTTCTTAACGATATTGATCAGGATTTTATTGGATGATTCAGCTAGACCATTACATTGAGGGTAATAGGCTGTAGAGTGGCCTAGGTTAATGTGGTATTTATGACAAAAATTAATCATTCTTTTGGATTTAAAAGCAGCAGCATTGTCAGTTATAATATTTTCAGGACAACCAAATTTGGACAGGATATTGGTTTCTAGGAATTGCATGATTACTGAATCATTGGCCTATCTACAAGGGATGGATTCTATCCACTTGGTGAAGTATTCTGTGGCAGTCAAAATCCATTTATGCTGGCCAGAAGAGGGAGGGTGAATTTCCCCAATGAAATCTAAACCCCATTGTTGAAATGGTCTTTCAATGGAAATTGGTTTGAGGGGTAGAGGTAGAAGCTTTCTCTTCCCTTCAAAAATTTGACACTTATGGCAAGAAGTTACAAATTTCTTTACATCAGCAAACAGGGTGGGCCAATAAAATCTAGCCCTTAGGATTTTATCAGCAGTTGATTTCCACTACAAATTCCCACCACAGTCCCCTGCATGAAATTCTTTCAGCACTTTTTCAGTTTCATCCTTTGTTAAGCAACTCATTAAAATTCCTTCATGATTTTTCCAAAATAAAACATTATCTAAAATACAGAATTTTGAAGCTTTCATTTTCAGAAATCTCTTTTTAGTTCTGGATAACCCTGGATGAGCCTACAGGTTTAACAATACATAAATTATATCAGCATAACAAGGTGATTGTAAAAAGGCTTGATTGATCTGTGGAGTCACCATCTCCTATTCATTATCCAGTTCATTGATGTTAAGGGCTTGAAAGTTGGTTTCAGTCATAATTTTAGCTAATCTTTGTCCTTTTATCAGCTTTGTTGGTTTAATTTCAATGTCATATTCCAAAATGTTAGCTATCCATTTGCCTCTTTTGCCTTCAATTCCTTCTTGAGTTAGAATATCCTTGACCACAGTACTTGGTACATAAGCTATTACATGAGAGTATAAGATATAAACTTTGAAGTCCTTAATAGCTTTTACCATGGCATAAGCCTGTTTTTCCATGATTTGATATTTAAGTGGTGCATCTCTAAGCGCTTTGCTGAAAAAAGCTATGGGTTTTTCACATCCCTGATCATCTTTCTGTAATAAAATAGTAGCAATAGTATGTTCAGATGCAAACGAGAAGATTATGAAGTCTCTGTCAAATTTCGGGCTTGTGAGGACTGGTGTTTTGGTTAAAGCTATTTTGATTTCTTCAAAGGCTTGTTTAGCTTCTATTGTCCATTTGACTTTGGAATCTTTCTTCAGCATGTTGTTCAGCAATCTTATCAGTTCAGCCAAGTTGGGTATGAATCTTCTTAGAAAATTAATTTTCCCTAGGAAAGCTTGAAGTTCTTTGATATTTCTAGGGTGAGGAACTTGCAGAATGGCTTGTATTATGTCCGGATCTATTCTAATACCTTCTTTGGAGATGATGTGACCTAACAGTTTGTCCTCTTCTAGGCCAAATAATGATTTCTTTGGGTTTAGTGATATACCATAATTTTTGCAGATTACGAACACCTGCCTTGAGATGATCTAGGTGTTCCTGATTTGATTTGGAAAAGGCAGTGAGATCATCTAGGTATATGACCAGGAAATCATGAATTTCTTTAGCAAAAGCTATGTCCATGGCTTGTTGAAATGTTGCCCCTTCGTTCTTGAGTCCGAATGGCATCTTTACATACTTGAAAGTGTTGTAAAAGCGGTCTTATCTTGGTCGTCAAGGTGGACTAGAATCTGATTAAAGCCTGAGAATCCATCTAGCAGTGAAATTCTGGAGCCACCCACTACCCTTTGTAAAATGTGGTCCATCTTAGGTAACGGGTAGTGATCTTTTAAAGAGACTTTATTCAGATTTCTCAAATCGATGCACAGTCTTATTTCTCCCATTTTCTTCCTAGTGGGCACTAAATTGGAGACCCATTCTGAAAATCTGATGGGTGCAATTATCCCAGCTTCATACATTCTTTTAACTTCTTTTTCAATGAGAGGAAGGAGTACAGGGTTGACCTTTCTAAGTTTTTGCTTGAAAGGCTTTTGATTTTATTTAAGGGGTATTGTATGTTGAATGACAGAAGTGTCATAGGACTTAAGATCTTCATAACTCCATGCAAAAACATCATGAAATTCTTTGAACAGTTCAATATATTTCAGCTTTTGGTCAGGAGGCAAAGTTTTGGACAATTTTATCATTTTAGGATTTTGCTGAGTCCCTATGTTACAGTCCTCAATTTCTGCATTTCAAGGCTACATTTTGGGTTTCCTTGGGATTTCATTAGAGTTAAAAATATCTTCCAGTGGGGTTAACCCTGTGGGTAAAAAATTATCCTTTAAATCAATCACTTCAGACTTTCCTTCAACAATTTCATCAAAGTCTATTTATTTCAGCTCTTGCAACTCCTTGTTGGTAAATGTTGTTGGATGTAATATTTGATTTGTTGTTTCAGCTGAAATGTGATTTTCAATTTTATCTATTTGATCATCTTCACAAACAGTGCCTGTGTCTATATTTGTGCTGGAAAATTCTTCTTTTAAAGTTAGGAAATTATTAATCTGAGTGTCATTGTCAAACACTTGCCAGTTTTTAACATTGTCAGGTACAGTTGGCCGGTGTTTAATTTCAGCTGTAAAATGATGATTAGGCTCAAACGGCAGTTTACAAGTGCTGGAAAATGTTTCCAAACTGTGAGCATGCAAATTGTGATTCCTTGGAATTTTGGCAAGCTGTGATTCTAGAAAGGTATTGAGTATTTCGATTGCTGCTCCTCTATAAGATCTTAACCTGAGGCCATTAGTGAGAAAGTTTCCTTTCATTTGTTGAATAACCAAATCAGAGTCTCCCAGAATTGATATCTTAAGCCCCTAGACTTTTGATCAATTTGAGCCCTAGCAGGAGGGCTTCATATTCAGCCATGTTATTTTTGCATATAAAATTCAACCTATATGCATGTTCTTCAGCATGATCATTTTCCATGTTATGTATCCAAATCTCTGCCCCTGCTCCTAGTTTATTGACTGAACCATCAAACTCTAGATACCATAGGATTTCTTGATTACAGCTAGCATCAGGAGTTTTAAAAATTTGCTTAGTAAATAGATTTGGATTTTCAGTTTCATTTGGTTTCCCTTGTGTGCCTGTTATGTCAATTATTTCAACAATTTCTAGGGTTTGAGCAATAGATTCTTCATTTATGCTTTTTTCTTGTACTGATGCTAAAACCTTGACATCAGTTGGGGAGCAAATTTCAGCATTGTATAGGATGAAAGAGTCCATATCAGAATGCATGGAATAGATGGGAAAATTTTGGGGTTTCTCCTGGCTGCTGACCACATATTTCATCAAATTTTCCCTGTAAAATCTCTTTGGCTGGCCAAAGACTAAGATGGTGGCACAGGACATGTCCAATTGTAAAGATCCCTGGAGCTTTGCACCCCAAGATCTGGACAGTAACATGCCATATTTTGGTGGGATATCAGCTACCACTACATCCATTAAAATTGTCTTGGCAGGGTATTGAACTAGATATACACATAAATCTTTGATTAACCCTAGACATCTGACCTAGCTAGAATCGAAAGAGAACAAGTCTTTATATGGCCTGGTGATATCTAGGTCCAACTTTTCCATCACAGACTTGGGCATTAAATTATGGGAAGCTCCAGAATCAAACATTTCATTGTGAAGTACTTTATCTTGAATGTTTAGACTTACATAGAAAGGAGGAACACCTCTATCTACTAATTAACCATTTACTTCAGGACCAAAAATTAATTATGGCTAGTCATCAAGGACATTCACTGCATCTCCGTTTTGTGAAATTTGAAGTGATCTGCTAAATTTTTCTCTATAGACATCATGTTTAGCCAACTCGGACAATGGAATAGCTATTTTTAATTTACCTATTTCTGTTTCAAGGTTGAAAGGTTTTTCTATTTGGACTTTTGCATTTCGGGCAACAAGATTTTCTTTTTCTTTTGCGTTTTCTATGTTCTTCTCATTTTCGGGAGTGCTATTATGAGATGAATCTGTTTCCAAGTCTATTTCTGAAGGCTCTTCCACAGTTCCTTTAGGAGGAATAGAAGTTGAAGGCTGTTTCTCCTGGCTACTGACCACATATTTCATCAAAGTTTCCATGTAAAATCTCTTTGGCTGGCCAAAGACTAAGATGGTGGCACATGACATGTCCAATTGTAAAGATCCCTGGAGCTTTGCACCCCAAGATCTGGACAGTAACATGCCATATTTTGGCGGGATATCAGATACCACTACATCCATTAAAATTGTCTTGGCAGGGTATTGAACTAGATATACACATAAATCTTTGATTAACCCTAGACATCTGACCTAGCTAGAATCGAAAGAGAACAAGTCTTTATATGGCCTGGTGATATCTAGGTCCAACTTTTCCATCACAGACTTGGGCATTAAATTATGGGAAGCTCCAGAATCAAACATTTCATTGTGAAGTACTTTATCATGAATGTTTAGACTTACATAGAAAGGAGGAACACCTCTATCTACTAATTTACCATTTACTTTAGGACCAAAAACTAATTCTGGTTGGTCATCAAGGACATTCACTGCATCTCCGTTTTGTGAAATTTGAAGTGATCCGCTAATTTTTTCTCTATAGACATCATGTTTAGCCAACTCAGACAATGGAATAGCTATTTTTAATTTACCTATTTCTGTTTCAAGGTTGAAAGGTTTTTCTATTTGGACTTTTGCATTTCGGGCAGCAAGATTTTCTCTTTCTTTTGCGTTTTCTATGTTCTTCTCATTTTCGGGAGTGTTGTTATGAGATGAATCTGTTTCCAAGTCTATTTCTGAAGGCTCTTCCACGGTTCCTTTAGGAGGAATAGAAGTTGAAGGTTGTTTCTCCTGGCCGCTGACCACATATTTCATCAAAGTTTCCCTGTAAAATCTCTTTGGCTGGCCAAAAACTAAGATGGTGGCACAGGACATGTCCAATTGTAAAGATCCCTGGAGCTTTGCACCCCAAGATCTGGATAGTAACATGCCATATTTTGGTGGGATATCAGCTACCACTACATCCATTAAAATTGTCTTGGTAGGGTATTGAACTAGATATACACATATATCTTTGATTAACCCTAGACATCTGACCTAGCTAGAATCGAAAGAGAACAAGTCTTTATATGGCCTGGTGATATCTAGGTCCAAATTTTCCATCACAGACTTGGGCATTAAATTATGGGAAGCTCCAGAATCAAACATTTCATTGTGAAGTACTTTATCATGAATGTTTAGACTTACATAGAAAGGAGGAACACCTCTATCTACTAATTTACCATTTACTTCAGGACCAAAAATTAATTCTGGCCGGTCATCAAGGACATTCACTGCATCTCCGTTTTGTGAAATTTGAAGTGATCTGCTAATTTTTTCTCTATAGACATCATGTTTACCCAACTCGGACAATGGAATAGCTATTTTTAATTTACCTATTTCTGTTTCAAGGTTGAAAGGTTTTTCTATTTGGACTTTTGCATTTCGGGCAGCAAGATTTTCTCTTTCTTTTGCGTTTTCTATGTTCTTCTCATTTTCGGGAGTGCTGTTATGAGATGAATCTGTTTCCAAGTCTATTTCTGAAGGCTCTTCCACAGTTCCTTTAGGAGGAATAGAAGTTGAAGGCTGTTTTCTAGGTTGTAGGTTGTCTGATATATCTTCAACTATTCGATTGTTTGGGTTAGAAATTATTTTGGGAAGAGTTTGTACAAGAGGGGTCTTAGCCTTGGCTTTGGTAGGTTGCTTAGTTTCTTTCTGCATGTTGTTTTTAGGGATATCTAACTTTTTTCCTCTCAAGTTGTATTGCTTGTGAACCTCATAGACAGCTGGATCATATCCCTCCCTAAAATCGAAAGATTCACTTGATTGGGTCTGGAATTGATTAAAGATGTGAGCTTCTTGGTCATCCTGGGTCAAAAAAAAAAATTGTTCACTATTGAGACCCATTAAGTTAATTTGGGTGCCCTCTATTGGCTCACTAGAAGTTGAAGCTTCAGCATAGTTTTCCTGGAATGGAGGCCTATGTTTTGGTTAGGACCATCCTTTCCAGTATTAGGATTTTGATTTTTCCTGAAATTTGGGTTTCTTCCCGTGTTACTTGGTTGACCATCCCAAGAGGATTTCCTCTCAATTGTTTCTACTCTATCACCCAGTCTATCCATTCCTTTAATAATTGCATCTAGTTTTTGTTCAAATGCAGAAGGTTCTTCTTTGTAAGACGTCCTTCTTTCAGCTCTGGCTCGAGCTCGCTTAGAAATCAGATTGGCTTCTACACTGACAGCTATACTCTGCATGTCTTCTAAGTTTGGAGGAGCTCTTTCCCTTAGCCGGTAAGCCATGTCAAAATCAAATCCATTAGGGAATTTGATCAAGGCCAAGTCTGGTGGGAGTCTGAGATTCTGAGGGACAACATTGTATACATTATTAAATCTGGCACAGTAATCTTGAACAGTTTCTTGTGGGCCTATTTTCAAGCTTTCATATTCTAATAGGATGTGTAAAGGGTCCTTCTTCTTTTCCCATTTGTTCAAGAAAGTCTGATAAAGGGCTTCTGGATCAGCAATAGTGTTTGTGGGGAGTGCCCTAAAGTAGGTCCTAACATCACCAGTTAACCTTTGAACAAAGATCTTCGTTCTCACATCATCATCATCAATCTCATAGTTTTCAAAATAATCTGTCATTTTCTTAGTATATTGCTGAGCTGTATAGGTGTCAGCACCATCAAAATAGGTGATTTTGCTTTAATAATCTTGAGACATAGCCCTTGGATTTGCAGTAACTGCAGGGGAGCATATCGGTTTGCCATATTTTCAGAGATAAGTGTAATAGCTGGAAGAACAGGGATAACAATCGAAATATATGTTGTGGATGGGGGAGTGGAAAAGATGTTTTTAAGTGCTAATGGTGAACTTAGAGAAGCAACAGTGATAGCCGAATGCATTTGTGATTTTCCAGTAGTAAGCTCAATTTGGATAGGGTTCTGCAATGGTGTGTCAAGGTGTAAATCAGGAGAACATTCTTGATTCTCTTGGCTTCTAAGGTTCTTAGGGATTAAATTAGGATTTTCAAAGACAGGTGGAGGATTTGGGTTTGGATTTGATCTGGTATAACAGATCTTCTTCTTTGGAGCCAGCTTCTGAATATATTTTGGTTTTTTCTTGAAATATTTGAAGAATACAACTTTTAACAATATGTTTCTAGGAAGTTTTCAACTATGAGAGTCTTGAATTTTTCTAAAGATCTATTGAAAAAAGGAAACTGATCAAGTCTTTGAGGCAGTTGTTCAAAGCCTAAAACTAGGCTAGAGATAGACTGAAGCAGCTTTTATTTACTCCTGTAATTGCATAGAAAAAACAGTTTCAAAGGCTACCTGGCTAACTTCAGGCTCCATCTGTAGCTTTAGAAAATAGACAGCAGTAACAAACAATCATTCAGGTCCCCAGTGGAGTCGCCAATGATGTTATCACTCAGGTTGTTCCCCAAAAGTTGTAGAAAAGGGAATACGGCTGAGGTAACCACAGACCAATCTTTTAGATGCAGGTTCTAGCCAATATGCACCCAGAGGGGGCTCTCTCTTTATGATTTAGCTTTGTTTTGAGGTATATTACGCTAGTTATGAAGTACAAGGGTTTGTTTGATTTTTGGATGGTGACATTCAGTAGAACAACGGTGTGAATCTGAGAAAGTTCAGTCCATTGGGCTAATGGAGTCTATGAAGATGAATTGCTGGATATGGTTTCTTAGACAAAGGGTGGTACTACAGAGCAAGGTAATCAATCAGGGAATGATTTATAAGCTGGAATCAGATGGGATGGAGTCAGTGGGTGAAGGGCAGTTAAGAATCCTTCATCATGCAGACAGAGGGAAAGTGACTGAGTACTACTAAGGAGCAGTTATGAATTCCTTAGCAAATATTCAGGATGTAAGAACCAGGGGAAACAGGAGCAGCTAAGAATTCCTGTTTATGCTAATTCTGAAGAAAACACAAAAAATAACAGATATTGAACACAGAGTGCAGTCAAGCAAGTTATGAGTTATTCTTTTTCCCTATTATTTATACTATGAAACATAGATGATATATAAAATGCAGAAACTGTAAAACAGAAGTTAGAAAGACTTATTGATCCATGCAATGATTCAAGAATTCTGTAACATGGTCCTCTGCCATCAATTCCACATCCAGAGAGTCCAGTAACAATGGATTCCAACAACTTTTGTATCCAGAAGGTTTTCAGAGTTACCGCGCAGTCTAAGAAATGTATCACCAACCCCTAATACTTCGCTTGGGGAGCTATTTGTAAAAAAGTGTTTACAAAATATCTCAAAGAGATATATCTAGTAATAACTTCTTCGACCTACTTTACAGGAGAAGTAAATGATCTTAAAAACAGGGAGAAATAAATGAAGAAGTAAATGCTGTTGTGCTGGCCGCTCAGTTGGTGCGATGTGCTGGCTGTAAACATGGTGAGTCGGCTGGTGGTTGTTTCCGTTGATATTCCACGCTGCTTCCCCGGCTTTCTCAGGTGCTTTTAATTTTGATTTGATACATTGTTTCCCCACATAACTCTCATCCATTCCTATTCTTCGTTTCATGGTATCTGGTATCAAGACTTTTGATTCACCAAGGATGTAAAAGATACCAGAAATATGTTTATAGAATTTGCAGTATGCTTTGCCACCAATGCTCCTCTGGTAACTGATGTCCTTGTAGCTTTCTGAAAGTCTCATCAGTGTCTGTGTACCTGTGGAAGTTAGGTTGGACTGTAAAAAGATGTTTCACTTCATGCTCAATATAGAATAGATTTTCCAAGTTGTTGTAGAGGGTTGGCCATATGGAAGGGCTTTCTCTACTGATGTGCTTGATGATGCATTTAATTGATCAACATCATGTTTATTCAACCTATGCATGTACTTAGCTTGTCTCAATAGGAGTTCATTTCTTCCCAACAGACTTGGCAACCCCCTTTCATGTAAAACTGCAAATCTCTCTATAAAAGAGTCTATCTCCACTTGCATATCCTCGCACTTCCTCTCCAAATTCTGCATCAGGGTCCTCATGGTCAGAACTCTTTCGATTGTAAGAATGGTTCCTGTCCTGTCTCTGATGTCCAGGGCGACTTGTTCTTCACTGATCTTAGTGTTCAAAAAATGTATTAACCTATTGGCCTGTTCGGGTATATGTCCCAAAAAATTTATGGCCTTTTGAATTTCCACGTGGGCTGCTGCTATCAAGTCAATCTACTCATATATAATTTGAATAGATCTCCACACATTACTAATGGATTCACTGATGTTAGCCCACAGAATGCCTTTTATTTCTCCCAGAGGCTTATCTAAAGAGAGGTCATTTTCCAATGTTTTTACTCTGTTCTCTATTGCCTTCACCTCTCTTGTCTTTTCTACCACAGTCATTTTAGATTTGTCATAACTCACTTATAATTTTGCCAATTTCTCTTTGGTCTCTTTTAATTCTAATGCTTGGAGTTTTAATTCCTCCATAGCTTTTATTAACTCCTCTGTGGTCATGGTAGTATTGCTGCTCACTGTTGTTGTTGTTGTTGAAGTACCTGCTGCTGATGCTGGGTCAGTGGGAGGCACTGCTGTTGTAACCGTGGGAGGGGTAGTTGTAACTGCTAGAGTTACTTCAAGTTGCTGGGAGGTCGACACTCCCTAATTTTCTTGTAATGCTTTCTCCAATTCCTGCTCTATCTCACTTAGTCTTTGATTCATTCTCATTAGCAAGTCCATCATGTCTTCCTCTGCTTTTTGTTGTACAACCTCAGTAGTTTGTGGATGCATGGTAGTAGGCAGCTTCAACTGTTTCCTGAGGGCAGCAATGTCCTCTTCCTTCTTCTTAATCAATGCTTTTATTCCTTTGGCATCCTTGGGATCATGTCCCAGCTCAGTGATAATATCGTCCAAGGACTTTATCCTGTTGTCTTTGGCTAAAGAAGATGCTTTTTCCAAATCTAGTTGGGCAAATGTATTGTTCAATGAGTTCTGCAATTTATAAGCCAACATTTCCTTATCTGCCAATGTGGAGTAGACCATCTCTCCAGTTTTCTTATGAAGCTCAATTTGGTCCATAGGATGAATGTCTTTGGCAAGGACCTCCAGGTTTGTTCTAATGTAGTCAGCTGCTGACTGTGGCTACAACACTCTGGGCTTAAAGTGGCTCAAGATCATTTTTCCTTCTTTAATGTCATATGTAGACATTAACCTTTGCTGGTTGGTGGGGGTCATCTTGAGAAATTGGTCATAAAATTGCAGCCTCAATGGATCATTTCTAGCCTTAATCTCTGTGAAAGTCATTTTGACATCTGAGGCCTGCTTGCTTGATGGTCTTGTGGATGAAACTTCCACACTATGCTGCCTTTCTAGATCCTGCCTATGAGAGCTGGTGGATGTTTCTATTACCAGGGAGATCTGTGGGCTGGTTGCTCCCTCGCCTCTTGGGCTTTCTATGGTTTCCTCAATAATTTCCTCTTCAGGTATAGGATTTATTCTTTTCCTTTTTGCCCCTGGTTGCTCTGCTGGTCCACTAAGAGGTGTGGCCTCTTCTCTGTCTCTCTTCCTGCCCTTTTCCTCATTTAGAGGAGTCTATAATGCTGGTATCTCTGGTGCTTTGGTCTGGACAGGAGGAATTTGCCCTTGGCCCTGTTCCTTTGATGATGCTGGCTGATCTGTCATTATGTGCTATTCTATATCTAGCACTTCTTTTCCCTTTGATGTCCCTACAGCTGGTGTATTGCTTTCTTGGGCAGGTTGCTGTGAAGTTCTAGCAGATGATGTACCTACTTCAGTCTGTTGAGGCAGCTTGAAAAATACCTATCCAAAAGATTCCAGGTCAAGAGTCTTTTCTAGATTTTTCATAGCTTGTTACATTTTCTCTTGCTCAGTAAGCTCTTCTATCAATGTTCCCTCTATCCACTCATCTTGATTAGAAAATTTCTCTATTTCAGGGATCCTACAATGTTTATAGGCTGATAGCCTGTTTTTTACTTTTCTTTCACAGATAAATCCATTTGGGTCATACGGTACCCACCAAAATCTCTTCTTTAATTTGAGTTTTTCCCCCAATATTTTATCAACATCTTGCCATGCTTCCTTATTGTTAATGATAAAAGGGCCTAACTGGTTTCTTAATTTCAGATGAGCCTTTTTCTTTGCACTGTAAAAATGGGTCAAATCTGAGTTGATAAATTGCCTGAAATATTCTAGAGCAAACAGCCTCATAGGCACATATCTGGGCAGCTTATAAGGGCACAGCTCACAACCATATATTCTGATTTCAGTTTGATTCTGGTAGAAGTACAAGTCACCTATTTTGTAGCTTTTGGAGAGCTGTAAAATTTTCTGCATATCACCAGAGAGTCTAGGAGGAGGAGTTCTCATCAGTAGAGAGGAAACCAGATGTATAAACAAATCAATAAATTCACAGTAAGTGTAAGGAGAGTTATGGACTTCATGGAAGACTGAAGTCAAAAAGATCACAGACCTCCTTTCTCCTTTAGAATCCAATTTTCTGATGGGAAACTAAAAACTGTCTGTTTGGAAATACAGGAACAGATGATATATATAAGAGGTATACTTGAAGACTCCTTCTCTATCTAGATTCAAGAGTTGGTCATGGATCTTGTTGGCAATGAAAGTAGCATAGTCATATTTGACAGCAGGGGGCTATCCTGGAGTAAACGTGGACAACAAAAATAGGGTGGTCTCATCAACATGTTCACTTGTCTTGAATCCCAAGACATAGGATATCATATCAATGATGAATCTTCCAGCTTTATTGAACTAGACATGTAGAAAGGGAGGTGGGAATTTGGGCTGACAAGGTGGTTTCATGAATCTTTGAGCAATGCGGGTTATCTCTGAGTTTGGTATTTTAGGGCCTTGCTCAAGCAAGAATCCCATAGACAGGGGATCCAGAGGAAGAATGGGTTTGAAGTGTAACATTTCATTTATGGACTCAGGAGTTATATAAAAGAGGACAGTTCCAGATGGACTCTTGACTGCTCTTTGTACAGGTTCATAATTGGCACAGCATAAGCGGATTATATCAGGAAAAACATTGATTGAGGGGAGGCAGTACCTGGGCAGGTTGGATTCCCATATTCCATATAAATCAGAGTTACTTCTGTGACTGTTTCTAATTTCACAAAATGCTTGGAGGTTGTTTCCATTACCAATTAAGTCTTGGATTTGATAATCTCTATCGGCAAGGGGTAACCACTCGAGGCCTTTATGAGGTACATTGAGGGGAGCAATGTTCAGGGCCACCGAAGCTTCCATTGCTCAATTTTCTGTGATTTTCAAATTGGAATTTGGGTTTTTGTAGCAAATGTAGGCAAAACAATAGTTCTGGGGCTTTTCTCCAGGAATTGCCGACCAAAGTCGATTTGAATTTCGCTCACTAGGTGAAATTTACAGAGAAAAATGAAATTTGCAGGGTTTTTGGAAAAAATAGGTTAAGAGCAGTGGTTCTGGTGCGCTTATTTGAAGGAAGTACGGTGAATTCAACTAGAATTTGGCTTCTTTGGAAATTGCAAAGGAAAGATAAAAAAACACGGTTGTGGAAGGTGAAACGGGTAAATACCTGTGTTTTTGGACGCGCATGGGAGTAATTTGCAGGTTTGGACGACGAATTGTAGAGTGGGATTTCGAATTATGCTGGTCAGGTGGCGGACTGGAGCTCTGGTAGTAGCTTCAATGTAATTTTCATGCACCAGTATCTTGAAAGCAACCAATAGAAATGAATGAAAACGACACTTTCACGGGTTTTTGACAAAAATTGGTTTGGTGGGCCTTTGGTACCTTTTCTCGGATGACGTCAGCATGATGTGGCAATGACGTCATGGATGAGGTGGCAATGACGTCAACGGGGGTGGTAAGCGGTTTTTGGCCTGCACCACTTTATCAGCCAGGGTGGTATTGGTCGGGAGGGTAGCAAGCAGTGCGGGAGGGCGCCACGTGTCCCTTGGTACGGCGGGAATACCACCATTCCCCGGTGGTAAACATTGGCAACGAAGGGGGTTGCGATATGGATCTGGGCCGTTGGATGGGCGGGCCCAGATCTGACGGCTAGCGATTAACAGGATATGGCGGAGAACCACAGCGCGGGACCCATGAAATATTCGTTATGGTTTAAGACTTCCCGGGGCATGTGCTATTGGTTGTCGGGGGGATTAATGGTTAACTAACCAAATGTGAATTAACATTCAATATTTGTGTGGGGAGGGTTATTACATGGTTCCGGATGAACCACTAATTCCCAAAAACATAATGATATGGTTGATATTACAACTGAGGCAGGGAATATTAAACATTTTGGGGTTTTTGTTTATATATTAATAACATACGGGAAAGGGAAATAGCTATAAAGAGTTAAATAATAAAGTTAAAATTTAATTAATGTGATTTATGAAATGGGAAGTGCTAAGTGATGATCTTAGGCTATAGGGAAAGTAAGGATTTTACACAAGAAATGTGGCTTCTTTTATCCTAAGTAAAAACAGAGTTTCACTTAGTCTTTTTCATGAAATGAAGTGAAGTAGGAGTATTGAGCAGATCCCAACATCCTTGTGGGGAGGTTAGTGAGTGATTTTGGGAGAAGTATGGAGGGAAGTTAGACATGCTTCACTTGATCTATGACAACATAGTTGCCATGGTGCTCATGATAACAATTAATGAACATCTTTGAGAAACAAAATTAACCATAAGCATGCTTCTGCAACACCAAAACTACTTACCCAGCCTACTGTATCTAACATTTTTTCTTCTTTTTGTCTTTGGGTGAATTTGAACTAGCAAACCCTTCTTGAGCTTTTCTTTACATGAGAAACTTATCTAGATCTACCTTTATAACATCCAAGGGTTCAAATTTATCAGTTGAGCCCCTTTGCTTGTCTACCTATCTATTCACCTGCCAAGATTGAACAGTTTGGACAGGTATTGCTTCTCTATCTCTAAGACAAGTAAATTTAAACATGGACTGGCCAAGATTAAACTATTTGGCCATCCACCCATGGTGGCATAAATGAACAAGCTGTCCACCATCAGATTTTTGCAAAAGTAGAACAGTAGTGGCTTTTTGGACTTGCACACTTTCCTGGTCTTCTTCATTTGGGGTTCATTTCCTTTCTTTTTGACCATTTCATTCTTTTTTCCCTTTGATCTTTCTTTTAGGGCATACTGTCTTTTCATTTTTTAATTTTTTGCTTTTTTAAAAATATGGAACCTTTGCAACATGGAAAGGATGAACATATTTGGCCTTTTACCAGTCAATCATGAAATATGACACCTATTGGTATAGGAGCATAACACACTCTATCTTTTATCCTAGGCCTGTAGGTTGCATTGATGCCAAGTGTTTGACAAAATGTCATTCCCAATTGGGGATGCTCAGGCCTAGTCCTCAGAGTGATTTTTCATGATAAACATTGTTATTAAGGTTTTAATGATTTCTGAAAGTTACAACAAGTTTTGGGTAGATGCCATGATTCTGGGCTAGAAAAGTGGCACAAATCCTGGAGTCGCTAACACAGAACTAGCAATTCTAGACCACAGTCGCTAGCAGGTAGGCCTATGAGAGAAAATTTGAGTTTTTGGTTACTCAATTTCCCATAGAATGAAAGTGACTAAGGGCTAAGAGCTGCAAAATAGTAGTGTGACCTAGGGACAGGCTATCTGAGTGGCTGAATTGTCTCCCAAGGGGTCTGTTGATAATGTTGGATGATTGTATGTGATGTTCAATCTATTCCACTTCCTTAAGATGACATAGGAGGTCAAATATGATTGTAGTGGCATCTATCCTCATTTTCACCTAGGTTGGCATGGTACCTTTGGGTAGACCTAAGAGGGGGTATTACATTTTCAAAATGAAATATCTTTGTTGCTTTCAAATTTAGTGAGTACTCAATCATGTGGCATTGAAATCATTGCGTACGTGAAAACTTAAATTAATTGCGAACCAAAATAAAATTTAATTAAAATGGAAAGGAAATAGAACATATCACCATCTTACATCTCTCCAATGGTCACTCTCATTGAGTGTAAGTGCTACGAATTCAAATCAAATTGACCAAGGACACATTCACACTTCGAGAATAGAGTATTGATATTAATAAAAGTAGATATTTTTTGACACAATTTAAAAAAAAGTATCCAACATAAATCCTCTATCTCTTCTACTTGTAGAGAAAGGAGATATTTACAACTTAAGAAATTAACAACTTAAAGAAAGAAATGTCGAGAGGCAAGTTTATAGATTGACAACACAATTTTTTATTTTGACTAAGAAATGTATCAGACATGATTTTCATTGTCATAGAAAATAATGTAGGTCTTCTTCTACACATCATCCATATGAAACTCACTTTCTTAATATCATTTTTTCAACACTCACTTGATGCCGAAACCAATTCTTGAAACCTTTGCGTACAAACAAAACAATGCTGGTATGGACATTTCACTGAGCATATTCTCAATCTATTGATCTTTTGAGTTGGCATAATAGGTGGATAAGCATGTTCTTGAGATTTTGAATCTACTTGTGTGCTTTTTTCTCTTCGAAATTCTTTGCATCCTATCTAACCATTGATTGAGCTATGGAAAATTCAATAAGCTACCAAAATGTTAGAATTCGGTAGTCGAAGAGATATTTTAGTCCATTTCATAAAGAAAGTCTAGTTTGTGGGAAATAATGATTTGATACCTTTTTTTATAGTGAAAATAACATTTATGACCTTATAACCTGTAAATATATCTTGAAACATATATGGGATGGATGGAAAAATGGGGAAAAGTGTGTCAAAATTGAGGACAATTTGAGGATCCAACAGTTTCAACAACTCCTTTTGCTTCAGAAAAAATCCTTAGAGGCTACTAATCATTCAAAATAGTATATATAGTGGACATGAATGATGATAAGTAATAATAAAATCCATGATTATTTTCTTTCTTCCTAACAACACTAGTCCATTCAATCAAAAATTTCATTTGAATCTTTGAATCCAACATATTCATACCTAGATGGCCAAACTTATCAACATGTACATATAAGAACATATAGACCAAGACAAAGGGATATCTAAAATAACCATAAAAATGATTTTTTGAAATTGAAAAATGATAGACTTGGCTAGGTAAGAAGGGATATCCAAAAAAATATCTAAAAGCAACATCAAACTCAAAAACCATAGGGTTTGTGCACTTACTACCCTAGTATCATCTTCTCCAAAAAAAGACAAAATTATAATTAAAAATTTTGTGCAACTTCAGAAAATAAGGTTGTTGGATAATTCACTGCAAGTGGAGGAATTTGGGAATTTGGTGGCAGAATGAATTTAAGAAAACCTTACTTATTCTCATTAGAAATATGTTTATAAGTGAGAAGTAAGGATTCATCTAAAAAGCTCTTGGGATTATTGACTGTAGGAAAATTAAAATCTTTTTGTATTAGCTCTGAAGTGACCTCAAAATGGTTCTCCCTTAAAGAAGAGATAACAAAATTCCTTTGTGGGACAAGGGAAGACACTAACCAACTAACAAATTTGGGGAAATTATTGGTATGTGGGACAATTACATGATAAAGGAAAAACTGGATAACTCAAAAAAGAGAGAGTCACTGAAATGGCCAAGAATGTCTTATTGAATCTCCAAAAGGTCCAAGGAGAAATAGGAATCATATACTTTGTATTTTCTATCCATAAGGGGTATATGAACATACGACATAGAGATTGTATGTTTTATAGTGGATTTCAATGTTTTCTCAATGTTTACAATGTTGGCATTATGAAACAGGTTTGGAAATATGGCACAGGTGTTGTCCATGATGGCAACTCACTCAAATGAGAAATCACAGTTCAGGCTCTCAGAATGAAGGAAAAAGAGATATACATAGTTCCTCTTAACTAAGTTGCATATACACGTGGGTTCGACGATCAAAAGACGCATATATGTATGCACACACTTTCATGCAAGGAAAAGCGCATACATGTGGGAAAAGTTATTTTTGGTCCATGGTATTGAGTCCTTGGTATTTGGACCTATGGTTTTTGGACCATGGTATCTCGTCTAAAGTGTTGAACCCAGGTATTGGGTCCATGGTATTGATTCTCTATGGTTTGGACCATGGTATTAAGAAATGCCTAAGACTATAAAAGGGGAAGGAGATCATTAGGCAAAGGCATTCACTCAAGTATTGAATATCTTATGAAGAGCAAGATCTAGAATTGGGTGATGGTGTATAGCTGGATCTGAACCAAGGAGGAACCTGAGTGCTAGAAGAAGGATAAGTTCTATTGATGGGTCAAGATCTCAAGGCTTGAATAGTAATATCTATATGTGATTTTGATCTATTATATTTGGCACATGACTTGATCTATAAATCTGATAATCTTGGTATAATTGATGTCTAAATAAGTGAAAAAGGTAAATTATCTTTTATATATCTGTACGCAGGTTCGGCATAGCAGAGGCGCGTATACACACTAGTTCAGTAAGTCAAAACAACGTATACACTAGTTGGAATTAATACATAATCGTATGCACGCAGGTCATACATGTTGAAGTAGCGTACATCTCATGAAATATGTTTTAGCTACTTCTGTTTATTGCCGCAGTATTCTGGGTTCAGAATTGGTTTTTGGTTACTATTTATGTATTCTGGTTACAAAATTCAGAGAAGTAATTGTTTGATTCAGTTTTGATTGAAGCAAAGGAGATGCAGATGTATTTGATGTTTAATTATTGTCATTGATGGATCCAGTCTGAAAATTTATGAAACATTGTCCCTGGAAGAAAAGAGAAGGTTGTAGCCTTCTGTAGGTTAGCACCTACGTACTAGTACATCAGCTAGTACAAGAGCTAAGGGGGTTGTAGCTCCCTTCCAGGAGAAGTTGGAAAATGAGAGAAGGTTGTAGCCTTCTATAGGTAGAAGCCTACGTACTGGTATACGACTACACTAGTATAGATCCATTGTAAAAAGAAGTTTCTAATTGAAAGAAGATAGAGACGAATTGCAGCAGGTGGTTTTCACCCACATTGGGTTTCCACCTTATATCTTGTGTTCTTTTGTGTGACTGTCTCTATTTTACTATTCTTGGTTACTGTTTATATGGTTCTGACACACAAATTAATGATCAACATTTGAAGAATAAATTAAATTATAAGTCTGCGAGTTATACGTGAGTTTCCTTAACTGCAGTTGTGTATATATGTCATTTCCACTAACTGAAGTAGTGTATGAAAATCTGAATATGAAATGAAAAATAATTAACATGATAATACTGATTCACCCCCATCCCCCTCTCAGTATTATTTCCAACAATTGGTACCAAAGCGGGTCCTTCAAAAGAAGCTTGATCGCTTGAAGGAAGATCTATCATCATGAGAAACTACGAAAAAGAGGCATTGATTAGGCCACCAATCTTTGATGGGAGAAACTTCGTCTATTGGAAGGTAAGAATCACAACCTATCTTCAACCTCTTGGTACAGAAGTTTGGGATATCGTGGAAGCAGGATACACATTTCCATCAAAAACTCCTACAGATACGGTTGGTAAGAAGCTGTATGAAACAAATGCAAAGGCTATCTATACTCTATTAGGGAGTTTATCTCAATCAGAATATATCAAGGTTATGCAGCTCAAAATCACAAAAGAAATATGGGACAATATCGTTCTGAGATATGAAGGAGACGATCAGGTAAAACGTGAAAAACTACAAACTCTCAGAATTCAATATGAAAATATCAGAATGTACAATGATGAAAGTGTGGTTAATTATTTCTTACGTATAGATGAGATTGTTAATCGTATGAAAAACTTGGGTGAAGAGATAAAAGAAGTTACTTTGGTTGAAAAGGTTCTAAGATCTTTGTCTTCTAAGTTTGAACCAAAAGTCTCTGCCATAGAAAAAAAATAGGATCTAAAGAGTATTACCATGTCACAGCTGCACAGAATCCTAACTGCTTTCGAAATGAGAAAAGGGGGACCATCAGACAGGAGAGAAGCCACATTTAAAGCTTCAGGAAAAGGAGATTACAATGGGTCAAGACATATGTCAGAAGGAGAGGAAGAATCAAAATTTGTCAAGAACCTTCAACGAGGTTCTGCAAGATTCATAGGTAAGCTACCTTTCAAATGCTTTGCTTGTGGAAGAGTCAGTCACTATGCAGCCAAGTAAGAAGAGCTATTATACACATGAAGACAGTGATGGATTTTCAATTAGTGATGAAGATGAACAATGTAATGATTATAGACTTTTGATGGCTTTTGAAGATAATGATTTCTTGGATGCTATAGATGAAAATGATCTCTATGAAGAAATTTCTAAACTTAAAATCTATTTAGAAGAAAAGAGTATGATCATAGATACTCTGACATTCCAACTTGCTGAAAGGAAAAAAAACAATGAAAAGTTAGAATGTGAAATTGTGGGACTTAGAAAAGATATTGAGAAAACAAAAGCTCTTAATCTTAGATTTGCTAAAGGATCTGAAACTTTAGATGAGATTATCAAAGTGCAGTGTTCTCCATTAATCAAGACAGGTCTTGGATATACTGAAGAAGCATCTCAAGTACAGAAGCCATCCACCTCCAAAATTTATCTTGATGCAGCAAGGAGAAGTGACCAGGTTGATAATCCACAACAAAGGCATAAAGCAGATCACTAGGTAAATCAGGGTCAATCTACCTCAAGGATGAACAGAGATCACCAAGTACATCGGGGACAATCTACTTCAAGTATGAACAGAAGCTACAACCAACCACAGGTAAATCATTCTCAATTTGCCTCAAGAATGAATGTCTATGGAAACTACAATCACCTGGACGGAAGGTTTGATAATCGCAGGAATTTCTTCAATGGCCAGTGTTTCTCTTGTCATAACTTTGGACATAAAGTAGCTCAATTTGTTGCCTACAAGACCATCATGACCAGAGAAGCATGAAATCAAAGGAGTGTGATTGGAATCATGAAAAGAACCTACAATAACTTTTATGCTCTTGAAAATGAAATAGAATGTTCTATTTGTAACAACTTCGGTCATGAAGATTCTGAATGCAGGAGTAGGTTTTGGAAAAAAATTCAGAAGGAGAAAGCTTCATTGAGTCCCAAAACATGGAGAAAGAAAGAACCACAACCATAAAGATGTGGTATAGCCTTATATATGGAAGGACAGGAAAATCAGTGGTACATCGATAGTGGATGCTCGAAACATATGACAGGTGATAAAGAAAAACTTCAATCATATAGTGCCTTAGAAAAGGAAAGGAAGGTCTCATTTGGAAATGACACCCCTGCATTCATAAAAGGTAAAGGTTTTGTTATTTTGAAAGAAAAAGTCAATGCTAGAAATTTTATGTATGTTGATGGCTTAAAACATAATCTATTGAGTGTCAGTCAAATGTGTGATCAAGGAAATGAGGTAATATTTCGATCAAATGGATGTATTGTTCGTGAGCTTGATATAGGAGAAATAATGATCAAAGGCATAAGAACTCCAAATAATTTATACATACTCAAGATAGGACAACAACAATTCTATCTAAGCAAGAATGATGAACACTAGCTATGGCACAAAAGATTGGGGCATATAAGCTTCTCTCAGATAAGGAAAGCATGCAAATATCAGCTAGTTCATGATCTCGCTAACATCAGAATTCCAGACAATACAATATGCAAATCATGTCAGTTCAGTAAGAAAACTAGAACTAATTTCCCTGAGAAGGAAGGATCAGCTACTAAGCCACTTGAAGTTGTCCATTCTTATGTATGTGGTCCATCCAGGAAAAGGCCACCTCGAGGAGAAGAATACTTCATATTGTTAATTGACGAATACTTCATATACTTCTGAAGCATAAAGATGAAACTTTCAAAAAGTTCAAAGAATTCAAAGCCTTGGTTGAAAATGAATCAGATCGTGGAATCAAATGCCTCAGGTCTAATCGAGGAGGGGAATTTACCTAGGATGAATTTTTCGATTTTTGTGAAGAACATGGAATAAGAAGGGAATTCTCTACTACAAGGACTCCTCAGCAAAATGGAGTAGTGGAAAGGATGAACAGAATGGTTCAACAAAATGCTCGTGCTATGCTTGATGAATCTGGAACTCCCACAACCTTCTGGGATGAAGCTACATTTGTTGCTATTACTATTCTCAACAAGAAAAGCATTTGGGTGAATAGCACTCAAACTCCTCATGAACTTTGGTATGGTAAGACTCCTATGGTAAAATACTTCAAAATTTTTGGAAGAAAATGTTACATCAAAAGGACTGATGAAAACCTTGGCAAGTTTGAACCTAGAGCAGATGAAGGCATTCTTCTTGGTTACTCTCCCCAAAGCAAAGGATATAAGTGTTACAATAAAAGGCTTAGAAAAATTGTTGAAAGTATTGATGTAGTGGTTGATGAAGAAGGGAACATTCCAAGGCAGGTAAAATCCGAAGATTTCGAAGATGATGAGGACTATCATTCAACATCAAATTAGACTAATGATGAAGAAGAAACCTTTGAGGCACTAGAAGAACAGATAAGGGTAGAAGAAAAGACTCCATCCAGGTATGTCCAGAAGAATCATCCAGAAACTTAAATTCTGGGGCAAAAAGAGGCAGGTGTACAAACAAGAAGAATTATTTTAGAAGCTTCAAGCTATCTAACATTGCTCTCCTCCACTAAACCACGAAATGTAAGTGAAGCATGGAAATATGAATGTTGGGTCAAGGCTATGAATGAAGAACTTGAGCAGATTGAAAAGAATAACACTTGGGAGTTAGTTCTTAGACCAAATGATAATAATGTCATAGGGAAAAATGGATATTCAAAAACAAGCTGAATGAGAATGGAGATGTTATTAGAAACAAGGCTAGACTTGTTTGCAAAGGGTATGCTCAACAAGAAGGTATAGACTTTGAAGAAACTTTTGCACCAGTTGCTAGACTTGATGCCATAAGAATGTTCCTTGCTCTTTCTATCTTTCAGGAGTTCAAAGTATATCAAATGGATGTGAAATCTTCCTTTCTAAATGGAGACTTAGAAGAAGTGTACATTGAGCAACCAGATGGGTTCATCCTTGGGAATGATCCAAAACTTGTATGCAGACTCAAAAGGGCTCTCTATGGCCTTAAATAGGCTCCAAGGGCTTGGTATTATCATTTGGATAAGTACCTCCATCAACAAGGTTTTTCAAAAGGATCAATAGATAGCAATCTATATATAAAAATTGATAATGATAAATTGCTAATACTTGTTGTGTATTTTGATGATACCATCTTTGGTAGCAATCAAGAATCCATGAGTCAAAACTTTGCTTTGGTGATGCAGAAAGAATTTGAAATGTCCTTACTTGGTGAGCTCACATATTTTCTTGGTTTAACAAAACAAAGATGGTATCTTTCTATCACAAACCAAGTACCTCAAGTAGATCTTGAAGAAATATGGGATGGAGGATTCGAAACCAGTATGTACCCCTATGGTAACAGGATGTAGCCTCAGCGTAAATGATGAATCAACAGCAGTGCATCAACCAACCTATAGATCAATGACTGGAAATCTACTCTATCTAACAAGTACCTGACTAGACATCATTCATGCAGTTGGAATAGTCGGAAGATTTCAGGCAAATCCAAAGGAAACTCATCTTCAGGCAGTCAAAAGATTTTTCAAGTATCTTCAAGGAACTCAAAATTATGGCTTATGGTATCCTAGAGATACAGATCTCACACTTCATGCATATAAAGATGCAGATTGGGTAGGAAGTGTGGATGACCGAAAAAACACTAGTGGTGGTACATTCTTTATGGGTTCTAGATTAGTATCTTGGTTCAGAAAGAAACAAAGTTCAATTGCATTATCTATAGTTGAAGCAGAATATGTGGCTGCTGCATCTTACTGCACACAACTCCTTTGGATGATGCTAACATTGCAAGACATTCAAATCACTTGTACTCCACCTATCTCCATTTTTTTGTGATAGTCCAAGTGCAATCAATATTTCAAAGAATCAAGTCATGCATTCTAAGACCAAGCACATACCTATCAAATATCATTTTCTCCGAGAACAAGTGCTTGAACAAAAGGTCAAATTGGAGTATGTCCCCTCCAAGGAAAAACTTGCTAATATATTCACCAAACCACTACCTAGGGAGACATTTGAATACCTCGAATAGAAGCTGGGAGTAGTTGATGAATCATCTTGCTATTGAAATTATCTATTTCAGAAAATAGTGGTTGTACGTGAGTTTCATGAAGTGTATCCGCATACATATGCAGGTGTCTGTAGACACAATCACGTATATTATGGTTTGAATACAAATAGTGGGGCCAAACTCAGGATGAAAAGAGTCTGATATGGGTCTAATAGAGACCATCTGGCACTGGTTCAGGGGGAGCATATACTTCTAATAATACATTGTTGGCATTATCTTAGAAGATCTTGGTTCAATTTCAAGCTATTTTTTGTTCAGGTGGAACAAGTGCAGAGGGAGCTCATGGTTGTCAGTCTAAATGATGATTGACAGATGCTGCTGATGATTAGTTACTGATGACTATCATAGTCTTGTCTTAGATATTTAGTCTCTATGTCATGTATTTCTTGTATTATCAAGGTCATGTAACGGCCTATGTTGGTTTCCCCACTATGCCTGGGATGGATGATGTAATGTTATTGCTTTATCTTGTGTAAACTTTTGGTGTATCTCCACTTGGTTTGGTGGATGAGTCAATATTAGTATATCCACACTTGGTTGGGAGATGGATGTATGTATAGAATCTTTGGTGACAGGAAGGTCATTTATGATGTATAGAGTCATGTTCTTTCTTATAGAACATCTTTTTGCAGACCTTGCCTACAGTCAGGGGGAGGATGGACAACACAATAGAGCAGAGATTTCAGCATGTACTCAGGGGGAGCATAACCCTTTGCCCTTGATGACAAAGGGGGAGAATGACTTTGAGTGACTTGGGGTTGCCATCAAGTCCAAAGGGGGAGATTTTTGGAATTATGACATAGGTTTGGCGATATGGCACAGGAGTTGTCCTTGATGGCAACTCACTCAAATGACAGCTCACAGTTAAAGTTCTCAGAATCAGGGAAAAAGAGATATATGCAGGTTCCTCTTAACCAAGTCGTGTATACACACGGGTTCGACGATCAAAAGACTTGTATACGTATGAATGCACTTTCATGCAAGGAAAAGCACGTACATGTGGGAAAACTTATTTTTGGTCCATGGTATTTAGTCCTTCATATTTGGATCTATCGTTTTTGGACCATGGTATCTCGTCCGAAGTGTTGAACCCAGGTATTGGGTCCATGGTATTGATTCTCTATGGTTTTGGACCATGGTATTAAGAAAGGCCTAAGACTATAAAATGGGAAGGAGATCATTAGGCAAAGGCATTCACTCAAGTATTGAATATCTTATGAAGAGCAAGATCTAGAATTGAGTGATGGTGTATAGCTGGATCTGAACCAAGGAGGAACCTAAGTGCTAGAAGAAGGATAAGTTCTATTGATGGGTCAAGATCTTAAGGCTTGAATAGTAATATCTATATGTGATTTTGATCTATTATATTTGTCACATGACTTGATCTATAAATCTGATAATCTGGGTATAACTGATGTCTGAATAAGTGAAAAGGGTAAATTATCTTTTATAGATCTGTACGCAGGTTCGGTATAACAGAGGTGCGTATACACGCTGGTTCAGTAAGTCAAAATAGTGTATACACTGGTTGGCCTTAATACAGAAGCGTATGCATGCAGGTTCTACATATTGAAGTAGCATACGTCTCATGAAATATGTTTTAGCTACTTCTGTTTATTGCTGCAATGTTCTGGGTTTAGAATTGGTTTTTGGTTACTGTTAATGTATTCTAGTTACAACATTCAAAGAAGTAATTATTTGATTCAATTTTGATTGAAGCAAAGGAGATGCAGATGTATTTGATGTTTGATTATTGTCATTTATGGATCCAGTCTGAAAATTTATGAAACATGGTCCCTCGAAGAAAAGAGAAGGTTGTAGCCTTCTGTAGGTCAGCACCTATGTACTAGTACATCAGCTAGTACAAGAGCTAAGGGGGTTGTAGCTCCCTTCTGGGAGAAGCTAGAAAATGAGAGAAGGTTGTAGCCTTCTGCAGGTAGAAGCCTATGTACTAGTATAAGACTGCACTAGTACATATCCATTGTAAAAAGAAGTTTCTAATTGAAAGAAGATAGAGACGAATTGTAGCAGGTGGTTTTTACCCACATTGGGTTTCCACCTTATATCTTATGTTCTTGTGTGTGACTGTATATTTTGTTTTACTATTTCTAGTTACTGTTTATATGGTTCTAACACACAGATTAATGATTAGCATTTGAAGAATAAATTAAATTATAAGTCTACAAGTTATACGCGAGTTTCCTTAACTGCGGTTGCGTATATACATCATTTCCACTAACTAAAGTAGCATATGAAAATCTGATTATGAAATGAAAAATAATTAACTTGATAATACTGATTCAACACCCCCCCCCCCTCTCAGTATTATTTCCAACATACAATTTGGAAGAAAGGACAAGGAAGAAATGTGGAATTATGAGTTACCTACTAACTGAAGATAATGAAGAGGAAAACATTGATGTGGAATCAACAATGTACACTCTAGACACTGGTGACTATAACTCTGCAATTGGAGGAAAAAGAAAATAATAGGTAGGATGACCTTTTATCTTTTTTGTACTAAGAAGGAAAAATGAAAAATCTTGATTACTTAAGGGGTATGGAAACGTGACATGGATGTACGAGAGATGACATGGAGGGGTGAGGTGGATTGATAACAAGTAATGGCCCACTCACTTTCCTAGATTTCCTGATGGGTACATGAGTTGGCACCAAATTTGAAGGTGTCGTTTTCGTAAAAAGCATTAACCACTTCTGAGGATTCCCCATAGTGGTTTACGAAAATCATAGTGGACTTGTTAGAATGAATCATGTCCATTGAATTAGAGATGGTTTTTTTATCCATCCTTCTTTTCAATTGGTCTTCATCCCATAACATTTGATTTCTTTAAGCTATCGGAAAACCTTTGATTCCTCATGCCAATTCCAATGTGTGACAATCTTACACCAAACTTGCGAGTTCTTTGATTTCCTATTTATAAACGTTTATGACCCACTTTAATATACTTTAAGGTTGTACTTTTCAGCTTGAAAGGTTAGGCTTCTATATTTAAAAATAGAAATAACCTTTTGAAAATATATTGTTACATAAAAAATTTCTTATTCCCTACATTGAAAGTATTTATACACACACACACACACACATAGTAACAAAAGAAAAATGTAACCTTTTACTATAACACCTTGCATTAAATAACTAGGGTCACTGAATTCTTTACCATTTCAATTGTTCATTCTTGTTTTGGGATTCATCTAGGTACTAATGTGTACTATGGCCTTATGAATACCTTCCAATTAACTCACTAGGTGTCTTATATCCTTCCTTATCTCATGCATATTTTCACATTAATGTAGAAATTCCTTGTAGATTCAAATTGCTAAATGTAATATGCTAAAACAATAGACTTGAATCTACCCTACTCATCAACGACAACAATTAAATGATCATGAAATCATGAAGCATACAAGAGAAATAATTCAATCAACACATTACACAATGATTTCCTGGGGAAAGACATAGCTAAAAAATCCTACTATCTTTATATTGCATTAGTCATAAAATATGACAAGATTACAATGCTTTGCTCAAGCCCGAGAAACCTTTGTACTATCTCTATCTATCTCACATCTTCTTAGACAAGCCTAGGCCAATATTTAACCAATACCTCTCTTTCCCAAGTCCCTATTTCCTTGTGTTGTTTCCTTGGGAATTAACCCCTATTAATTACAGAAAATCCTCAATATGAGTTGTATAATCCTCATAAGCCTTCCTCTGACTACATGCACCACTTATACACTTTAGATGATTATACAACTGATAGTACATTGTCCCTGAACTCCAATCTCAACTGGGTAACTCTCATATCTGACATGCATGAGCTATTTATGAGTGAATCATCAATTTACTGTTTAATCATTATAGGAATCACCACACTACACTGTAGGGAGCACCACACTACTATAACTCCCACTACTTCCTCCAACACTTAAACTAGCTTAACTAAAATGTATGAGACACTCTACATGAATCAAATTAGACCCTCAACTCAAATTAATTGATCCAACTAAGACAAATTAACTTAGTTAACTAATACAAGTTGTCATGAGATGTGGAATTACAATTTTATTCCCAATTTAATTCAAGGACCAAATTAAATTAGTATTTTATTCTTGCATTTTCAACACTCCCTCTCAACAAGAAATGGATTATTTGCTACCTTGATCCTGCCTCTATGAAACTTGAATTTAGATCTTGACAATGCCTTTGTCAAAATATTTTCATCATGTTCCTATGTAGGAATGTACTCCAACAACATGATTCTCCTCTACACACAATCTTGTAGATGGTGGACCGATCATGAAAAACTCAATTCTAAGAGGGTTTGATACAACTCTTATTGTCAAAGTAAATCACTCTAGGATCCATCTTGTGACCAAATAACCCAATAAGGATCTTCCTCACCCAGATAGCCTCACAAGCTAGCTGATTAGAAGCCATTTACTCTGCTTTCACGTAACTGAGTGCAAATGTTCTGTGCTTCCTATTGTACCAAGAACGTGTTATTGACCGAATACTGGAGATTCCCACTGATGTGATCTTCCTGTCGGATGGACTACCTAACCAATCTGCATCTATGAAGCCTTGAAGTTTCACTCCCTCTGCTTGTATGTACCAAAGACCAAACTAAGTGGTTCCTCCGAGGTATCTCAACACATGTTTAGTTCCCTTCCAATAGAGTTTGGTTGGCTTAACCATTTCTTGACTAAGTTGGTTAACTGCAAAGCATATGTCTCATTGTGTGTTCACCAAATACATAAGTGAACCCAGAAGATGCCTATAAATAGTAGCCTCCACTACTTCACCTGAAGTGGCATCTTCCTTCCTCCAATTCCTTGCTAGATGAGTCTCCATGGGTTCTCTTCTATCCATGTATAACTTCTTCAGTATCTTGTTGGCATACTTTCCTTAAGAGACAAACAGTTCCTCATCTCCTTGCCATACTTCCATACCAAGGAAATGATACATGAGCCCAAGAACCTTCATCTCAAATTCTATTGCAATATCCTCTTTGCAAGATTTTACCAACTTCTCATCACATTTTAGAATTAAATCATCGACATATAATACTATAATAAAAAATTGCCTTCAACCACAATATGGTAAAGGTTCACATCTGCTTCACTTTTGGTGAAACCTAACCTGGTGAAATAACTATCAATCCTAGTGTACAAAGCACGAGGTTCTTGTTTCAATCAATACATCACTAGCTTGACTCTACACACATGTGACTCTCTGTTGAATGTCTCAAATGCTTTCGGATTCTCAATGTACACCTCTTCCTCAATCACATAGTTGAGGAATGTTGTCTTCACATCCATCTTATCTATCTTCTATCCAATCTGTGCTGAAAGTGATAAAATAGATCTGATTAAAGAGTACCTTTCTACTGGAGCAAAGGTCTCTTCATAATCAATTCCCTCCACCTGAGAGAACCCTCTGGCCACAAATTTTTCCTTGTGTTTCTCCAAACTCCTATATATTGCTTTCTTTACCTTGTAAATCCATATGGAAATCACCACTGACTTGTTTGCTAGCGTTGGGATCACTTCCCAAACATTGTTTATGATAATGAAGTCATACTCCTCAACCATGGAATAAACCCATATTGGTTTCTACACTACTTCCTCAAATGAGGATGGCTCAATCTCTACACTTTTGCTCATCAAAGCCATGTAGCCAGTGTACCGACCTAGTGACCTCATCTTCACACGTTGTGATTTGGGTTCTCCCACATTCTCTCTAGCATCATGCATCAATCTGTTAGCCTCTCTAGTGTGATTCCTTACATCTTTGGAAGTCTTTGCATGAGTTGAGGCTTCCACTCTCTTCTCCTATGCATGTGGCTACTCCACATCATCTTGAGGTTCTTCCTTTGGAGCTAAAAGCTCCTCTTCTCCATGCAAATGAAGCTCCCTCTCAAGGGAACATCTCATGGACTTATATTCATCAAACTTAACATCTCTATGAACCACTTTAATCCTATGAGATGGAAAGTACACCCGATAATTGTGAGGTGTATCAATGTACCCCACAAATATTCGCAACTCAACTCTTGGTTCTAGATTTTTCCTTGCATCCTTGGTAACATGATAGTAAAATGATGAACCAAATATCCTGAAGTGTGCCACATTTTGTTTCCTAATTGAAAATTTTTCTTCTAGCATACTCATCCCAATCATCTACTCTGGACTCTTGTTCTGCAAATATATAGATGTTTTGCATGTTTCAACCCACAAGTGTAGTGGTAGGCCCTGATCATGTAACATCTCCCATGCAACTCCCGCAATACTTATGTTCTTCCTTTCAGCCACCCCATTTTGTTGTGGGTTATGGGGTGTTGTTAGCTCCCGTCAAATGCCTTCTAATGCAAAGGATTTCTTGAATTCATTGAACACATATTCTCCATTGTTATCGCTCCTAAGATATTTAGCTTTCCTGCCAGTGTATTTATCAACAATTTCTTTAAATTCACAAAATTTAGCGAACATATGACCTTTCTTTTGCATGAAGAAAATCAGACACTTACGAGAAAGATCATGTACAAATATTACATAATACCTATGCTTGGCCATGGAGGCTATTGTGAACGGTCCACACACATATGAGTGAACTCTTTCAAGGATTGTTGCATTGGACTATCCTTATCATGAAAGGTATCTTTGGCATACTTCCCCAATGTACACCCTTTACATGTGCCTCTCTACTCTAGTGTACCCTTGGGAAGTCCTATAGCAATTTTTTGCATGAAATTCAAAGCACCGTTATGCAAGTGACCCAATCTTCTATGCCACAACTCAATCCTCTATGCCACAACTCACCGATGTCTCTTCTTTGCACCTTCTCTACTTTTGTGCTCAAAGTAGCATATTCTTCTACATCCAATTTGTAAAGGTTCTTGACCCGAACCTTGATCTGCTTCACTTGTTCTGAGGCTATGTGACGAAGGAAAGAATTTCCTTTCTAAATATCACATCCTATCCATGGCCCTCCAACATAGCAACTGAAATCAAATTATTCTTCAAACCTGGAACATACATGACATATTTTAATGTGAGAGGAGAACTAGAATCCCTATGAAAGGTAACGGTACTGATGTCGGCCGTGTTATACCTCCCATTATCTCCCATCTCGATGTGCACATTGAGGTCCTTATCCCCCAAGTCACTGAAGAATTCTTTGTTGTCAGTCATATGGAATGAGGCTCCACTATCTAGATACTACACACTACCCATCACTGATGTCACCATGCAATTGATGAGCGTCAAATCCAGCTTGAATTTTGAAGTAAGAGCCTCACTTTCCACTCCTATTGAGGGCTTCTTGCCAGCCTTCTTGTGTGGACACTTCGTGGCATAGTGCTCTAGCTTGTGGTAGTGAAAACATTTAATGTTTGACATGTCCTTCTTCTTGCCACACTGACTGGAATCTGATTTGGAATGTGGTGAATTCCCTTTACCATTCTTCACCTTTCCATATAAGGCACAATTGTCGTCATCATCATGCCTGGATGAGGATCCATCTCTAGTGTTCTACCAAATCTCTTCTTGCACCAAGTCAGACCACAAATGCTCCCACTCTAGTAGCTTCTTCCTCCCATTTACTGAGTCTTGATATCTATGCAAGCTCTTGGGAAGGCCTAGAACTGCCAAGTAGACCAAATAATATTCAACAACTATCACACCAATGCTTCCAAGATCATCCTAGCATTGGGTGAACTTGGCCAAGTACTTTAGTATTATCTCACCCTTCTCCATCTTGATTTTTCTAAGCATGTCCTTCAGTGCCAACTTCCTGTTGTCACTATTGTTTTGAAACAATCTTGTTAAGGCCTTCCACATTGCATATGGAGTCTCCTTATCATGGAGGTTTGAGACAAACACATTTTCAACACATATCACCACACTGGAGCCTCCTAATCCTTCTCACTTTTGCAACACATTTTCTCCACACTGCCATATCTTGAGCATCAGTTGCTGGTGGATTAGGATTATCTTTGGCTAGGAATTACTTAAGCTCATTGTCTTCCAACAGTACCTCCATCATGTCTTTCTAAGAAATATAGTTCTAAATACACTCAAGGTCATATTCGAGTCTCAATCCATAGATTGACATCTTGTTGGATCTAAAGTATGATACTGTAAATTTGATTTCACCTACAAAATACTAACTTGTAATCTCCTCTTCTAGAGTGATTTCTACTTTGATACCATGTAGAAATTCCTTGTACATTCAAATTGCTAATTGTAATATGCTAAAAAAATAGACTTGAATCTACTCTACTCATTAGCGAAAACAATTAAATGATCACTAAATCATGAAGCATAAAAGAGAAAGAATTAAATCAACACATTACATAATGATTTCCTGGGGAAATCCAAAGCTAAAAACCCTTACTATCTTTATATTGGATTAGTCATAAAATATTAAAAGCAATCTCTGAACTATCTCTTCATGTCTCAAAAATTCCTAGACAAGCCCAGGCCAATACTTAACCAATTACTCACTTTCTCAAGTCCCTATTTCCTTGCACTATTTCCTTATGAATTAGCCCCCTATTAATTAGAGAAATTCCTCAATATGAATTGTGAAATCCTCATAGGCCTTCCTCTGATTGCATGCACTAATTGTACAATTCCTATGATTATACAATTGATAGTACATTGTCCCTAAACTCCAATCTCAACTGCGTAACTCTCATATTTTACATGCATGAGTTATTTATGAGTGAACCATCAATTTATCAGTTGAACATTGTAGGTAGCACCACAGTACTAAACCTCCCACTAATTCCTTCAACAGTTGGAACTAGTTTAAATGACTTTAACTCAGTTAAAGTGAATTAATTAATTACAACTCAAAATAAACTCAATCGAGGCTCCTATAATGTAGGAAACACTTTACATGACTCAAGTTAGACCCTCAACTCGAATTAACCAATCCAACTAAGTCAAATTAACTTTGCTAACTAATACAAGTTGTCATGAGATGTGGAATTACAATTTTATTCCCAATTTAATTCAAGCACAAAATTAAAGTAGGATTTTCTTTTTGAATTTTCAACAATTAACACCCTCTGAAGATAGCTAGCCATGACATGATTGTATCTAGGAATTTTCAAAATCCAAGACTCTAAGTATTGCCAAAATTACGACTACCACCAAATAGGAAAAATAAAACAACAAGAGGATTGGAGGGACAAAGAATTTTTTAGTATTTTACAAGGCCAATCAACTCAAAAATCACTTTAAAATCAAAATAAAAGCAAAAAAATAAAATTAAAAACCGATCCATACTTTCAACGGGGAAAATTGGTTCATTACCATCCATATGTGACCTATAATTTTGCCTCTCTCCCCACATAGATGTTTAATTTTATGGACCAGATTTGACAACCATATAATTTTTTTCACTTTTCAACACTTAACCATATTCATCATTAACCATTAACCACTAAAGTACTAACAATGTTAATTTTCTTGAAGTCTCTATTATATGATTTCATTTAAAACATTTTCACATTGCATTCACCCCATATAATCATAAGTAATTATGTAGAGATAACATTAGCAATAACACCACAACAGAACAATCATAGGTCTATCATGACATCTCTGTCATAGGTTTGTCATGATATCTCTATCATAGGTCTATCATGATACCTTTGTCATAGGGATAAACATATTGCCAGATATTTCTCATACTATTTTCTCATATCATAGATAAGAAGGTCCAAAGAGGTTATTTTCATACCTAAGAATTGAGGCCCATTATGGCATTGTTACACCACAAGAATGAAGCCCGTTAGGGAGTTATTACACCATAATACTGAGGCCCATTAGGGAATTGTTACACCACAAGGCTAAGGATCATAAGGGCATTGTTTCACCATAATATTGAGTCCCATATGGGCATTGTTACAAAAAAAGACTAAGGCCCATTAGGGTGTTGTTACACCACAAGACTAAGACCCATTAGGGAATTGTTACAACACAAGATAGAGGTGCTATTATGTGGACCCATAGGACAAAATGATAATTATATCACTGCCAATTAATTACAGGTCTTGGTGTGCATTTATTTGACGCACACAAACCCTACCTTTTACCATATAAAATCCATGCAATTTGGAGTGTTCTTGAACAAGATAAATATATATTTGAAAAAACAAAAAATGTATTGATGTTACTTATGAGTAAACAAAATACTCTCGAATTTGAATAATTCAATTTGGCCTTGAAATGAAGGTTGGGTGTGAATTTTTGTGAAGCATGTCAAAATTTCATTGCTTCACTCAAATGCATGCCAAGGCTTCATTTCTTGGCCAATCTAATTGATTCAAGTTGTATGCTATTTAATTATTGATTACTATTTTTGGTGTTCATTTACTTGAGGCACACAATCCCTGCCTTTTACCCTATAAAATCAATCCAGTTTGGAGTATTCATGCACAAAGGAAATTTAATGAGGATGAGTAATTGTCCACCCAAATTTAATGAGGATGTACTTCATGCTATGTGATAAGACATGTTCCCCACACATTTCAAAGGTCTCTTAGGTCATTTATAAATAGGAAGAGACTTCTAATTTGTAAATCATAACACATTGGTGATGTTTTCATACTTTTTATACATATCTTTTATTTTGCAACATAGAGTAGAGGCAACATACCTTTGTTTTCCATATTTAGCCAATGGAAAATGTTGTACACTCTAATTGTAAAATTTGTTGGAAGATGGTTGGAACATGAAAGGAGAAGTGGCATCCTCCTAGGGTAATATATGGGTGGAATCTTTCCCACCATACCTTGCCTTAAATAACTAGGGTTGTTTAATTCTTTACCCTAATTCCAACTCTTCACTCTTCTTCATTTGGGATTCCATCTGGGTACTAATGTAGACCATGGCCTTATGTAGACCTTCCAATTGAATGTCTAGGTGTCTCATCTCCTTCCTTATCTCATTCATCTTGTCACGATAACACCCTCTAGTAGGAGGATAGCTAGCCATGGCATGATTTTATCTATGAATTTCCAAAATCCAAGACTCCAACTATTTCTATAATTAAGACTACACCACATAAGAAATAGAAAACAATAAGAGGATTGGAAGGACAAATCATTTTTTATTATTTGACAAAACCAATCAACTCAACGATGAACTTAAAATATGAATATAAATAAAAAGCTAAAATTACAAACCTACCCATATTTTCCATGAGGAAAATAGGTTCATTACCATCCATAGGTGACTTTTAATTTTTCTTCTCTCCCCACGTAGATGTTTAAATTTATGGACCATATTTGAAAACCATATAATTTAGTACATTTTTCAACATCTACTCATGCATATTCATCATTAACCATTAATTCGTAGAGTACTAATAATGTTAATTTTCTTAGGGCTAGATGTCTCTGGTGTAGATAATTTCATTTTAAAGCATTTTCAACATTTTCACATTGCATTCACCGAATATCATTGTATGAAATTATGCAAAGAGAATATTAGAAATAAAAATGTAGTGGAACAATCATAGGTCTATCATGATATATATGTCATAGGACTCAACCTATCTCCTTCATATCTCTGTCCTAATATTTTCTCATATCACATATAAGAAGGTCTGAGGAGGTTGTTGTCATACCTAAGAACTGAGGCCCGTTAATAGGGTATTGTTACACCACAAGTATGAGGCATGTTAGGGCATTGTTAAACAACAATATTGTGGCCCATTATGGCATTTTTACACCACAAGACTGAGTCCCATTAGGGAATTTTTACACCAATAGTCTGAGGCCCATTAAGGTGTTGTTACACCACAACACAGAGGTACAAGTTTTCTAACCCCTAGGATGGAATGGTCATTGTATCATTTCCAATTAATTATAGGTCCTAATATGAATTTATTTAAGGCACACAAACACTATCTTTTACCCTATGAAATCCATGTGATTTGGAGTATTCTTGAACAACGGAAATATATATGTGAAAAAAAAAATGTAATTAATGTTACTTACGAATAAAATACTCTCCAAGTTGAATCATTCAATTTTTTCTTGAAGTGAAGATTTAGCATGCATTTTTGTGAAGCAGGCCAAAATGGCCTTGCTTCACTAAAATGCACACCAATTAGATTAATTATAATTATATACTATTTAATTAGTAATTACTGTTCCTGATGTGCATTTATTTGAGGCAGACAATCCCTTCCATTTACCCTATAAAATCAATCCAATTTGGAGTATTTGTACACAATTTTTTTTTAATGAGGATGAGTTATTATCCACCCAAATTTAATGAGTATGTACTCCATTCTATGTGAGAAGGCATGTTCCTCACACATTTCAAATGTCTCTAGGTCATGTATAAATAGGAAGAGACTTCTAATTTGTAAATCATAACACATTGGTGATGTTGTCACGATAGGGATTTTTCTTGGTTGAAAGGGAACTAGTGCTTAGGACATATATAAAATTTCTTGAAAACTTTTAATCGATTGCTAAAAAATTGTAAAAATATTCCATTTATGATATATTCCCTTGTGTAATAGAACTTACTCTTGGAGATGAATCTTTATACACATACTAGCCTTATATTAGCAATTGTATACTTTAATTATTTTGGTGGAAAGAAGAACTAAAAGGAGACTAGCGCTTATAATTTGGGCCTTTAAAAGAATCCAAATTCAAAACTCTAAGATGAAATTATGAATTATTTGGATTAATAATGTAAGTGTAGAAGCAGTGGAGATCCTATTAAGGTGTATTTGAACAAAATTTATAGGTATTATCTATAACTATTAAAAATAAATAAAATAAATTTATCAATTGCTCAAATAATTCTACTACGATCATCCATGTGCTTCGTAGAATAAAAATAAATATGTAATACACATAAGAGAAACAACAAAAATTACAATATACTAACATCTACTGGAATCGACCCAATGACCTTTACTATTCTCTCCAAGGAAGCCAAAATGATTACACAAGTGCTTAAAATGCCAAAACTCCAAACCCTTTCCCAGTGGTTCTCATGTATTTTAAACGTTACATAAAAAAAGTTACAAAGGTAATAGTGAAAACTTGTATAACTACTTAACTATTCATAAATTTCACAAAACTTAGCAAAATTTCACAAAAAAAAAATGGGCTCCAACGTGTCCCCAACACAAAAATATGCCTCGTCCTTGATCCACTAAGTCATCCTTATATCTGCATGTATCTGATAACCTTTTTCCTTACAAATATTGTAATCAAGACTCTAGTACAATAGCCATATGGGCATTTACAGAGCTTGGTTTGTGTGGAGCTCTTCAAACAACATAAGAGGGGAGTGCGACATCCCCCCTCTCCACAACGACATTCTAGAAAAAAGTAATCCTTGCACCATTGTTGCTCCAAGGCTGATTTTTATATTTGTCCCTGACACTTCCCCCTTCTTGTTGCCACACCTACTCCTTCCTCTGGTGAGTGATGGATAGATTACAATCCTCTAGCCTTCTCCACTATACCACAAGGGTTGATGTGTTAAGGAAGTTCATATTTTTCATGCAACCTCCATGCATGCTCGAGGTGTTTGCAATTATATCCACTCACCAAAGTAGGGGTTTTTCCCATGATGTCCTATGTCACACCATCATGCACAAGGACAAGTGGTTGTCCAGTTGCTACAACTCTCATAATGGAGATTGTCCTGATACTAGTCTACTGAATATACTTTCAAAGTATTCCCAAAATCAGTGTCGGGATAAACTAACTAGTGATATTGCATCATAAAATGAAAACCATCCTTGTGAGAAGAGGAGGCCCTCCCTTATCTGCGTCTTCTAATGTAAACTAACCACCTCCTCTAGATGAAATCTCCTCTGCTTGTTCTGCCATCCCAAGCTCTTTTGATGCAGTCTCCTCTTCCATAGCCACGCCACCTTACCATTGCCAATACTTGGGGCCCCTTCTCTTATCATTTCTTTGATACTTTTCATTCCTCATTCAGCCCCCTCTATTTGTTTCATCATATTCCTCCCTCTTTGAAAAACCATTGTGCTACTCTTCCCACTTCAAACATGAACAATCCTCATCTCCTCTAATTCTATACTACTCTAAAACTTCCTCTCAACAATTCCTATATCCCTTATTCATCCCTTTGCTAGTATTTTATAGCACTTCATGTTTCCCACTCCTTTCTTCTATGTGATTGTGACATTGGTTTAGTTATTATGGCTCATCGATATGAATTTTTATCTTTGTTCAATCCATGTGAAATATCCTCCTTCGGCTCAGCCTAATGAGATCATTTACAAAAGCCACATATCTTGTCCTAGTTAGTTTCAAAATTTATATTTTTGGCACAGTATTTCCCATATTTGTTCCCATATTCTCCATAATCCATGGTTCATCTTAACTACTCATATTCTATCTCCTATAACCCAAATCATATTCAGAAGCCTTCCTAGCCATTTTATCTCATCTCAACTGGGATTTCCATTATGGGAGTGGTCATTTATTTATAATTCCTATCACGTGGTTCTCACCTCCACTATGTTTCTAATATTCCACATTATATAGTACACCGCCACTTGTGCATATGAACTACAAGACTATGACTCTCTATTCCCATCTTAATTTTTTCAAATGATTTTTCTTCGTTGGGGCTACCCCCAACAAAACATGTTTTCTATCTTTGACATCACACTTGCACTGACCTTCCTATAGCTCAAACTTCTTCCTTCCAACACACCAAGATGGTTTTCTTTATACCTCTCTAATAGGTTGGGTCAATAATCTAGTTGGCCAATTCTACTACCTACTCAATCCTAACCTATGTACATTAGTCATTATTTATATACATAAGGGATAACACCCCTTTCCATTAACTCTTAATTGGGTTATGTCAAGTTCTAGTTCTTAAGTAATATATTAGTATTTAACTATTCTGGTTCTCACTATGTATAACTTTCCAATTACATCAGTTGATACAGTCTTTTGAAGTTTAAAATTCTCTGTTTCTTTGGCTCCATGGATGATTGTAAATAGGTTTTTCTCAAACAGTCTTGAAATCTTCATCTCTCTGTTGCTACACTAGTAGCATTATCGGTGAAAAGTTGTTAAGTCTTAAAAACAACAAGAACTTGTACTCTTTTTTATTCTAAGGAATAACAAAAATGTAATTTTCATACTAAAAATGAAAAAAAAAACTCTTACTTGGGTTAGTCGTCTTCTTAGAAGCTGTCACAACTTCTGACTGTGCCTACCCTCTTATTAAGTATAGCCACTATACTTACCTTCTCAGGTTCATCCCTAGCTTGGCTAACCATCTTCATTTCCTCAAAATTATTGGGGAACAAGCTATTTCATATGGGGGCCTTAAATTCATCCAAGCCCTATGCATTTGCAACATAAGAAACTAGGAATGACAAGTAAATTGTATAACAAATATGTTTATGATATTTACTAATGTTTATTATAATTATTGCATGTTTTACATCATTGAAATGACATCTTAGCTATAAATTAATTGAAATTTTATTATGGTATATATGTGAACTTTCATATGATGTGATATGATTATGGTTCCATTTCATATGTTGTAATATAAAAAAATATAACAAAAATATTATATACTGCATGATATAAATAATAAATTTTCGTTTGAATGGTTTTTTTTTTTTTGTAGAAAGGATTTTTCAAAAGATCTGTTGATCCTGAGATCAATTGAGATTATGTTGAGTCTGGTTCAAACGTTCAAGATGATGATGATGAAGTAGATGGAGAGGGAACCTAGGTAGACAATGAAGATGATAAAATTGCTGATGATCATGATCTTAATGATCATCATATACATGATAATGATAATGAGAAATTTTCTAGAAGTGGCTAGTGACATTGATCATATAGACTCCATCATGGATCAGTGTTGATAAATCATTATGAAACCTATTTTCAATTTTATTATCACATGTATAATTTTCACCTGCAGTACCATATTGAGCTCTATCATTTTGACTTATATCATTTGGATAGGTATTATCTAGGTCCGCATTATGTGTAGCTGATCATGGACCAGCAATTTTTTTTATTAATAATATAATAATACCAATTATAATTAAACATATATATATCTTTTATTTTATTCCAATGTCGTGGTGTGGTCTGTAATTATAAGAAACCTGAAAGATCTCTAATCTGTAAATATCTATGCTGTGAATCTAGGCTTGCATTATGTGTAGGTTGTAAAAACCAACCATTTTGTTTATTAGTAATATACAAATACCAGTTATAGTTAAAAAAAATGTTGTTAATTTGTATGGATGTCCATTCCCCTAAAAATTATTTAGAAATGGTATGCTATAAAATATTTCAAATGCAATATGAATTTCTTTATAATCATATAAGTTGTTTAAGAGGCATAATAGACTTCACTAATTTAATTGAAATAAAAAATATTAAATGAATAAATGGAAGCTATAAAGGATGCATCATGAGTTTTTAAAATGGAAGAAGAATGTGGCTCTAAAATGGAAGTAAAATTAGACATTAAATTGGAAGACATACATGGAGCTATTACTGGCTCTAAATATGAAGCCATACTTGGAGCTATTACTCTCTCTAAATAGGAAGCTAAATTTTTTTCTTAAAAGGAAGAAAACTTGGATGTTAATTAAGAAGAAAATCCCAACACTAAAAGGAAGCAAACCTTGTACCTAAAAAATAAGCAAACTGAGGTGCTAAATAGGAAGAAATGTTTGGCATTAAAAGGAAGAAAACCATTAGGCTAACAAGGAAGAAATTCTAGAAGCAAAAATGGAAGACAAACTAGAAGCACACTAGAAGAAACCTTGGAAGAAAAACTTGGTTTTACCTAAGAAGCAAAAATGAAGCAACAATGGAAGCCAAACTAGAAGCACACCAGAAGAAAACTTGAAATAAAAGCTTGGCATTACCTAAGAAGAAAAAAAGGAATCAACAATGGAATCCAAACTAGAAGCACACCAGAAGAAATCTTTGAAGAAAAACATGGTGTTTCCTAAGAAGAAAAAAGAAGAAGAAATTTAGGCAACAAACAAAGAATTAAAAATGGAAGCAATACTAGGCACCAAACTTGGCGTTACCTAAGAAGCAAAAGTAAAAGAAGGTCAGGTAGGAAACAAAGAAGTCATAATGGAAGCAATATTAGAAGCCAAACTTGGCATTCCCTAAGAAGTAAACAAATAATCCATTTAGTTAGAAAAACAAGTAATAATGGATGAAATACTAGATGCAACATAAAACACCATAATGGAAGCCATATTAGAAGCTAATGAAGATGCCATAAAGGAAGTAAAGCTATATCAAACAAGTGATTCCATATTGGAATCAAAACTCGAAGAAACAAATGATGGAAGCATAACTTGACATAAATTAGGAAGTTAAAAAATAAGTTCTTTTCGATGCCCTACCAAAGGAAAAATAGGAAGCACAATTAGGAGAAAAAAGGGACACAAAAATCGACGAAAGGACAGAAGAAACGTTTCTCAGCACTATTTCCGACTCTATTTTCGGTTCTATTTCTGATGCTATTTCTGGTGCCCAAGTGAATATGTGGTGTAGTGTTGAGATTTCTCAGCTAATTGAACCCAATTCACAGCCTCAAATGCATTGAGTTTCAGTTCTTTTTCCGACACTAATGATATTTTTTGTTGTAATGACTTCATACAAGAAATCATGAATCCTTTTTTATGAAGGAAACTCCCCTAAAAAATCTTTGTAGATACTCTCCCAAGTATGTGAAGGAACAGGCACTGGTTTGTACAACCCCAATTTTCTATAAGTGGGATTACAAATAGAGCACATCACCCACCCCTTTACATACTTGGTTAAAATTTCATTAATCTAAGGCTAATAGAAAAAATATACAAATGAGTCAGGATTTTTCCAACCCAAAAGTGACCACACACAAGAGAAGTGTGAGCTTCTCGAATTACATGGAATATTTCACTTGTACGAATACATAACTTGCCAAGATGTCATAATAACTCTTCCTTCAAATGATAATTATCCACTTGGAATCCATGGGTTGGCATCTCAAAAAAACAAAATCTTCATGAGTAACATACTATTCAAAATAGATATCATTAGATAAAGAAGCATTGTTCAAAATAATAGATGCAGAAATGAGAGGTTTAGATAGCATATATTCCATTATATTACTTGTACCCTTCTTGTATTTGATTACCAAATGAAATTTTTGAAGGAATCCCATCAACCTAAAATGATGAGTCTATTACAACTTAGTCTATGACTAGAGATATTGTAAGGGTTGATGGTTTGTATGTCTAGTATTATCCTTCACTATCAAGTAATTCTTCCATTTCTTGACACTTTGAACCAAGGCATATAACTCTTTGTCATACATGGGATAGTTCATAATAGTTTGAGAGAATTTCTCAGAATGATAACAAACAGGTTCATGTAGTTGTATCAATATTGCACTCATGGTGCACCCAATGGCATTTGTCTCGATCTCCAATGGTTGTTAAAAGTCTAGCAAGGCTAGTATTATTGGTGTGCTGATATTTTCCTTCAAGGTATTGAAAACCTTTTGCTGATTTCCTCTCCATTGAAAAACTCACTTCACATAGGTTAGGGCATGCAAAGGAGACTACGCAATGATTGAGAAGTTAGCTATGAATCTTATTGTTACACAAAATATTGTCACCATGACTATTTGAAGTTAGTATGGGTCTATCATCATTCATACTTTCCTCCTTAGCAAGTCTCAAACCTCAGCTCTTCATGTCAAGCTTTAAAAATGAGAGAAAGTCCTTGAAAATCAATAAAGCTCTGGTTCCGCACTTTCTCTTACTGTTACCTGTGGTCCTGCACCCCTTGGTCATGTTACCTGCGGACTTGCCCGCTCTGTCTCTAAAGGAGTGGGTGTGCACCCCTGTGAAAGTAAAAAAGGCGCAAGTTTATTCTTAAAAACTCACTTGTGGTTAATTCTGGATGCTTCTAGAAGGAATATTGACGTGGATGGTTCGCTCCTAGGTGGCTTATGCATCCCATAACTAAAGGAGCTAATCCCTTGATGAGAGGAACTTATCCCTTTGAAGGAGGGCTTTATCCCTTTGAAGGTGGACCTAGTAACTTCCCTCCATTGCACTATAAATTAAGGCATTGGGCTGGTTGCTAGGGAGGTTGAAAGCTGAACATTTTTTAGGGTAAATTCTGTTGGAATTGAGACTTCCTAGTTAAGCTTGAGAGGAGAGATTACATACCTTTTGGCTTCATTGGGAAGAGAGTGAAACTTGTCAAAGTAGACGAGATTCTTGTTGGACCCTGGGAGGAGCTTGTATAGCATAAAGGCAGCAAGGTTGTAAAGTTCTTCTTTGATTAAAGTTAATACAATCAGATTCATTTTTCTCAATAAATTGTCTTATATGGTTTGTTTCATGAATTCCTTGATCATCATGATAAATATGCTTTATTATATTAGCTTTTCAGGTGCTATTTAATGTGTGTGCTTGTTTGTGTTTGCAGATTCTTTACAAGGAAAGTCATTTGCATCAACGGAGCGTGGCTTCCCCAAACTAGCACTAGACCCTAGGTAGGCCTAAAACACATGTTTGACTTTATTTATAAATTGCATATTTAGAGAAAGATAGAATTTGTTTGGTTTGCTTGTTGCCAGATATCATTAGATACTAGGGAGGTTGGTCTTGTCTACAAGAACGACTTATCCGGCCGACACTTATCCAGTACTTAAATTATCCTAAGAAGCTTCCCACTTCTATCACATTTCTAGGTTTAGGCCATATGGAAAAAACCCATCTAACAATGGTTGAAATACATCATTTGTTACCTACATTAATGTAGTTGGGGAATTGTAAAGCCCAAATTTCATTACCAACCACTCAAATAGTCCTTGCTTGGTTTTGAAAGTAGTTTTACACACATCATTTTTTGTAATCCTAATGTGATGGTAATCACTACACAAATCCAACGTAGTGAAATAAATAACATTCTTTAATTGATCAAGCAAATCATATATGCAAGGGAGAGGATATCATTTTTTCACCATGATCTTGTTGAGAGCTCGATAATCCATGCAAATTCTCTGTGTTCCATGTTTCTTCGATACCAACATAATTGTTGAACCACATTGGGATGAGCTAGGTCTGATAACTCCATGATCCATTAAACCTTGAACTTGCTTCTTGATTTCCTCTATTTCCATAGATGACATCTTGTAAATTCCCACATTTGAAAGAGGGGCATCTTGTTGAAGATGGATCTCATGCTAAATTTCCCTCTTGGGATGAAAACCACCCAATTCCTAAAAAATATCATCATAGTTAGAGACAATATCAGACATTTATTTCTTGTGAAAATGGTTATAACCTTTGAAAGCATAATATGCTTCAACATCATTTTTCCTCACAACCATGATCATACACTTTCTTTGGATTTGATGAGTCTCTTCATTTGTCCTACACTAATAAGGGTTGAATTGAATTTCATGCGGTGAGCTCTGAAAATATATTCCACCCCATATTTGGTGGGATGATACATGCTCTCATGCTTGAAAAAGACTAAATTTCTATCATATAAGTATGGGCTTCCAAATACTATGTGCAAATATCAAGTGAGATGACATCTAAATCAACCTCATCTTTCAACTTTGAAGCAATAGAAAACCTAACCCTATAGCTCTTTCTAACATTGAGTTTTTCAATATTGCACACCCAACCAAGACGATAGGGTTTCAAATGAGGTCTCTTTTCCAAACACAACTTCTTAAAAATTTATTATGAGATCAAATTAAATTGAGAACCTAGATCAAAAAACGTATTTATTTTGTGTATATGAAACAATTCACTTCTTTTTCTTTGATCATCGTGATCTTTATTTTCAAAACTTGAACTAGCATGAAAGGAACCTTTAACTTGTACCCCATTGAATGTGATCTCTATCTTCTCACCATAATTAGAATCAAGTTCTTGTTACACTATAACAACTATCTTCTACTTCCCTTTTCCATAGGCTTTAATTCTAGATGTAGCCTCCAATAATGCTCCTCATCATGCCCATATTTATTTCAATGAGTGAAAGAGGGATATCCTTCCCCTTTATTTTGTGCACTTTCTTCTTTCCCTTTCCTTTTACTTTAAACTTTCTATTATGACGCTTGGATGGAGGCTTCTTTGCATGATCTACTTGTCCATGCTTTCCACTATTTTCAAGATGAATTTATTTCACACTAGCTTCATTTAGATTAGTGGGATAAAACAATAGCAATGGATGATGAATATAACTATGTAAAGTTCCAAGATATTTCATCAAAGTTTATGGTGAGTCTAAAGGAATATTCAATGTCAATTATTGCTTCCTAAACTCTTTTGTAAAAATTTCAACATTCTGACCTTTTCCCTATCTCAATTTTTTCCATTCCATCATGGATTTTTGCATGTAACCCAATGGGTAAAATTTCCATCCTAATTCGTAAACAATATTAGAGCATGAAGAAAGGAGTGTACCTTTATGCTGGCTACATTCTAAAGTTTTCTCTCCCACCATACAAGAGTTGTGCCTCCCATCCAAATAATGCCAACTAAATATTTGTTGCATCCTCTTCGATATGTTGTATATGGAAATACACTTAGATCTATCGAATTCAATTGTTTATTTTCTCTACATTAGCTTCTCCATTAAACATGGAATAATAAAATTTCACATCTAACTTTAAAATGGTTGTTTAGAAGCATTTCTTTGATGACTATTTGAATAATGAGAATGAGGGGATGGAGAAGAGTTTAAACTTGAAGATGGAGATTCAAGGGATTCTCCTCCACCTTCTCAATGTACTGACACATTATAATCTATTGGTGCTCCCTATTTCTTTCCCTCTTTCTCCATTCTTCTTTCATAATGTGCAAACAACCTCTCCGCCTAATCTATCGTCTGGTAGAGGCTTTGTGGAAATCCTTCTCATTCTTTGTGTGCATGTCATTATCCTCCATTTTCTTTCTTCCTGTTGTACATCTAATCTCAGGGTTAAAAGACTTGAGTTTTCCTTCACCCTATTTGAGTTTGGCCTCGGTAAGAATCCACACTCATGATTCTAATCAAAGAAGACTGATATGATACCAACATGATCTAGGATCTTTCCTTCAATGATGTTAAACAAAATTTCTTAAAGAGCATGAAAATACCATAAATGAACAATCCATGAATAAGAAACACAAAATGAAGACAATATAAATAATGCACCAATATTTGTTAATAAAATTCACTCATAATGTGTGATCCATGTCTCTGGGCCTAGCTTCAAAGCGGAGAGGCTTCTATATTATCTCAGGGAAATGATGAAAAGTACATGGAAAAATACATAACAATACCTTAAATATGGGAGTGACATGAAATTTTGCTACTCATATCCCAATTCTAATTACACCGAGGGATTCCTTGCAAAATTTCGTGAAAATTTATTATAAACTTGACCAGGTTCTATAACTTTCACCTCTGGGTTCCTTAGGGAATCTTCAAGATTCCACAATAGTCTAAATATTATAGGAATATTCTTGTAGAATATTCCATAAAATATACCTTAGGAATCTACCTCTAAAAACATGCTCAAGATGGGCCTTGTGCTCTACGCATAGGAAGCTCTCCATTGTATCGCTGGTCCTCCTCCCATTCAAATACAATAGGTGGGTTCAAATAAGGTTGGGTTGATTGACTTTACACAACCTCACTACTGGTTCATTGGAAAATGGTTATATTGTTTTGTGGGTGACCTAGGGTCAAAACTCATAGGCTCCCACTTAGGCAATTGGTTATGTTTCGAATTCAAATATGGTTCATACAGACCATATATATTTGTATATGGTGTGAATATATATTAAACTGTTGTTTTCATTTCGCCAAACCACCAAATTGCTACCAAATTTGGATTTTTTTTTTTTTTTCTACTTATCAATGATGACTAGAAATTCACTAAGTTATGGATTGGTTGGGCCTACATGGCGACCAACTGGGTGCTAGGTGGCACCATTTTGTTGGCCCAAATGACACCTTCCTATTGGCTGATGTGTATGCCTATTCACCCTTGTCTTGTAACATCATACGCCCAACAGGAAGATAGATCATGCCACATGGAACATCTAGTGGGTGACACATGATGCTCCTAAGGAGTGCCACATGGAACCTCTTGGGTGTGCCAGGTGGCACTATGAGTGTAAAACTTTTACATGTTCAAAAAGTTATAAGAATAAATTTTTCATATGAACTTAGATTGAGGTGTCGTTCACACGGTTGGAATCGTCTAGACGAGATCTATGACTTGGTGCTAGTTTTGCTAAGATTTTAGGAATTCAAATTTTGAGCCTTTTTTAATCCTCCTAGACCAAGAGGGGATATAGGAGGAGAGAGAGGGAGATAAATATAGAGTTGAGAGGCATAAAAAAATGGGTTATAAGAGACAAAATGAATAAAATGAGAGAAAGGTAAAAATTTAAAGATAGAGAGAGAGAGGGATGGAGAGAGAGGAGGGGTGAGGGGTGAGGGGTGAGAGAGAGATATATAGAGAGATATGGAGAAAGATATAGACAAATATAAGGAGATATATATATAATTATATGGGGGTTATTGTGAAATATTGATTTGGGGGGGGTTAAAGACAAATAGAGGAACAATGAGGGAGGGGGGTAGAGACATACCTGGAGGGAGGGGGGAGAAAGAGAGAAGTTGAGAGTGAGAGAGAGAGGAATATAGATAGGAGTGAAGAGAGATAATGGGGGTAAATGGAGGAAGATAGATATAGTAGGGAAGGAGAGGGAGAATGGGGAAGAGAAAAACAAAGAAGGGGGTAAGAGAGAGTAAGTGTAACATACCCAATTCCTTAATGCTCGAATGAGGGTGTCGGACATCAAATTTGTTTCTTATTCACAAGCTTAACAATAAACTCTAATAACACTTTTAAATATACCCTATGCCTCAGTCCTTCATTAGGGTTTTGGAGAATCAAATTTTCTCTAAAGAATTTTATGAAACAATTACCACACATTTTATAATCACCATTGAAAAAACTACATTTTGTTGGGGAATTACATCAAACCACTTGTATAAATTCTTTATTTCTCTCAAACCCCAATCTTCCATTGAGTATATATTATAAATTATAGAGGAAGAATATATGACATTTATATGAAAGGTACCTTGAGATATTTTCCCTATCATGTCCAAGTTTCATAATTTGGAACCTCTTAGAAAAAAAATATGGAAGGAATGTTGAGCTAACATGTTTTGATTTTTTATCATAGGAGAATTTAGGAGACCCAAATTCCTCATGGAATATCTCTAAAAATATAGTGAACCAAGATTCAGAATATCCAACATAATTTCCTACAGATTTCTCCTAAGTATGGTAGACTTTTCAGCCTATGAAACCACCCACAAGAAAAATTATATCAAAATTATCAAACTCACCTTATTTCAAAAGCATTCAAGAACCTTGAATTTCATAGAGAATAACTCTAAAAATACAATGAATCAAGATATGATAATTGAACCAAATGTTTAGTGGGATTCCCCTCATCATGAACCAAGTTTCAACTTATGGAACATAATAAAAGAAAAGCTATATTTAAAATGTCAAGATGACATCTTTGAAGAAGCATTCAAGAAGCTCAATTCCTCATATATTATATCTAAAACTGTAGTGAATGAATATATAAAAATTGAACCAGATGATTAGTGATAATTTCCCTCACGGTGGTCCACATTTAATCCTATGGAACGTCCCAGAAGAAAAGTTATAATGAAATTAGAAGATTATTTTTTTCCACGTAAATCACATTTGTGTTCTTCCACCATTAAAATCCATGAGGTCACTTATAGGCTATAGAGGAAATTAAATAAAATTCAAAATGTAGTTAATAGAGAAAGCATCCAATTAATAGGGAATGCATGCAATTAATAGGGAAGACACACAATTACATAAAATTATCATGCATTTCCCATGCATCCCAATTAATTTAAATTCCATAGCCAATTGAATTCAAACGCACTGCTCCATACTTTACTATCATAACCATCACAATGATCATAAATAAAATAATATAATAGCAACAATAGTTCATGCATGTCACTAAATCATTCATGAAATAAATATCAATAACACAAAAAACATATATCTATTGTAACTATAAAATATTATCATTGAATTAGGATGAGCCATGTTCCACCCCACGTTAGGTTCAGTTGTGCTGCAAATTTTCTCATAGCTAGCCAACCCATCCCAAATTTTGAAGCCTACAGGAAAACCTAAAGTCACGAATTTAGCTCATACTTTTTATAGAAAATTTAACACAAAATTGAAGGTTAGTCTCTTTCCCACAATGGAAAAATGCAATCTCTATCACATAATTTGTCTCTCATGACTCTTAATCATTCACAAGGACTGAAACTCTTTGGGTTATGCCATCATTTCTATTTCTAAATCACATTTCTAAGTGAGAGAGTATGAGAGAAGAGTCAAGATGAAATTAAGAACCAATAACACCTTAATGGTTTATGATGGGACTCCTAATTGGGTAAAACATCAAGACCATCTAACCTCCCCTAGAAACATAAATGCTATAATAGACCTTCTTTTTTTCACTTAATAATATTTTCTTAGCTTAAATGAGTTCTTATGAGGGTTAAAGATATTTTCATGCTTCATGTGCCTAACATTATCATCATGCATGATATCAAGAGGCTTTTGCACATACTAGAAGGAGTTTCAACCAAAGAGATTTGTGGGGCCTACCCCTGCAACAAATATTTCAAACTCAACTGGATCAATACAATAAATATTCATTTGTATTGCAACAAGGTCACTCAGGGAACTTGATCTAGTTTCCTAAGGGTTTGGGAGGGAAATCAATCCTCCTTTAAAGGAGGCTAAATCTTAAGTATGGGGGAGGCTAAATCTTGTTCAATTTATATAAATAAAGTGCTTGGGTAACCCATTAGGCAATTAGTAGAAGTAATAGAATAACAATGTAGAGCATTAGGAAGTCTAGTTTTGAAGTTATGCAACTTTTTACAATGTACAAGAAATTCTTCTATTAATGAAAATCATCTTTAGTTTCAATTTTTATTATAATTATGCTTTTGGTTTCTAATATTACTTTAATTACATCCCACCTTGGGTGCTTAGGACACCATTTTTATTATTATTCTTTATTCATTTTTTCATTTCTACAATTTATTTCTTAATATTGATTTTATGCATGGTTACTTAGCTTGTTTCTGAATATATGTTTCTTGGATATTATCTAAGAATTATATTGTACCATTGGTAGTGGCTATCTTGTTCAATTAACACTCTTGTACATTTATTTAAATTAACTTTTATTTCTACTATTTATTTGTTGCTCATCATTTACAGTTTCACTGTGTTTGCATAGTCCCCTATTTTGCAACTACAAGAAACCCTATAGCCACGTATATTGATGATGAAACCATACCACCACTGATGCGATTACTTGGAAATGTGTGCCTTATAATTTCTTATCTCTTCCATAGCTTATTTCACTTTCCAACCTCACCTTTATCACATTTTGATGCTCGTTGAATTGTCTCCTATTGAAAAACAAACACTCCTATAACAATTCTCCCATTTTCAACATTACGTGCTTCTTGTTTATTGACATACAAAGAGGAAGGGTATTGTTGATACCAAAAATTGGCCACAGTGAGTAAATAGAACTGATCTCTCCAAATATATTAACACCATTAGTTGCTAATGATATCTTAACATTACAAGATTCATCTTTAAAATGCAACCCATTTTCCTCAATTTCCCTAAATTCATAACCATTTGTAGGCATTCAAATAAAACCATTTCCACTTATCTTCCATGCATGGTAATCCATAAATTTTACTATAATTTCACACTTGAATAGTTGTTGCAAACGTGGAATTATGGGAATATGACAAATACACTTTTAAGACACCCTGTTTGTTATTTAATCAATTCAATATCTTCTACTCTAACATTGCAACCATTTTGTTTTCAATGCATGTTTTATATAATATATAATATGATCATTAGGTCATGTGTTTATAGCTTGATACTCTATTCCAATTTCTTTCATAATGGCATATAAATCTTGGTATATTTGAGGTAAAATATTTGATGATCGTAACAAAAATTCACCCAACAATATACAACATAAAAAATCACTAGTTAGTGTAAAGAATATTAATCATAAATATTTCATTCTTATTTTATACATTTTTTATTTGTTAAGTTGTGTGAGTCTTGAGATGACTACATGCTTAACCTTTGGCTTGAGAAACCATGATCTAGGGTAATCTAAGCCATCAAAATCACCCACGGATTACACCTGACTTGGGCTACACCATCCCTTTACATGGTTGTATGTTTTCCCATAGAGTTTCAAACTAGTGTACTTCACATAACACATATTTCATTAAATTTGGAATTAAATGGTGGATCTAGAATTTCAAAATAACCAAAAAACTCAAAGGCTAGTGATGTCCTTGTAATAAAAAAATTCCAATTTTAATGAAATATGTGTTACATCATAGAGTGCCTTAAACGTACACCCCATCACCATTTATTTTATGCCTCATGGGACATTCTTATTTTACACATTAATTAACACTAAAAGAAAAGGAAAAACAAATTATGTATAATATGTGATAAAGCATACTACATACCTTCATATTTGTGTCATACTAGTGTTTGACAAACCATTCAAAACTCTTAAGTTCACCAAAAATAATGTAGCAAATAGAAGATTTTCCCTTGAGCCTTCATAAAGTGGTTTCATTACCTTTTATAGTACAGATACATAAAAAATATCATAATTTTCGTCATCCTAAACTTGACCAGTCGAGCAAACAAGTCTTGGATCAATTAAGGTGTCCCATCATCTTGAATTATTTTTTTATTTACATATTCTCCCATAGGATCATTAACTTGATCAATATTTTCTCCATGTTTCTCAACTTGTACAACATCATTTCTACTACTACTTGGAGCATTCAGAAAGCTAGGGGTCCAACTTGACCTTATAAATATAAACAATCATGAAACATTAGTCTACATAAAAAATATTATAACAATATAAATTTTTACAAATACAATTAATATAAATACAATATATAATGATATATAGCTTACCAAGGGACGATATTCCTTTGATCCCCCTTCAATGTGCCCATGTCTCCTATAATGTCTTTTAGTTGTTTCTTTTAAAACTCTTATGTGACATAAGCACCCGCATTTAGTACAAGGGAAATAACATCTCCCATCATCCCCTTGATTTTTTTCCCTATAAATGTTTTTTGACATTCTTCCATGGGAAAACATTATGAGATGATTATGTTATGAAACTGAATGGTGTACTAGATCTATTATATTTTTGTAATGAAATTGATAGATATAAAAATAAATGTTTTTTTTGTTGGATAATAAGACCTTATAACCTTTTAAAATTGTTGTAGTTATAGAAAAAATGTTGCAATGTCTCTTAAATGCAACATATTTCTAAATTTATGTACTATGGGAATTCCAACATTTGTTGACCAAGTGAAAGTCGACTAGTCAAAAAGTGAGCCACCATTTTAATAGCTCAATAAATAGAAGTTCCCTAATCTAAACAACATGTTGTCAGTATTGCACAAACCATGAAAACCATGGCCAATTACAATGATGTGGATATTGCTCATTATTGGAAAAGAAGGATGGATTATACAAAATAAAATAAAAAATAAAAAAACTGACATTATTCCTATTATAATTTTTGATGGTTTTAATGCCACCATGATACTATTTAGTGAAAATTTATTCTATATGTAATGGTGACAACATAACCACTACACATGGTAGTCTCCAATTCTTTAATACTTTTCTAGTTCCTTTTTTAAAAGATACACATTTAATACCCTAAAGGCACTCTATATATATATATATACACACACACACACACACAAAGTTAAATAAAACCTACACTTATTACATTCCTTCTCAACTCAATTAATTAACAAGCTCAAACAATGGGCTTTAAAAGGTTTTCTAATTCATTGTTTTTTGCATTTATAAAGTACCTAATTGACAAACATCGGTGGTTTTGATCCTTTCCTAAAAACATGTTCAATTTAACTGACTTATTCACATACTAGCACAACCACATTAATAAATGTGGTTGATGTATTCCAATAGGTGTATATCAATCACATGCACAATCACATTAATAAATGTGGTTGATATACGCTGATAGGTGTCAATGGATATGGATTTAATATTAATATTGATATTGATGTTGATAAATATATAAATATAATAATAACACAATAATAATAATGATATTATAAAATATCAATATTATTATAATATAAATATTATTATAATATAAATATGATAATAATTATAACAATCATAATGGAAATTTATAATAATTATTATTATATTATAATAATAGTTATTATACTATAATGATGTGCTGATATTATTAATATTATCAATGATATAATAAATATTGATAATAATAACCAAAGGGGTAATTAATATTATAAATGATGGCATTATGACATAGGTGTTGTCCTTGATGCAACTCTCTCAGATGAAAGATCACAGTATAGTAGGTAATCAACAAAGAATGAAGAAAGAAAGGTATACGCAGGTTCACCATTGACCAAGCCGCATATACACGCAGGTTCACTGTATACAAAGTCGTGTATACGGACAAGGTATATGCAGGTTCACCATTGACCAAGTCGCGTATACACACAGGTTCACTATATACAAAGTCGCGTATACGTACACACACGCTTTCACAAGAGGAAAAGCGTGTATACCTTGGAAAACTAAGTTTTTGGTCTGAAGTATTTGATCCATGGTATTTTCATCCATAGTATTGGTCCACTGTATCGGGTCCAAGGTATTGACCCCAGGTATTGGATCCAAGGTATTGATCCTAAGTAGTTTTGGTCCATGGTATTGAGCAAGGCCTAAGACTACAAAAGGAGGAGAAGATCATTAGGTCAGGGCACGCAAGTGATGAATATCTGATGAAGTGTGAGATCTAGTATGTAGGTTATGGGTATGTGATGCTTTGCTAAGGATGCACCTATGTGGCGAATGAAGGTTGATGGACTGGGATCATGAAGACTAAAATGCATTATCATTATATGGTATGATCATGATTAGTTCAGATCTAAATACTGATGCATATCTTATTCTTTATATCTGATGATCCGTGTATATCTGAAGTAGTAAATTGCAGTGAAGGTATAAGTAATTATTTTCAAATTTGTCCGTTGGTTCCCTTTGGTGAAAGGGCATATACACGCTGGTTTGAAATAGCCAAGTAGCGTATACATTATGAGATTCGATATTTGAGGTTGTTGTTGGTTCAAGTGGTTGTTGTAGAGTTCTAGGTTCTGCTCTGTGTTCTGGTGACTGTGTTTTGATAAGAGGGTTTCAGTGATTCAGTTGTTGGGTGATTCAGAGATTGATGATGCGGATATAGTTGATGGTTGTATTACAGTGGTGATTGATTTTGTTCTTTGATGTTATTGATGGATCTAGTCTGAAAAATTATGAAACGTGGTCCCTGGAGGAAAGAGAGAAGGTCGTAGCCTTCTGTAGGTTGGCGCCTACGTACTAGTAAATATATCGGCTAGTACAAGAGCCAGTGGGTTGTAGCTTCCTTCCATTGGTATCTAGAGAAGGAAAGAAGGTTGTAGCCCTTTGCAGGTGGGTGCTTGCGTACTGGTATGAGTCTGCGCCAGTACAAGATTGTAAACATGTTTTTCTTATATTAAAGGAAGAGGACAGCAGGTGGATTTTGTCCCACATTGGGTTTCAACCTTACATCATGGTGTTCATGTGTGTTTCTTATGTGTGATGATCTGTTCTGTTTTGCTGCACCTGCTTATTATTTATATGGTTAATGAAATTATGATGCACTAAATAAAGAACAACATATGATGGATTAACTGAATCATAAGTTTAGTGGATATATGCTAGTTGCATTAAACATAGTTGTGTATATACGTGGGCTCCCTTAACTGAAGCAACGTATATGAATCAGAGTATGAAATGAAAAAGTTATATTGCTTTGCCAATATTGATTCACCCCCACTCAATATTATTTCCAACAATAAACCCAATGGATTATTATTATAAACCTAAGGAATTTGTATTAAACCCTTGGATTAATATTATACCCTAGGAATATGAACCCTTAGATTAATAAACCCAAGAGATTGATATTATAAACTTGAGGAAGTAATAAACCTAGGGATTAATACTAAAAACACAACAAAATAATATTAAACCCAAGGGACTAATATTCTAAAGCCAAGGTATATAATCCCTGAGGTAAATATTATAAACCCTAAAACAAACATGGTTAACGATGGTTGATTTTCATATTGAGACAATATTATGTCACAATGCAATGTTGGACCATGGTTGACCATGGCTGATCATCATTGACTTTCATATTGAGAGAATATTTGTCATAATGTGACATTGGACCATGGTTTCCATGGTTGATTTTCATATTGAGACAATTTTTTCAGAATGCAACATTGGACTATGGTTAACCATGGGTGACCATGGTTGTCACAATGTGACATTAGACCATGAGAAAATATTTGTCATAATGTGACCATGGTTGAACATGATTGACCATTATCAACCATGGTTGATTCTTACATTGAGACAATGTTTGTCACAATGCGACGTTGGACCAAGGTTGACCATTGTTTATTTTTATATTGAAACAATCTTTGTCACACTGTGACATTGGACCATGGTTGACTCTAGTTGACCATGATTGACCATGGTTTATTTTCATATTGAACATGATTGATCATGGTTGACCATGGTTGGCCATGATTGATTTTCATATTGAGACAATCTTTGTCACAATGCAACGTTGGGCCACGGTTGGCCATTATTGAACATGGTTGACCATGGTTTATTTTCATATTGAGATAATATTTGTCACAATGTGACGTCGGACCATGGTTTACCATGATTGACTATGGTTAACGATGGTTGATGATGGTTAAACATGGCTGATTTTAATAGAGACAATCTTTGTCACAATGTGATGTTCGACCATGGTTAAGCATGATTATAAACCCAAGGTATTTATATTAAACCCTAGGATTAATATTATAAACCCTATGAATAATATTATGCCCTAGTAATATGAGCCCTAAGATTAATAAACCCAATGTATTTATATTATAAACCTAAGGGATTAATACTAAAAACCAAAGGGATTATAAACTCAAGGTAATAATATTTAACCCAAGGGATTAATATTATAAAGCCAAGGTATATAATCGTTAAGATAAATATTATAAATGCTAAAACAAACATGGTTTGCCATGATTGATTTTCATATTGACACAATATTTGTCACAATGTGACATTGGACCATGGTTGACCATGATTGATTTTCATATTGAGACAATATTTGTCACAAAGTGACATTGGACCATGGTTGATTTTCATATTGAGAAAATATTTTGTCACAATGCAATGTTGGTCCATGGTTGACCATGCTTGACTATGGATGACCATGGTCGTCACAATGTGATGTCAGGGCAAGAGACAATCTTTGTCACAATGTGACCATGATTATTGACCATGGTTGACCATGGTTAACCATGGTTGATTTCCATATTGAGACAATCTTTGTCACAATGCAACGTTAGACCATTATTGACCATGGTCAATTTTCATGTTGAAACAATCTTTGTCACAATGTGATGTTGTACCATTGTTGACCATGGTTAAGCATGATTGACAATAATTGACCTTGGTTGACCATGTTTGACCATTGTTGACTATGATTAACCATGGTTGATCATGATTTATTTTTATATTGAGAAAATCCTATGATAAACCTAAGATAAATATTATAAACCAAGGTATATAAGCCCTATAATAAACCCTAAGATAAATATTATAAACCCTATAAATATTATAAACAGTAAAATAAACATGGTTGACCATGGTTGATTTTCATATTCAGACAATCTTTGTCACAATGTGACGGTAGGCCATGGTTGGCCATGATTTATTTTTGTATTGAGGAAATCTTTGTCGCAATGTAGTGTTGGACCATGGTTCACCATGGTTAATTTTCATAAATAGACAATATTTATCACAATGTGACATTGGAAAATTGTTGAAAATGATTGACCATGCTTGATGATGGTTAGCAATGGTTGACTATGGTTTATTTTCATATTGAGACACTCTTTGTCACAATGTGACGTTGGACCATGGTTGACCATGATTATAAACCTAAGGGATTTATATTAAACACTAGGATTAATATTATAAACCTTATGAATAATATTATACCCTAGGAATATGAACCCTTATATTGATAAACCCAAAGGAATAATAACCCAAGGGATTAATATTATAAACACAAGGTATATAAACCTTAAGATAAATATTATAAAGCCTAAAATAAACATGGTTGATCATGGTTGATTTTTCATATTGAGACAATCTTTATCCCAATGTGACATTCGACCATGGTTGACCATGTTTGATAATGGTTTATTTTCATATTGAGACAACATTTGTCATAATGCGACATTGGGCCATGGTTAACCATGATTGATTTTCATATTGAGAAAACCCTATGATAAACACTAAGATAAATATTATAAACCAAGGTATATAAACGTTATGATAAATATTATAAACGTTAAAATAAACATGGTTGACCATGGTTGATTGACATGCTCAGACAATGTTTGTCACATAAGATGTTTGATCATGGTTCACCATGGTTGATCATGATTTATTTTCATATTGAGACAATATTTGTCACAATGCGATATTGGAGCATGGTTAACCATGGTCGACCATGGTTGATCATGGTTTACCATGATTGATTTTCATATTGAGACATTCTTTGTCATAATGTGACGTTGAACCATGGTTGATTTTCATATCGAGTCTGTCTTTGTAACAATGTGACATTGGACCATGATTGATGATGGTTAACAATGGTTGACCATGGTTGATTTTCTTCTTGAGACAATCTTTATCACAATGTGACATTGGACCATGGTTGACCATGATTATAAATCTAAGGGATTTATATTAAACCCTAGGATTAATATTATAAATCATAGGAATAATATTATGTCCTAATAATATGAACCCCTAGATTAATAAACCCAAGGGATTGATATTATAAACCCAAGGGAATAATAAACTAAAAGGATTAATACTAAAACCCCAAGGGGTTATAAAACAAGGGAATAATATTAAACCCAATGGATTAATATTATAAACCCAATGTATATAAACCCTAAGATAAATAGTAGAAACCCTAAAATAAAGATGGTTGACCATGATTAACCATTGATTATTTTCATATTGAGAAAATCCTTGTCGTAATGCGGTGTTGGATGATGGTTGACCATGTCTGATCATGATTTTTTTTTATATCGAGACAATCTTTATCACAATGCGATGTTCGATCATAGTTGACTATGGTTCATTTTCATATTGAGACAATCTTTTTTAAAATGTAACATTGGACCATGTTTGACCATGATTAATTTTCATATCGAGAAAATCCTATGATAAACACTAAGATAAATATTATAAACTAATGTATATAAACCCTATGATAAATATTATAAATGCTAAAATAAACATGGATGACCATGGTTCACCATGGTTGATTTACATATTGAGATAATATTTGTCACAATATGATATTGTACCGTGGTTCACCATGATATCTTTTCATATTGAGACTATCTTTGTGACAATGTGACGATGGACCATGGCTAACCATGGTCCACCATGGTTGACCATGATTAAGTATGGCTGACCATGTTATATTTTCATATTGAGACAATATTTGTCACAACTTGATGTTGGACCATGGTTGACCATGGTTGACTATGGTTGACCATGATTATAAACCTAAGGAATTTATATTAAACCATAGGATTAATATTATTAAACCCTACCCCGGATGCGGGTGGTTGTTAGAAACATAGGGCTCATGGCTTGTCTGCAGGGCATCTGGCCGCCCGGACAAGCCACGTATCTCAGGAGGACAAGCCATAAACGTTCAGGCATGCAGCATTTAAGGTATGCAGTTAAGGTTTACTGCAGCGACGTCTCTTCGGCATTCATTGCCTGCATTGAGAAAGGTAACATGGTGCTTTATAGCCGGATGGTTTCAGACATTCCCCCGCATTTTTCGATTGCTCCTGTTCTGATCTTGAAGGAAGTGGCGGAGGCTCATTGTTTCGGCTCTCTGCCAGGCTCTGAGAGCGACTGTGAGGGTCTAGAGGCCGTCAACTTGGGCAATTGGAGAGTTTACGGGCAGTTTGGGTGTGATCCAGGGAGATTGGAGGTGTTGCGAACCCGCCTTCCGCATTCTGGTTGGGGGATTGGGTATCCAGTTCAGAGGGATAATCCAATTCAGAGGGAGATTGGAGGAGTTGTGAACCTGCCTTACACTCGCCAACCGCCCATTTCCAATATGCAGCCGGAACGTCAGAGGGGAACCAGTCGACGGGGTAGCTTCAGTGGAAGAGCCCTTTCGCCCTCTTCCTCAATTGAGGAATCTTCTGAACGCAGAAGACCGAGGGGAAGGCCTCCGGGCAGAGGAAGAATGGCGGAACCTCCAGCAATAATGGAATGTGGACATACTGAACACCCTATGGTAAGATATCGTCTTCCATGCAATTTATCCAATTCCACTTTCTTCATTACAGTTTCAGTGGAGCACTGTAGTAATCCGTGGGAAGAAGAGGAAGCCCCTCGAGTCAACCCTCCGCGTATTCCTGGGATTGTTCCCACAGTGGAAATGGAATTTCCTGCCATTGACATGCTGAGGCCTGTTCTTGATCCTGGAGCCGGCCCGAGTGAGCCAGTGCAATGCAATACTGGTAAGGCAATACTCCAGCCTCCCTGCTACAAGGAGGATGAACCGCAGACTACGGAAGAAGATTAGCTTGCCCGGCTTGCGCTCCAGGTTCCTCTGCACGAATTTTTCTCTCTGTCAGCTCCCTTCGCGATCTTATATGTGTCTGCTACTATGTATCTCTGTCCATCTCTGTTATGGTGTCGGTTATCTGTTATCTCTGTCATGGGGTCGATGTTCTCTATGTGTTTCTGTTGTTTCAATCTCCTTCTGCTTCAGTCTGTTTGTCGGCTACAGGAGTATCACTCTGGGTTCCATTTTTGTAATTCTGGTATGCATTCTCTCGAGCTTACTGTTCGTCCCAGGACATGTTCTACAGGGCCTCGACCCTATTGTAATACCACTGATGTAATTTTGCTCTTGCTGTAATATAATAGTTCAGTCTTATTTAGAAAATATATATATATATATATATATATATATATATATATATTATTAAACCCTATCAATAATATTATACCCTATGAATATAAACCCTTGAATTAATAAACGTAAGGGATTGATATTATAAACCCAAGGGAATAATAAGTCAAAGGGATTAATAGTAAAAACCCAAGAGATTAATATTTTAAACCTAAGGTATGTAAACCCTAAGATAAATATTACAAACCCTACAATAAACATGGTTGACCATGGTTTACAATGGTTGATTTTCATATTCAAACAATATTTGTCACAATGCGGCATTGGACCATGGTTTACCATGATTGATTTTCATATCAAGGAAACCTTTATCCGAATGAGATTTTGGACCATGGTTAACCATGGTTGTTTGATAAAATATTTGTCACAATGCGACGTTGGATGGCGAAACAATCTTTGTCACAATGTGACCATGGTAATTGGCCATGTTTTACCATGATTGACCATGGTTGACCATAATTGATTTTCATATTGAGACAATACTTCTCACAATGCGACATTGGACCATGGTTCACCATGGTTCACCATGTTTGAATTTCATATTAAGACAATCTTTGTCACAATGTGGCATTGGACCATGGTTGACCATGTTTGACCAATTTTGACCATGATTGACATTGGTTGACCATGATTGATTTCCATATTGTGAAAATATTTGTCCAAAACCCAAGAGATTATAAAACCAAGGGAATAAAATTGAACCATAGAATAAATATTAAACCATAAGAATATAAACCCTAAGATTAATAAACCCATGATATTATTATTATAAAATAAGGTATTATAAACTGAATGGATTAATATTCAACCCTAAGATTAATATTATAAAGCCTATACTTAATATTAAACTCTATGAATATAAACCCTATGATTAATATTAGAAACCCTAGGATCAATATTAAAAACCCAAGGGATTAATAAAAGCATTGGATTAATATTAAAAACCCTAGGTATTATATATGCAGGGGAATAAAATTAAACCCTAGGATTAATATTAAACCCTAGGAGTCCGGTTGGGGTAGCTCAATTGGCAATGTCCATGGAAATTAAGTCTTACCGAACCAAAAGTCTTGGGTTCAAATCTTGTGCTATCCCCCTGACCTGGGTGAGAAGTTGGACGTGATGAAGGTGTAGTCCTACCAAGCTTACAATTTTTATTATTATTAAACCCTAGGAATATTAATCGTAAGATTAGTATTATAAATCTTAGGATCAATAGTATAAACCCAAGAGATTACTATTGTAAATCCAAGAGATTAATAAACCCAATGGAATAATATTATAAACCCAATGGACTATAAATCAAGAGGAATAATATTAAACCTAAGGGATTAATATTATAAACCTAAGTCATTGATAAAATAAAGGAATTAATATTAAAAACCCAAGTTATCAATAAACCCAAGGGATTATTAATATTATAAACCCACAATACTAATATTAAAAACCCGGGAGATTAATAAACCTAAGGGATTGTTAATACTATAATTCAAAAAAATAATAGACCTAAGGAATTAATATTAAACCCAAGAATTAATCTTATAAAGCCTATGAATAATATTAAACCTTAGAAGAATTTTGAAAATTTTGGTAGAGACAATAACAATCATTTCTCTCAAGCGAGGAACAGAGCAATGGAGGGTTGGAAGGGTTTGAGAGTTGCAGAAAAGCATCGCATTCAGCCCAGACAGAGCAGAGGTACCTTGGAAAAGAATCGTCTTCAGGTCGGGCACACCAAAGGCGCCATGGTAAAGCGTGATGTTCAGGTTGGGGACGTCAGAGGCACCATGGAAAAGCATCATGTTCAGGCTAGACAGAGCAAGGGCACCGTGTAAAGGCATTCTATTCAGGCTGGGCACATCAAAGGTGTTGTGGAAAAGCATCGCATTCAGGTTGGGCAAGTCAAGGGTTCCATTGAAAGGCATAGTGTTCAGGTGGGACAGATCAAAGCCAATGTGGAAAAGAGATTTGATCTCAAACGCACAAGAGACCCTGGCACTATGTCTAGGCACTTCTTTGACTCCTTTCAGATCCAAATTTCTCAACCTACAGGCAGAACTATCCTGTAATGGGTCAGTTCTTCAGATCTAGTGCTGGATCTCAAACTGGATCTAGAAGAGCGGATTGGGATCCCTTTAGGCCTTCAGAGACTTCGCTTTCAAGGTAAAAAACTTGAAGACCTTCTTCCCCTCTCTTCTTACAGCATTCCCAGAAACATCTCTTTGGTGTTAACCCTTCGTTTCAGAGGAGGTGTAGCGAGACAGTCATCCTCTGCTCCTCCTTTCTCTTACAAAGATGCAGTACACTCTGAGAACCCCAAACCCCCAGAAGCCCTTAAACCTAAGCATTTTTTGGTTGACAAGATAGAGGAAGTCCCCTCTATTGAAATCACCCATGAAGGTCTTGCAATCCAACTTCAAGATTTTGCAGAAAGAGCCATCATTTGCAAATTTAACGGACTGTGGCCGCGATCTCAGGATCTCTATGCATGGGCCCATCCAAACTGGACTATCATTGTAAGATCAATTTATGTTCAAAAGGATACTTCATTGTTCTATTTGATGACAGTAAGAATTACGAAAATGCTTCAGACGAAGGCCCTTGGTTCATGGGAACTACAGGGCTCTTCTTGACTCCTTCATTCCCAGATTTTGATCCAGCAACTACAGTCATTACCAAGACACCTGTATGGATCAGGCTTCCAAACTTACCTGCCCACTTATGGCATGGTGCAGTCTAAAAAGCTATAGGCAACACCTTGGGCAGTTTCATTTTGGGAGATTACTGGCGGGGAAATAAAGGTCTCTACACATATGCCAGAATATGTGCGGAGTTAGATTTGAGCAAAGGACTTCCAGACCAAATCAATCTCAAGATAAACGACTTTATCTGGACCCAAACACTGGATTACGAAAATACTGCATTCTGTTGCTGCCATTGCCACCAATCAGGGCATTTGTAGAACACCTGCCCATCTCTCTCGGTAAAAATGAATAAGGATAACCTCTCCAAGCCCAAGTCCAAACGATGGGCTCCTTGCTCTCCACCTCCAGTTGTGGATTCTGAATCCTCTAGCTCTGAAGATGAAGGTAGCGATGCAGAATTAGATCATGCCCCTCATTCCGTGGTCCCTTCCATCGATGGTCCGGCGCATTCCTCCGATACAACCATCACCCATAAACACATCCATATGACCTCCTCCTCTGATTTAGAAAAGGAGGGCCCCCCTGTGGAGAACCCTAATCTTCAAGTTGTTATTGCTCATTCTCCCCAGGATGGTTGGGTTGAAGTCAAAAAAAGGAAAGGGAAAAAGCTTCATGTTGAGGCTTCTGCCCATTTTGGGTAGAAGTCAGTCTTTTTGCTTCCAGCCATTTGTTGTAGCTTCTTGCTTGTTTCACTCCTTCTCTGGAACCGAGGTTGATAGTCCTATCATTTCCAGTTGCCGGTTTTCTATCTCTGTTGATTGTATCATCTTGTACCATATTTTTGATTAATAGAATTAGTCCAAAAAAAAAAAAAAAAAAAAAAAAAAAAAAAAAAAAAAAAAAAAAAAAAAAAAAAAAAAAAAAAAAAAAAAAAAAAAAAAAAAAAAAAAAAAAAAAAAAAAAAAAAAAAAAAAAAAAAAAAAAAAAAAAAAAAAAAAAAAAAAAAAAAAAAAAAAAAAAAAAAAAAAAAAAAAAAAAAAAAAAAAAAAAAAAAAAAAAAAAAAAAAAATAAAAGTAAAAATAAAATAAAATAAAATAAATAAATAAAATAAAATAAAATAAAATAAAATAAAAAAAAAAAAATAAAAAATATAAAAATATAAATATAAAAAAAATAAAAAAAATATTAAACCTTAGAAATATACATTCTAAGGTTAATAAACCCAAGGGATTGTAGACTCTAGGGATTAATATTAAACCCTAAGATCAATATTATAAATGCTAATATTGTCTTCTTGGGGTAGCTCAATTGGCAGTGGTTGCGGACATGAAGTCTCGCCGAACCGGAAGTCTTGGGTTCAAAGCTTGTGCTATTCCCACGATAATCTTGTACTATCCCCCCCGATTAGGGTGAGAAGTTGGACATGATGAAGATGTAGTCCTACCAATCTTACAAAAAGAAATATTATAAACCCTAATATTATTAATTATAAACGAAATATTAAACTTTAATATTATAAACCCAATATTAAAAGCCCTAATATTATAAACTTAGTATTAAACCCAAATTTTGTAATGTAACAATGCGACATTGAATAAATTCCAATGTAATGTAACATTGTGACAATGATTGTTAGATTTCTTTTCATATTGAGACATCTTTGTCACAATGTGACATTGGACCATGCTTGATAAACACAACATAACAAACCCTAAGATTGCTATTATAAATCCTAATATTATAAACCATAAGTTTCATATATTAAGAATTAGGATTATAAACTTAAGATTAATAAACCATAGGAATACCTTGGTTGAACGTGGTTGATCATGGTTTATCATGGTTTCTCATGGGTGACCATGGTAGACCATGATTGACCAGGGTTGACAATTATGGTTCACCATGGTTGGAAACATCAACCAAGGTTGACCATGGAGGGTTGAACATGATTAACCGTGGTAAACCATTCTAACCATGTTTGACCTTTCAACCTTGTTCATCTTGGTTGAACTTGGTTGATCATGGTTGAGCATGGTTGATCACGGTTGATCATGGTCAAGCATGGGCAACCTTGGTTGACCATTCTAACCATGCAATCTTTGATGACCTTGGTTAACCATGGTCTTAATTGACCATTTTGATTGTTTATGGTTGATTGTGGTTAACCATAATTCATTATGGTTGAATATGGTTGACCATTATGGTCAATCATGGTTAACCATGGTTGAACAGGTTTGACTATGTTCAACCATATTAACCGTGTTCAACTATATTAACCATATTAATGTTATATTACACATTATCCTATGATTTTAATAGCACATCATATTAAATGTTACTAACAATGTTATTGATAGCATCAATATTATATAAAGTATGTAATGCAATATTGAAACAACATTTGTCATGACACGACATTGTTAAGAGTTTTAGACCATTGTGACATCAAAACATTAAGAGTAAGGTTTACCATTATTGAACAAATTGACCATACTCTTAATATTCACAATGTTAGCAGTAGGGTTAACCATTATTTTGGTTGACTATGGTTGATGTTAGATGACCATGGTTGTCCATGGTTGGTCATGTTTAACCATAATTGACCATGGCTAAACTTAGCTGATCTTGGTTTCCCATGTTTGACCATCCTAACCATAGAGATATTGATTGAACATTATGGTTGATCATGGTTGACATGGTTGATCATGGTTGACCATGGTTGATCATAGTTAACCATCATTGATCTTGGTTGACCTTGATTGAACATGGTTGACAATGGTTGAACATTGTTGATCATGGTTTACCATGGTTGACCATGGGTGGCCTTCATTGACCATTCTAACCATGTTGATATTTAACAACCTTGGTTGTTCATGGTTTTTGGTGAGACCTAGTATTGCACCAAGAGTGTTGCAACTCCCAGGGCCAATCAAATCTATTTATCAACATAGAGTTTGTAAAAATTTCGAGGTGATAGTGTTACATGCACAGTAGATGGGATTCTACTCATGCCACCCTCAACTAGGAAATTTGGTCAATAGTGCTCCAAGATCATTCCTCCTACTGAATTATCATGAAAACTAACTAATAAAGGTGAAATCTCTAAGATACCTCTAATTATAAAAATGAATTTTTTTTTGAAATTCAACTTGAAAATGTTATTGAATCAATTCATGAAAAGATAAGAGATACACTACCTATAGAAAGGGAACTACATTATCTTGAAATTAACCATGTAGCTACCAAATATACTTTTAGACAAGAAATAACCTACCAAATCAAAATTCAAGATTCAATGTATCATCTATCTAGTTCACATTTGCATATAAATCAATGTCCTATTTGTGCCACATCTGTGATAAGGGAACTAGTGATATTCTATTTTGCAGTGAAGAAAAAGGGGAGTTTGGAGTGGCCTAGGAGCTTCCCTTGATCATGGAGTCACAGTTGGGAGTCAACCTACTTCTAAGCTAAGTACAATGATCCAAAATGGATCTTGAGTAAAACCTCTAAGCCTAAGGCTTCCATAATGTTAAATACCTTATGGAGTTATAATGGGAGAAGAGTGAAAAATCACATCGGAGAAAGCCAGCAGAAGTGTTAACAGGCCATAGCCTTAAGGGAAATGCGATAGCGATTCCAAGCAAAACAACGTGAACCGTTGATCGAGCATGCAGATCAACAGTCCAGATTAACTACAATATTGCATCGCATGGAACCAAAGGGAGGACTTAAACACATGATAGCAGGCTTAAGCGATAAGCGATGGCTACTTTATCGCATCACAATAAACTAAGGGAGAGGACTTAAAGTAGGCACAAAGGCCTTTAGCGGACCCAAAGGATTTATGAATAAAATAGAAAAAGATTTGAGTTCTACGGTAAAAGGTATTTTTGATAGGCTTCAGGCGGTAAGTGGTATTGGAAGGGCTTCGCCCGATCCCATACACTAGCTGACATGTAGCATGGCACAGGAGAGAGAAAACAACTTTTTCGAGTGGGTAATCCTTGTGCAAATGGGCCACCTGAAATAACTGTCTGCCATTGGATTAACGATCATAGATCAATGGTCCCGATTAACTACAATATCACATCGCATGGAACCAAAAGGAAGAACTTACTGGGGGCTCTAGGCATTGCGATATGCGATCTTCGATCATGATATCATATCGCAATATCGCATCGCAGCAATACAAATGAGCGGGACCTATGCAACATGCAATGTGCGATATCGATAAGCCTGGACCCGAAAGGATTATAAACATCATTTCATAGGATATTTTAGTCCTGATAAAAAAATTTTGTCAGGTTTTTCAATGTATTCTATGTATTTCTTTGTATTTCCGATAAAATGAAATAAGGCCCAAATATGTATTATATCGGGAGATTTGTGCAGAGGAAGACTGAATGGTCGGTTTCACTGCAGCCGTTGATCCTTCTGTTTCTAAAAGAAATTTTTCTTGTGCCTTAAGCGTTTTTAACAAAACGTGTCCACACCAGAAACAGAGGTGAACAAACAGGGCCGAGAGGCTTAAAAACCACTCTATGGAAGACAAAAGAGGTAGAAGAGAGCGGAAGAGAAAGCAGAAGACAAAGAGCAAGAGGGAGCAACAGTGTACTCTTGTAGACTTGAGGATTGCGAGTAAATCCATGTTGTTCTTGTCACTGTTGTGTTGAGACTCTGTTTAAGCTCACACTTGTAATATTCTGCTCTTAAAGACATAATATAGAGGTCAACACTGAAAGCTTGGACCAGGAGATGTAGCCAGGGGGTTTGGTGAACTCCTTTATTATTTTGACTATGGTGATGTGCGTTATTATGTTTTATAACTGTTCATTGTCTATATTATTCGCAATATTTTCAATCCGTTGCACTAAATAATATAGGCATTCCTGCACATGAGTCTGTAATACCTTAATATTGATTTAAGATCGCATTTTTAGATCAAGTGGTATCAGAGCATTTGGTTTTGGTTTTGTTAAGGTTAGACAAGCTTGTGCTCGATTTTGAATGTTAACTAGATTAAAGCTAAGACTAGGAGAAGGAGAACTTGTTGAGGCTAATCCAAATATTGGAAGAGTCTATTCTTAGAGGAGAATGGTTGAAGAAGATCCATTGGGATCAGAAACTCAATTTATAGAATGTTTTAAAACACTCCAAGCTATGGTGGAAGAGATGTATTTGGAATTTAAGAAGGGTTGAGGTGAAATCACTTCGACACCCAAACCAGACAAAGGAGCAGAGGAACCTTTTCTAGTTTCCCCTCCAAAAGGCAAAGGGAAAGGGGAAATGCCTCCTCCACCATCTCCTCCATCATCAACTTCATCATCACCTTCATCATCCTCATCATCTTGTAGCTCTTCTAAGAAGAAGAAGAAAACTTCCTTAATCAAATTAGATGTGAAGTTTCATTTGCCAATTTATGATGGAGAACTCAATGCAGAAAAAATAGATAATTGGATAAGACAAATTGATGTATATTGCAGGGTATAGAACATTGATTTAGAAAGGAAGAAGATTCAGCTGGCTAGCCTTTGACTTGGAGGAACTGCACTAGTATGGTGGGAAGGCAAGACACAAGCTGATATGCAAAAACATGGTAAAATCATTTCTACCTGGAATGAATTTGTTTCTGCTATCAAAAAGCAATTCTATCCTTTAGCTTACATGCAGTAGGCAATGATGAGTTGGAAAACTCTTCGTCAGTTGAAGGGTCAAAGTGTACAAAGTTATACTCAGGAATTCAGAAAGAGAGCTTTAACTCTAGGTATATCATTAGATTCACCTGAGACTTTATTGAAGTATATAGGTGGTCTTCATAGCTATTTAAAGCATACTATTCTCATGTTTAATCCCGCTAACTTAGATGATGTATCAGTTCAAGCCACACATCTAGAAGCTAGAGGTAAGAATGTAAACCGAGAAGTTGGGTGATCATATAAGTATTCTATAAGCAAGAGCAAGGAAAAGGAGAAACTGAATTGGAAGGAGAGGAAAGCAAACACTGTGAAGAAGGATAAACCTTCATGCACTCATTGCAAGAAAGAAGGACACGATGAGGCACACTACTGGTTTTTGCATCCAGAACTGAAACCTAAGAAGTTCGGTGGAAAGGAGAAGAACAATGATGTTGCTATTCCGAAGGACTTGGGATCAAATTCAAGCGATGAAACAACAGTTACAACCATAGGTATTAAAGGTAGAGATTCTAAAGCATCCACAAGTAATTCTACACAATCTGTTGATAATGAAAATAATGAGAGGGAAAGAAATGAGCTTTTTAGTATTAGAGTATTTCCAAGCACAATAGTATTGATACTTTATTTGATAGTGGATCACAAGTAAATTTCATTTCTGAAACAATTGTAAAGAAGCTGGGATTACAAACAAAACCTCATGAGAAGCCATATCCATTAGGTTGGGTGTGTGATAAAACAAAACTACAAGTAAAGAGACAATGTAAACTTAGGTTTGCTATCGGATCAACATTTGTAGATGAGGTTGAGTTAGATATAGTTCCATTGGATATATGTGGTATTGTTTTGGGAAGTCCATAGTTGTATGATAGGAAAGCTATTTTCTATAGAGCTGAGAATAAGTATCAACTCACTACAGATGGAATAGAATATATTGTAAGAGCTCAAAACTCAAAGGTAACTATTCTCTCATAAACTCAGGACAAATGAAAATAATTGTGAATTCAAGTAAGAAATTTTTACTAATGGTTGTAAAGGCAAAGGATCATGAAAAATCTAATGTATTTGAACGTTGTGATTCTAAACAAAAAGTTGATTTAGTTAAATTTATTTTAGAGTATGATTTTCTATTTGAAGAACCTAAAGGTCTTCCACCCAAGCGAGAAATAGTACATGATAGTTATTTGCAACAAGATACTCCATTACCTAACATTGGAATGTACAGATTATCAGCTTTAGAGAATGTAGAGATAAATAAGCAAGTACAGGAGTTGCTCGATAAATGGTTTATACGACCAAACACATCACCATGTGGCTCTCCAATCATGCTAGTGAGAAAGAAAGATGGTTCATGGAGAATGTGCATTGATTATAGAGCACTAAATAAAATAATGATCAAGAATCATTATCCTCTTCCTCGTATTGATGATTTATTAGATCAATTGAAAGAAGCAATTTACTTTTCTAAGTTAGAATTGCGAAGTGGTTATCATCAGGTCAGAGTTGCAGAACATGATGCATGGAAGACTACTTTCAAGACAAAGCAAGGACTTTATGAATGGTTGGTTATGCCTTTTGGCTTAACTAATGCTCCTGCTACATTTATGAGAGTTATGAATGATGTACTCAAACCATTTGTTGATGAATTTGTAATTGTTTATTTAGATGGCATTCTTGTTTTTAGTAATACATGGGAAGACCATGTAAAGCATGTAAAGCATGTAAAGCAGACTTTAGATGTTTTAAAAAGAGAAAATCTCTATGTAAAACTGTCAAAATGTGAATTTGGCAGAACATCTTTAAATTATTTGGGTTATATTGTAGGGGGTGGTGAATTGAAGATAGATCCCTCTAAGGTTGAAGTCATTGTGAACTGGCCTAAACCTAAATCTACTACAGAGGTTAGGAGTTTCCTAGGGGCAACACAATACTGAAGAAAGTTAATTGCTAACTTTTCGTTGATTGCAACTCCATTACATGCTTTAACAGGATTGAAACAGGTGTTTAAGTGGGGAGGCAAACAACAGAAAGCCTTCGACACCTTAAAAAAGAAAATCAGTACAACACTAGTACTAGTACTGCCTGATCTTCAACATCCATTTGATATTGAGCAGTGTTGATGCAACACGGAAAACCCATATGCTATCATTCTGAGACATTTACTTCTGCAGTAGTTAATTATCCCACATATGATAAATAATTGTATGCATTAGTACAAAGTGTGAAAAGGTGGAAACATTACCTAATGGGTAAAGAGGCATTCATACATACAGATCATCAACCACTTCAATATTTGCACTCACAAACTAAATTGCAGCAATCAAGACATTATAGATGGATGGGTTTTCTACAGAAATTTCATCTTGTCATCAGATGTAAGAAGGGCATACATAATAAGGTTGCAGACATGTTATCAAGACCAATCATAAATGCATCTACTATACTTAAGCATAACTCAGTAATGCATGAAATTTACATTGAACAATATGCTCAAGATGTATATTTTAGAGATGTATATGCAACTTTAAGTCATGGCAAGCAAGTAGAAGAATTGGATTATTATGTAAAGGACCAACTCTTATATCATTTGGGAAAGTTATGCATTCCACAAACTGGAAGATTTAACATAATCTAAGAGGCACATACTTCTCTCATATCAGGTCATTTTGGTGTAAGTAAAACATTTGTGCAATTGCAAAGGTTCTGTTATTTGCCAAGAATGCATGAGACAATTTCTAGATATATCAAAGGGTGTACTATGTGTGCTACAAGCAAGCCCAATAATACGAAATTAGGCTTGTACACTCCACTTCCAATTCCTTCTAATCCTTCGGAAAGTGTTTCCATGCATTTTGTTGGGGGATTGCCAAAGTCTAGGAAAGGTCATGATTATTTGTATGTTGTTGTGGGTAGGTTCAGTAAAATGTGTATTTTGATACCATGTAACAAGCAAGTTACAGCTGAACAAACAACCAAGTTGTTCTTTCAGAATGTATGGGTTCATTTTGGGTTACCCACTTCTATTGTATCTAATTGAGATTCTCGATTTGTTTGGAAGTTTTGGTCAAGTTTATGGGAGTTGATGGACACCAGGTTGAAGAAGAGCACAACATTTCATCCACAAACAGATAGTCAGACAAAAGTCGCCAACAGGATAGTAATCCAGTTGCTCAAAGGTTATTGCAGCAAGCATCCCAAGCTTTGGGATGAGCATTTGTGTTATGTGCAGCATGCTTACAACTGTGCCAATCACTCTTCTACTCAGAGATCTCCTTTTGAGACTTGTTTTGATTTTATACCAAAGTATCCCTTGGATTTTTTCTTTGGTAAAGACATAGCAGTTGATGGACACAGTGATGTGGACAAAGCAACCAAGTTCATTGAACAAATCCAGGAAATTCACTAGGAAATATAGGAGCAACTGGAAAGAAGTCAAGCCAAGCATAAGGCAAGACATGATAAGCATCGATTTGAGCATAGTTGCCAAGTTGGTGATCAAGTCTGGCTGTACATCAGCAAAGACAGAATGCAGGGTGAAGGTAATAAGCTAAAACCAATAAGGTATGGACCTTTCAAGATACTTGACAAAATTGGTGAAAACTCTTTTCGCCTTGATTTTCCAGCTTATATGCAGATCTATTCAGTCATTAATGCGGAAAAATTGAGATTATATGAACCTTCATTAATTGAAGATCCTTAAGAGAAAATTCAGTTGCCTTCTATTGGGGATTTGTTGCCTGAGTATCTCAATGAGTTACAGGAGGACACAGTTCTGGACAGGAAGGTAAGAACTACGCATCAAGGGGATGTTGAGTACCTCAGAGTAGGGCTCAAGGGTTCAAATCTAAGCAAGGCACGATGGATAGAAATTGAACAAGTGAGGGAACTTTATCCTCACTTGATCGATGTATAAAACCAACTTTTGGTGGTCCAAAATCTTTTCAGTGGGAAGGCGTGATCCAAAATGGATCTTGAGTAAAACCTCTAAGTCTAAGGCTTCCATAATGTTAAAGACCCGACGAAGTTATAAAGGGAGAAGAGCAGAAAATCACATCGGAGAAAGCCAGCGGAAGTGTTAACAGACCATAGCCTTAAGGGAAATGCAATAGCGATTCCAAGAGAAATAATGTGAACCGTTGATCGAGCACACAGATCAATGATCCAGATTAACTACAATATCGCATCTCATGGAACCAAAGGGAGGACTTAAACACATGATAGCAAGCTTAAGGGTAAGTGATGGCCACTTTATCACATCGCAATAAACTAAGGGAGAGGACTTAAAGCAAGCGCAAAGGCTTTTAGCGGACCCGAAGGATTTATGAATAAAACAACAAAATATTTGAGTTGCATGGTAAAAGGTATTTCAGGAAAGCTTCAAGCGGTAAGTGGTATTGGAAGGGCTTCACCCAATCCCATACACTAGCCAACACATAGCATGGAACAGGAGAGAGAAAACCACTTTTTTGGGTGGGTAATCCTCATGCAAATGGTCCACCCAAAATAACCATCCGTCGTTGGATTAACGATCATAGATCAATAGTCCGGATTAACTACAATATCACATCACATAGAACCAAAAGGAAGGACTTACTAGGGGCTCGAGACATTGCGATATGCGATATCTGATCACAATATCACATCGCAGCAACACAAAGGAGCGAGGCCTATGCAACATGCAACGTGCGATATCGATAAGATTGGACCCGAAAGGATTATAAAAATTGTTTCATAGGATATTTGAGTTCTGATAAAATGTTGTCAGGTTTTTCAATGTATTCTATGTATTTCTTTGCATTTCAGATAAAATGAAATAAGGCCCAAATATGTATTATATCGAAGGATTTTTGCGGAGGAAGACCGAACGGTCGGCTTCACCGTGCCCACCGATCCTTCCGTTTCTAAAAGAAATTGTTCCTGTGCCTTAAGCATTTTTAAAAAAATGTGTCCACACCAAAAAGGGAGGTGAATAAATAGGGTCGAGAGGCTTAAAAACCACTCTATGGTAGAAAAAAGATGTAGAAGAGAGTAGAAGAAAAAGCAAAAGATAGAGAGCAAGAGGGAGCAGCAGTGTACTCTTTTAGACTTGAGGATTTCGAGTAAATCCCCGTTGTTCTTGTCACTATTTTTTTGAGACTCTATTTTAGCTCACACTTGTAATATTATGCTCTTAAAGACATAATATAGAGGTTGACACTGAAATCTTGGACCAGGAGATGTAGCCAGGGGGTCTGGTGAATTCCTTTATTATTTTGATTGTGTTGATGTGTGTTATTATGTTTTATAACTATTCATTGTCTATATTATTCGCAATATTTTCGATTCGTTGCACTAAATAATATATGAATTCCTACACATGAGTCTGTAATACCTTAATATTGATTTAAGATCACATTTTTAGATCATACAAGTTGCAGCAAAGGTCAAAATGGGTGAGGAAATAGGCTACTACAGGTGCCTAATATTGCTATAGGAAGTCCTGTAATGCTACACGAAGGTTGTCGAGAAGGCTTAGGAGGTAGAAATTATGGGTTCACGGTATGTTAAGGTGGATGGAGGTTGAAGTAAATGGATGAAGGGAGGCCAAATCCCCTAGCCAAGCTCAGAACTGTATAAAGGCATGTTTTGCACTAGAAGAACTACTCACAGTGGTCTAGGAAAATGATCCCAAGAACAGAACTTTAAAGATAGAATTTGAGATTCATAAAAGAGGGAGAGGAAGTCCAAGATGGAGGTGGTGAAGGTTCTCTTGCCTACAGATCCAAACAATCCTGCAATCATCATAGCCATATACCCTTTTATCATTGACAAAATGAAACAACTAGTAATGGAAAAGATGAGTTGAATTTAAATTCCATCTAATCTTTGCCAACAACTCTGACCTAATCAATAAATAAACTCCTAAGCTACAATAAGCATATGAAAAACAATATGACTTACATAAATCTTCTTCCAAGAAATCATAAACGAAGTATTTTTGGGTTATCCTTCTATTCATGCTCCCATGGGAGAGAAGAGGTAGAGATTGAAATCATAGAACTTTTACGATTATTTTCTTTTACGGTTATTTTCTAATGTAATGCAAGAAACTAAACTTGTAACTAAAAGGAGAGAAAAATACATAAGATGGATGTAAGCCACTGGGGTTGGGACCAAACCCAAGAGCCTCAACCATCTAGAACTAACTCAGTGATGAACCAATCAGCATATTCTCATTAGCATCGCATTAATATCAAATACATCACATAATAGTCAAAATAACATTGCCAAGTACTTAATCTCAATAGCTACCTAGATGAAAAAAACTCGAATCCTAATGAGCTCTTTAACATTTTTATTTATACAAGAGGGTAGCTACTATCATCTCCCTAGAAAATAGGAATGTTTGTCTCCCATAACTAGAGAATGGTGGATCTTGATCTTCATTAACTACACTTGCTTGGCTTCCAATGACCTCATCTTGCTTGGCTACCAATAACTTCGAGTTGATGAGAGAGAGTTGTGATCTTGGGATGATTTAAGGAGTTAAGGAGGTGGATGATTGAAGGAGTTAAGGAGGTGGAAAAGCTCCTAGAATCTCTCCCTATTGTCTACTCTAATCCCCTACATGGAAATTATCTAAAAAATGCTCAATTTCCTACAATTAAACCATATTAGGCCACATGACATATAAAAACATCTTTTACCCCTCTCACTAAGCATAATATAGAAAAAATTGTAAATAAATGTGAGAAAGAGATGGTTCTAAAGCTAGAGGATGGAATTATGACCCTTGTAATGTACCTAATGATGCGCCTCATCATTAACCCCCTACTAAAATTGTTGCTCATCCTATAAGCATATCATTGATCTATATGCATTTATTTCATGGCCCTAGTGGCCTCCCTGACATCCTAGGGTTCCTTAGATGTTTTGCATTCTTTGGGATATAAACCTACATTATTTTCTATCTATGTCCACTCCTTCTGCTCTTCTGCTTCATTTTTTCCTTCTTGTAGGCCTAGTAGCAAGGGTGGATTGAACTTGAACCATATCCACTTGACTTTTAATATTTTCATGGTCCTGTTGTACAGGGGTGTCCTCTCTAATGAATTCCTCAGTATTTCAAGAGAGTGACATTATCTGATCTGGAGGTTGTGGGTTAAGGCATGCCATCTCCTCTGGAAGGCTTGCAAGTTTTCTCTTCCCATCAACATGAATGTTTCTTCAAAATGTAATATGACTTGCTTCTAGTTGGCAAGGTGTTTGGGTGCTAATTCAACATCATTGGAGATGATGATATGATTGTTAATGACAACCATTGGGCTCACTAGTTATGCCCTTATATATAATGGTCCCTTTTCTCCCTTTGTCATGACTCTCTTCACTTCCTGAGCACTTGCCTCTTCTTGATTCATACAGGATGCTAAGGCCATTAAATGTGTATCCCCAAATATTGCATTGGGATCCCAAATATTCATGTCAGTTAAAATGAGGTTACGAATGTAAAACTAAACCAATTTTTTTTCATCCTCCATGCTAACTTGGTTGCAAAATTCAATAAACTATTAGTAATCCTGAAATGGCATAGATCCATGTTGTGCTAAGGTTTTTATTTGTAATTGTAGCCACTTCTCTTTGATAAAGAGTGCATAAGACTTGGATGGTTTTTTTCACTATAATGCCTCCATGGAGAGGCTCTCCATGGTGGCAAGTTAGGTTTCCTTCTCCTGCAACTTCTCTCCCAACCCCTTATTTTCTACCTGTAGCTGCTCATGCATTATGGACTGTTATGAAACCAACTCAAGAAAAGATAGAAAAGATAGATCAACGCCTTAGAATTCAGCCTCTTCGAGGGGGCAACCTCCTTTACATTACATAAATGAACGATTCCTGGATGATACAAATGAAAAGACCTCCTTTCTATATATAGGAGTCTAAGGGGTTATAACATAATCAGAGCCGACATAACAATAATAATGTAAGGGCACAATAATAACAATAGTGGGCTTCTATGGGGCACAATAGTAACAATATGGGCACTACATGGGTACATCAATATAATAAGTGGGTTATACTAATAACAATAAGGGGTTACACTAGTAGTATAGGGGCCTAACATGCCCCTCTCCTTCAAAAAGCGTTGTCCTCAACGCTTGAGTAGTTCTTGATGCTTCTGTATAAAATTCTTGTCCTCCCATGTGGAATATTCAGCGGGTAAGTTCTTCCACTTGATGAGATACTCTGAAATTGATCGATTTCGTAGCTATCGGGTTCTTGTTTCTGTGACTGCTCCAGGTTCCAATATGATTTTTCCTTCCTCTTCAATTTCTGGAAATATTGCTTGAATTGGGATCTTTTGCAACTTTTGAATAAGTGGCCATACTTCTTCATCCTTCTTCCATTCATCCCTTTCTTCGTTTATCCAATCTGGTTGGATAATATAAATAGCACAAAACAATGCTTCCACATCCTCATCCTTGAAGAGTCTTCCCATTCGGTAAGGTCGCCATTTTTTAAGTGCATGTAGTATTGCCAACATTTCCTTCTCATAAATAGCTTGCTTGAGATGTAGTAGTAAATATACCCAATCACCTACATCAAAACATTTTTCACTACGATGTTGATCTACCTGTTGTTTCATTTGATTTTGCACCGAAGTGGCGTTATCCTTTAAAAGTTGGAGAACTTGTTGTTGATGCTCGATGTGATCTTTCTCTGCTTGAACCTTTTTCTTCTTGATATGTCCTTCTATCTTTTGAGGAGTGGTAATTTCTTCTAGTCCTTTACAAGATATGGTCGGATTCATTTCTTGATGCTCGATGTGACCTTTCACTTCTTGAACATTTTTCTTCTTGATGTGTCCTTCTATCTTGATAGTTTGAGGAGTGGTAATTTCGTCCATTGAATTACAAGATATGGTTGGATTCATTTCTTCTTTATCGATGTGATCTTTCACTTCTTGCACCTTTTTCTTCTTGATATGTCCTTCTATCTTGAGAGTTTGAGGAGTGGTAATTCTTTCCAATGCTTTACAAGATATGGTCTGATTCATTTCTTCCTTCTCTGGCGTGGTGTCCTAGCGTATATCCTCTTCTTTTGATGTTTCTTGATCCTTTTCTTCCTCCTCTTCATATTCTATGTAAAATAATTTCTTCTCATCACACCTATGACCTTTAGTGCATTTGCTATCACAATTGTAACAAAGCCCTTTTTCTCTTTTTTCTTCCAATTGTTGTGGTGTAACCCTTGTAGGTTGTGGAAGGCTGGGAGAAACAACACTTCCATCTTTATAGTTGTGAGGGGTATGCTTCTTGGTTTCCATAATTTTGCTTTCCATTATGTCACAAAGCCCTTTTACTCTTTCCAATTGTTGTGGTGTTTCTCTAAAGAAGGTGTTACTCTTTGTATCCTCATAATGTGCTATCATTTCCTCCGTGAAAATTGACCACGTAACAAGTTTTTTACGAGAACAAAGCCCTTCATACCATAAAAATTGATCTGGTTCTAAACATGAAGATGCAATACATACCTTTTGTAACAGTTGTACACCATGTAGATCAAAATATTGCTCCATCTGAAGTATCCAATTTACCGGATCCTTGCCATCAAACTTCATCATCTTGCTTTTTCTTGATTTTAGGAGCTCGACCTTGAAATGACTGTAACTCTGTACTTTCAGATCTTTAAGTTCTAAAATTGTGAAATATAGTAGCCCTCTGTGTCCTCTTTCCAATGACACCAGTCTGATCCAAATTGGATTCTCTAAGAAAGAGTTATACACAATCTCCCAAGATGACCTGATTATAGACCTTTCCAGAAGAGCGCAATTGTATGAAGTGCCACGTGTCACTGTTTCAACCTTTGGATCTAAAAAATGCATACAAGAAACTACAGTCCATCCTCTTTCTGTACCTTCTTATGAAATTTCAATCCGATCCCCAGAGAGAAAGTTATGACGATTTTCCCCAGGTCACCTGTTTTGAATGTAATTCAGGAGTCTGCAAAAAGACCAACTTCCTCAGATCATATCTCCGCAAATATCACGTGAAACGCTCTGAAATTTGGATCCAAGGTTCAGCGCGATTTCTTCTCAAATGGGTTTTTGTTACAACTTCTGAAACATCATAGAACAAAAGTTATAGCAAAAATTCCACGATGACCTGTTTGGAGCAACGAAACCCTAGAATCCAAAGCTCTGATACCAAATGTTATGAAACCAGCTCAAGAAAAGATAGGAAAGATAGATCAACGCCTTAGAATTCAGCCTCTTCGAGGGGGCAACCTCCTTTACATTACATAAATGAACAATTCTTGGATGATACAAATGAAAAGACCTCCTTTCTATATATAGGAGTCTAAGGTGTTATAACATAATCAGAGCCGACATAACAATAATAATGTAAGGGCACAATAATAACAATAGTGGGCTTCTATGGGGCACAATAGTAACAATATGGGCACTACATGGGTACATCAATATAATAAGTGGGTTATACTAATAACAATAAGGGGTTACACTAGTAGTATAGGGGCCTAACATGGACTCCCTCATTCCCAGTTCACTTAATTATTTTATCATTTCAAGGACCTTTTCTTCCATGAGGCCCACATCCTCTACCTTCTTAGAGTTATAAATTTTCATCAACCTGTGGTTTCTTTCTCTTTCTTCTTTTAGCTCACTGAAAAGTGAGACCGCAAATGTTTGGGGAATAATTATCCCTCCTTCAATGAATTTATAATAGGATATTAGGCTAGGTTGTGGACTAGCTCCTCGAGCTCTGGTAATTCCTTGTCAAATGTTTTTGGGGAGGCTACTACCTCCTGTAGCTATTGTGTCACATTCTACCCCTCTTGTTGCTCATTATTTCCCTCGTGTAGCTCATTCTGCCCCTCCTATAGCACACTCTATTTTTCCTGTGGCATACTCTACCCCTCCTATAGCTTCCCCTTCTCTTCTTGTTAGAGAGTGGTTGGTGCCTTGGGTTGTTTGAAGGAGGTTGATTTGTTGGTGCCCCTCCTTAAATATGATATATGAGTCTTTGTTGTGGTTTTGGATAGGTGACCTCTTCGATTTTTCTTTTAGCTGGTCCCGCCTCCTCTTTCTTTCTTGGGGACTCCTAAATTGTGATGGGGAACTTTGTGTGAGTTTGTGGCCCCCCTTGGTTGATCCTGGTGCTTTTCTTGGTCTTAAAATATAGGGGGCTTGCCTTTGTCTCTTCCTTTTAGGTTTGACTAGGGTTCTTAAGGTAGCTAAAGTTGCAATGACCTCTTGTCCAATTGGTCCTGGAGACAAACTTGTTTGTTTTGGGGGTATCTCTGTTTCTTTGGGCTTAATAGTCTTCTCAGGACTTGGTTTTTCCTGTTTCTCACCCTCTTATTTTTCATCTTCTTCTCCTCCTACCTTTGCCTCTGGTTCTTCCACTTTCCTTTCTACTTATGTTTCTCTTTCGTCTTCTTCTAACCCTACTGCTTTTGTCGCTTTTGTCCTTTCACTTTCTTCTTCTTCCTATTTTTTCCCTCTCATCCTCCAACACTAGAGGTTGGGGTCTCACCTGGTGTGAGGGTTTGTGTTTAAATGAATGCTTCTCTATCCGTGTCTATGAATTTGGACCAAATGAAAAGGATTCTCAAATTGTTCAAGGCATACTCCATTATTAGTTTAATGAGGCCATGGTGGCCTAGGTGTTGGTGTTTTCACTCTCTCACTTTTTGATTCATGTCCATAATGGACTATAGGAGGAAGTATGGCACACTAACCTTTGATCAATAGGAAATTATACCTCGAACGTGAGTTCATGAAGTAATCTAAAGTGGTAGGAATATACCACACTCAGTCTTCCCTCACAAGAGATGCATTTCAGAATATGGTAGCCACCTCATCCCAAGCATAAGGTAGGCTTTCCCTCTTAACTCCATTCTTGTCATCAATAGGATTTTCATTGGCAGTGAAGAAATTATTTTTAGCAATGACCTGGGTGGCTTTGTCTTCTCTGCTCCATTTGATCCCTAGAGGTAAGGTTCTCACTCTGATAATCAATTTAGGGCTGAGTAAGATAGCCAATCCCCTAACCATAGTGGTGGCATTGTCCTCTATTTGTGAATTCAGAGCCATGGAAAATTCAAATGCAGGGTCATCATCATACCCTTTCAACAACTCGAAGAACCCTAGCCACTTGTGTCTTCTATAGATGTCTACCACGGGAAGGTGTAGGTCGATTCTCTTGGTATCTGAGGGCTCTCTTCTATTAAATACTCCCCCCATTTCTTTTTTTTTTTCTTAGGTAAGTGAGGGAGGGATACTTCTTCAATAGCTTAAGTGTGTAATTCAGTCACAACAGTGAGTTAAAATTCCTTGTTGATGACAATTGCCTACATTCCCATTACTCTACTACCCAAAAAGACCTTTTAATTTCATAATTAGGCTGCTACTGCTTGTAGAATTTGAAGTGAAATTTGCATGCAATATTATGAATGGATGAAGAATATTGTGGAACTTACCTTTCATCAAGTGTTATGGGATGAAGATGGTAATTTGGAGACTAATGTGGACCTCTGTGGCTTTCCTCCACCATCTCAATCTTCCTATAGTAGTTTCTCAACCCTCCTATAGAAGTTGTAGGCTTGCCTGTAGCTCCTTCCTGTAGCAATTGAAAAACAGGGTTCGAAACTCCTCGATGGAACCCTGAGCTTGTCCTCTCCCTAACTATTTTTTAAATGAGAGATTATGTAAAAGAATTCGATGCCCGGTACATAATATGTCAATTTTGGCTTAGGCTTGGAGCGTTGTGGTGACCTCGCAGTCACATAGAGTTTCTTCTTTTGAACCATTGTCCCCACTCTAAGTAATTATTTCTCCTTTTCTCATAATCACCACCTACTATATGTGATCCCAACTTGGCTGATGTGACATATCCACATTGCATGATTTTTTACCATCACCTTTAGTTTATTACCTGAGGATAGACAAGTTAACTAGTCACCTCCAGCTTATTAAGACATCTCCTCTCGACATTTACACATTTTGGTTATTCACACATAGGAAGGGGGTGAGAGTTTTCCATACCTGTGCCTACCTCATGGTCAAACCACTAAAGGGATTTACATGTTTGGATCTAGACCACATCATTGGCATCAAGGGAGTTCACTTGTTGGCTTATTTCCTTTGTATTTCTTCATTGCTCCTCATGAAATTTGAATGTTGTGTTTGTTGTGCGTGCAGGTGCATTGTTGATATTCAATCTACTACTACTAGTGTAGATACCTCCTGAGAGTGATATGACTACTTTAGAGTGGCCTCATAAGTTTCCATATCCCCCCTATTGATGAGAAAAAAAACAAGATCAATGTTTTTTGTGGTGTGTGCACAGGCTGCTACAGGAGGATGTTTTCTTCCTGTAGCAATCCTTTCCTTTTCCTCTAGGGTCTTCAATCAAGAATTTGTAACAAGTCCCGAGGACAATGTTAGGACCTTGATGAAGTAGTGTAGAATTGTAGGAATTAAGACAATGGCCTTTGTGTATTTTTCCAAATTTTTAATAGGGGTAAGAGAAAGTGGAGGAATTGAGTGAATTTTTTTATCAAATTCGATGGTTGAGTGCTCAATGGATGATAGACCATGGTGGGGGGACCTCATTCATCATTCTAAAGGTCATATGGTCCTTGTTTAGTTGTCATTATCCTTGGATCTCCCTCCTATAGCTTTTCAGAACCCTCTTGTAGCACTACAGGACCTTCCTATAGCAAGCACCTTGAGGATGTTTTCTTTAGTTTGGTCAATTTAGTGTTCTTAAAATGCAAGCATAGATTATCGATCAGAGTTGGTAAACTTGTGAAGTGCAGGTGCACTATATATGTTAGAAGCCTATTCTTTCATTTAATAAGATGGTGGTTATGTCTGTTTTGAGATTTTCATTTTTTATCTATATTTTCATTAGAGTTAGATTCCTACAGTATTTGAAAGTTAATATATTGTTAGACTGAATGAGAGTTAAGCTATTGTGAGAGTTAAGCTATTGTTAGATCAACTTATAAAATTATATCTAATTGATTATTATCTAAAAATTCCTTACGTTATCTACCCTAAATTTGTGAATCTTTATAAACATTTTACTACTATCAAAATAGAGTATTAAAAATCAAAAGCTTGTTCTATGACATATATACAATTCTAAGTTTAAAAATTATAAAAGAAGTTCCTAATTCCAAATCACAGAATGATCTAAATTCTAACTTTGAAAATTATGAAGAGACTGAATGTAATGAAGCAAAAAAATCACTGAAGGACTAGACTATGTGAAAGACTGTAACTATAAACTAAATGTGGAATAATAAGATAATTGAGTTTATGTGAAATAAAAAAAATAGTGAAGTAATTTAGGTTGTAATGAAATGATAACATAAATCAATTGAACAAACGTGATTTCAAAGCAATGAAATAAACATAAACTAAAACCTTAACTATTTGTAGGGCCTCTCCACATCTAATAGGTATGATTCACAATCACATATGTATCGGATTAACAAAGTAACTTCAAATTAATGCAAAAGTGAAAGTCTAGTTTAGAGTTTCTTCATCAATTAACTTAATATTTTCCTCCTCGGTTATTGTTTACAGAGAATAAATATTCATATAGAGTGCATGCACAATTTATTGAGACTTTCATGCCTATGGATCTGATGTTTTAATCCTAATTCAAATATGAAACTTTAAATAGGAAAATCATTATTCATCGATTTTCTATTTGGAAAGAAAATTGAGAAAATGTGTTGTATCTGGCAGCAAAAATCATTATTCTTCAATTTTCTATTTGGAAAGTAAATCGATAAAATGTGTTGTATCTGGACTCTTTGCTGCTACGTGTTAACCTGTATCTTTGATCATGCTGTTGTGCGATCCTTGTGATGAATTGGTTCAATTTAATAAGTGGAGATCCATGAGGGGATCAATCCTCAACTACCCATATTCTTAGTTGTTTAATTAGCGCACCAAAACCCCACGAACCATGGAGGTGGTTGCAGATTTACAAAATGGCTACAGAATCATGTTAATTATGTAGTTATTGCATTATTTAATATAATAATAAGGAACATTAATGCATATGAGAAATAAGATATGTGAAATTTATTACCTTATCAAAATATATGATCTATTTCCTTTATTGAGTTGATAGTGATGATGAAGAAAAGGAAAATGGTGGAAAAACGGTGTCAAAACAAAACAATTTTGGAACTCTACATTCCCCCACACCAAAGATTTTGTATGTCTTCATACAAACTGCAAAATTGATATATTGAACTACTGGATTTGCTTGGATACTTCTGCTAGTACATCTAATTTCATCCTTTTCACTTTCTCTCTAGTAATTTCCATCCTTGGTTTCCTCGTGAGGATCTTGTATTTCAATTTTATGACCTGTTTTTGTAAAGACTCGTTTTCCTTCTTCAGTTTCTTGTTCTTGTTAAACCACAGACTTAGATGTAAGAGGATATTATCACTCTTAGCTATTTGAATTTCATTCTTTGCTTTCAATGCTTGATTTTCATTCTTGGTATACTTGTTTAATGTCTCCAATTCAAAATTTTCTTGTTTTAATATATTGACTACTGGAGGTTCTTGTGGCTCATTAAACTAATTTTCGGCTTCCTCTTGAATTGGACATGATATTCTTGCTGTGTCCCTTTCCAAGGATTCTATATAATCATAAATCTCCTATTACACTGGATCAATCTCTAGTGTTCTTCGTCTTGGACTCTGAGGAGGCAATGTAACAACTGATGATGAAGTCCTTGGTGGTGAAACCCTTGGTGACAAAACCCTTCAATTTTCTTCTTCGACTTCCGAGTTTTCTTCTATTTCTATACTAACATTCTCTGTGCTTTCTGAGGGTAGTCCTTTTTGTTCGAAATAATACTGAGAGGGGGGGGGTGAATCAGTGTTATTAAGTTCTTTTCAATATATCTTCCTTATTTATACTTTTAATTATTCTTCAGATATTGATCGTTACTTTGTATGTCAGTACCATAAAAATAATGAGCATGAACAAGATAAATAGATAGTCACACCAAAGAACACCAGATATAAGGTGGAAACCCATTGTGGGTGAAAACCACCTGCTGCAATATGTCTCTATCTTCTTTCAATTAGAAACTTCTTTTACAATGATATTGTACTGGTGCAGTCCTTTACCAGTGCGCAGGCTGCAATTTGCAGAGAGCTACAACTCTCTCGTTTTCCAGTCTCTCCTGGAAGGGAGCTACAACCCCCTTACTTCTTTCAAGGACCACTTTTCATAAATTTTCAAACTGGATCCAAGAAGATAAAATGATCATAAAGTATAAATGATTCTTCAGAAATACCCAAACCTCAGATCAATACATGTTTTCTTTATACAACAGATCACCCACGCGCCAACCCAAGCACTAGCTATAAATAAATATCTGATCCGGTCACCTTTTAATCAGAGGTTGTATATGCCAGAATCATACCATAATGTAGAGGACATACATGTTATAGAGCACCCAGAGGCTAGACACAAGACAAACCCAATATCCGGACCCAGAGACCTTTAGCGAATCAACAGAAGACGCTATATCAGAGTTAAGGAATGACTGCTACTTCCCTGCGGTTGGCTACTCTCAATTGAACTGCAATACCCCCGAAGCGATGCGGATCTGCCATCCTGCGCGCATTCTTCTTGAATTCGGTTCAGTAGATTGCTCCTTGACAGATCATAAGAATGCCGATCTATTCTCCCTTAAGATCTTCAATTCATAATCGATACCTTGCCACCAGATCCCCTTTTTCTTTATATAGTCATGCTTTTAATAATACCATGAATCGAAACTAGAGGATCCGAAACCTGAGGCGCAACTTTTTTGACCAATTCTCTTAAGAGAAGGCTTAAGCGAGAAAACTATGATAGCGGTCCAAAACCACAAAAGGCGGGCTTTTAACTTAATGCATCCAAACTAATAATATATCGGGTCCAATCCTTATTGCTATCGGCACCTGCCCATCTCATGGTTTATTCCTGACGTCCGATCCGATGGATCGGATGCGACATGCCCCATTAACCAACCTTTATTTATATATCGGGTCTACTCCTCATCGCTAACAATACATGCCCGGTGTCCGATCCGATGGATCGGATGCGATATGCCCCATTAACCAGCCTTTATTTATATATCGGGTCCGTTCCTTTCATCGCTATCGGCGATTTGAAGTGGGAGGCTATTATAAGATGGGCGAACACCGCGGATGCGATTTAATATGAAATGATTTTAATTCCTTCATCGGGTCCGACCCCTCTTATCGCAATCGGAGGATTGGGGTGGGCGACCCTTTATGTATTCTGATATACTGTGGACGCGATATTTTTATAAACCATGTTTTGATGCCTTCATCGGGTCCGCTCGCAATCGAAGGTTTCAACGAATTCCGACGCGCATATATGCCGAACTGCGGATGCGATATTATTGTATATTGCCTTTAATTCTCCCCTCGCGTCCACTACCTCTTTATCGCATTCGGCATTCAGGGCTTTTAAGCATCGGACGCGATATTATTATACGTCAAGTTTAATTCCACCATCGGGTCCGCTGAGTTATCGCAATCGGAGGATTTGAGGTGGGCGACCCTTTATGTATTGTGATACTGTAGGTGAAATCTTGTTATAAACCATGATTGATGCCTTCATCGGGTCCGCTCCCAATCGGAGGTTTCAACGAAGTCACTTAGCCGGACCCTCGACGCGCATGGATGCGATATTAATATAAACCAATTTTTAATGCCACCATCGGGTCCATTGCGATATGCCATCGGGTCCATATGTGCTGAAACATATTTAACTTGTGTTGTTTCCGCCAAAAAGGAAAAAGGCCTTTGATTATTGTAAAAGCATATATATATGGGTTTTACGCACCCAACCAACTCCCGATAATATAAATGCTTGCATATATGGGTTTTAGGCGCCCAAATACCTCTGATAACATTAATACATGCGTATATGGCCTTTCTTCTCTAATACATGAGTATATGGCCTTTCTTCTCTCCTCTTGGCTCTTCTTGTCCCCATCATGGTGTATATAAGAGAAATGACCATCTAAGAGAGGGTTGCCATCAAGTTCAACATATGTTCATAATGCCATAATGCCAACAATCTCCCCCTTTGGACTTGATGGCAACAACACCATCCAAAAAGCACTCTCCCCCTTTGACATCAAGGGCAAAGGGCGGATATCTGCTTCTCCTAACTATTTCTCCCCCTGAGAGCTTGCTCCTCCTGATTTTGCGCCTCTGACTTTAGGACAGAAAGTCGAGCTATTCTGGCTATAAAATAGGAACCACGCTATACTGCCTATATATAATATAATTCAGCATCTTTATTGCCATGGATAGATACAGTTCATTTACCCAACATGTTCCTCCTTTTGTAATACGATAATGCCAACAATGAATTATGCTCCCCCTGAATCTTGTACGCGTATACCCCATCCGAACCTCGCGTACAAGCACCAATCTGAGAATTAACAGCAGGATGATGCATCGACAACCCCCAGCTTCTGCCTGAGGTATTCAAAAGTCTCCCTGGGCAATGGTTTGGTAAATATATCAGCCACTTGTTCCTTAGAAGAAATGTATTCCAACTTGACCTTTTGTTCAAGCACTTGTTCTCTGAGAAAATGATACTTGATCGGTATGTGCTTGGTTTTTGAATGCATGACTGGGTTCTTTGAAATGCTGATTGCACTTGTATTATCACATAATATGGGGATAGGTGGAGTACAAGTGATTTGGAAATCCTGTAAATTCTGCATCATCCAAAGAAGTTGGGTGCAACAAGATGCAGCAACCACATATTCTGCTTCAGCTGTAGATAAAGCAATCGAACTTTGTTTCTTGTTGAACCAAGATACTAAAATGGAACCCATAAAGAAAGCACCACCACTTGTACTTTTCCTGTCATCCACACTTCCAGCCCAATCTGCATCTGTGTAAGCATGAAGTGTGAGATCTGTATCTCTAGGATACCATAAGCCAAAGTTTTGAGTTCCTTGAAGATATTTGAAGATTCTCTTTACTGCCTGAAGATGAGTTTCCTTTGGGTTTGCCTGAAATCTTCCAACTATTCCAACTGCATGCATGATGTCTGGTCGGGTACCTGTCAAATAAAGTATACTTCCAATCATAGATCTGTATGTTGGTTGATGAACTGCAGCCGATTCATCATTTGCACTAAGACTGCATCCTGTAACCATGGGAGTACATACTGGTTTTGAATCTTCCATGCCATACTTCTTCAAAATCTGCTTGAGGTACTCGGTTTGAGACAAGAAGATATCGTCTTTATTTTGTTGGATTTGCAATCCAAGAAAGTATGTCAGTTCACCTAGCAAGGACATTTCGAATTCTTTCTACATTACCGAGGTAAAGTTTTGACTCATAGTTCCTCCATTGCTGCCAAAAATAATATCATCTACATACACAACAAGTATTAGCAACTTGTCATTTTCAATTTTTATATAAAGATTGCTATCTGCTGATCCTTTTGAAAAACCTTGTTGATGAAGATATTTGTCCAAACGGTAGTACCAAGCCCTTAGAGCTTGTTTAAGACCATAGAGAGCCTTCTTCTTCTAAATCTCCATTCAGAAAAGCTGATTTCACATCCATTTGAAATACTTTGAATTTTTGAAAGCTTGAGAGAGCAAGGAACATTTAGATAGCTTCAAGTCTAGCAACAGGAGCAAAAGTTTCTTCAAAGTCTATTCCTTCTTGCTGAGCATATCCCTTACAAACCAGTCTTGCCTTGTTTCTAACTACTTCCCCATTTTCATTCAACTTATTTTTGAAGATCCATTTTGTCCCTATGACATTCTTATCTTTTGGTCTAGTAACTAATTGCCAAGTGTTGTTCTTTTCGATCTGATCAAGTTCTTCATCCATAGCCTTGACCCAACATTCATCTCTGCATGCTTCTTTTACATTTTGTGGCTCAGTGGAGGAGAGCAATGCCAAGTAGCTTGAGGCTTCTGCTATTGTTCTTCTTGTTTGTACACCTGCCTCTTTCTGCCCCAAAATCTGAGAATTTGGATGATTCTTTTGAACATGCCTGGATGGAGTCTTTTCTTCTATCCTTATCTGTTCCTCTGGAGCCTCTTGGGGTTCTTCTTCTTCATTATCAGTCTGATTTGAAGGGTAGTCTTCATCCTCTTTGATATCTTCATGATTTATTTGCCTAGGAATGTATCCTTTTTAATCAACCACTACACCAATGCTGTCAACAATTCTTCCAAGTCTTTTATTGTAACACTTATATGCTTTGCTATAAGGAGAATAACCAAGGAGAATGCCTTCATCTGCTCTAGGCTCAAGTTTGCCAAGCTGTTCATCAGTATTCTTAATATAGCATTTGCTTCCAAAAATTTTAAAATGCTTTACCGAAGGAGTCTTACCATACCAGAGCTCATGAGGAGTTTGAGTGCTGTTTACTTGGACATTTGTTTTGTTGAGAATAACAACCGCGGCATATGCAGCTTCACCCCAGAAGGTTGCAGGAGTTCCAGATTCATCAAGCATGGCACGGGCCATTTGTTGGACTGTTCTGTTCATCCTTTCTACCACTCCATTTTGCTGAGGAGTCCTTGCTGTAGAGAATTCCCTTTTTATTCCATGCTCTTCACAGAAATCGAAAAATTCATTTAAGGTAAATTCCCCACCTCTGTCAGACCTGAGACACTTAATTTTGTGATCTGATTCATTTTTGACTAGGGCTTTGAAGGATTTGAATTTTTCAAATGCTTCGTCTTTGTGTTTCATAAGTCCTAACCAAACAAACCTGGAGAAGTCGTCAATGAATAATATAAGGTATTCCTCTCCTCAAGGTGTCCTTGTCCTAAATGGACCACATACATCTGTATGAATAAGTTCGAGAGGTTTGCTACCTGATCCTTCCTTCTCAGGGAAGTTAGTCCTGGTTTGTTTACCAAACTGACATGATTTGCATATTGTATTCTCTGGAATTTTGATATCTGGAAGATCACGAACTGCCTGATACTTGCATGTTTTCCTTATTTTTGAAAAACTTAGATGCCCCAACCTCCGGTGCCATAACCAGTGCTCATCATCCTTGCTCATATAGCATTGTTGTTGTCCTTCTTCAAATATGTATAGATTGTTTGGAGTTCTTTTGCCTTTGATCACTGTTTCCCCTGTATCAAGATCGCGAACACGACATCCATTTGATCTAAATATTACCTCGGTTCCTTGATCGCACATCTGACTGACACTTAGAAGATTATGTTTTAATCCATCAACATACAAAACATTTCCTGCTTTGACCTTTTCTTTCAATTGAGCAATACCTTTTCCTTTTATGGCAGCAGGAGTATCATTCCCAAATGAAACTTTCTTTCCTTTTTCTAAAGCAGTGTATGATTCAAGTTTTTCTTTATCACCTGTCATATGCTTCGAACATCCACTGTCGATGTACCATTGATTTTCCTATCCTTCTGCATAAAATGCTATCCCACATCTTTCTGGTCGAGGTTCCTTTATTCTCCATGTTCTGGTGCTTGAATCTTGTTCCTTTGTTTGCCGAAACCTACTCGTGAATTCAGAGTCTTCATGACCAAAGTTATTACAGATAGAGCATTCAATTTCATTTTCAAGAGTCGATAAGTTGTTATAGGTCCTTTTTGTAATCCTAGTCATACTTCTTTGCTATTGAGCTTCTTTAGTCATGATTGTTTTGTAGGCAACACATTGAGCTGCTTTGTGACCGAAGTTATGGCAAGAGAAACATTGGCCATTGAAGAAACTTCTGCGATTATCAAATTTACCAGTCATATGATTGTGATTTCTATTTTCATCCATTCTTGAGGTAAATTGAGAGGATCTTGGTTGATTGTATCTTTTTTTTCGTCCTTAAGGTGAATTGTCCCTGATTTGTCTGGTAGTATTTGTTTATTCTTGATGAAATTTGTCCCTGTTTTACCTGGTGATCTCTGTTTGGCTTTTGCTCATATCTTCTTGCAGCATCGAGATAACTCTTCGAGGTGGATGCTTGAGATGTTTCTCCATTATACCCCAGACCTGTCTTAATTAGAGGAGAGCGTTGTACATTGATGATCTCATCCAGAGTTTCAGATCCTTTAACAAATTTAAGATTGAGAGCCTTTGTTTTCTCAATTTCTTTTCGAAGCCCAACAATTTCACATTCTAACTTTTCAAGAGATTGTTCCTTTTCATCAAGTTGGATTTGCAGAGTCTCAATGATCACATTCTTTTCTTCTAAGCATGTCTTGAGTCTAGACATCTCCTCATAATAGCTATCTATATCTAGAGCATCCATGTAATCATCATCTTCAAAAGCCATTAAAAGTTTATAGGGATTACCTCGTTCATCTTCATCGCTATTTGATAGACCATCACTGTCTTCATGGGTGTAATATCTCTTCTTATTTGCATTCTGTTTCTTGTTCCATCTAACAGGTTCCTTTCCCTTGTCAATCTTATCCTTATGAGGACATTTGGCAACATAGTGACCTACTCTTCCACAAGCAAAACATTTGAAGGGTAACTTACCTTTGAATCTGCCCGTACCTCATTGAAGATTTCTGGCAAAATTTGATTCTTCTTCTTCTTCTGACACATGACTTGATTCAAGGTACTCTCCTTTGCCTGAAGCCTTGAAGGCAGCTTCTCTCCTATCTGAAGGGCCTCCTTTTCTCATTTCATAAGTAGTTAGAATTCCATGCAGCTGTGACATGGTGAGAGTTCGTAGATTCTCCTTTTCTTCTATGGCAGACACTTTAGATTCAAACTTGGTGGACAAGGATCTTAGAACTTTTTCAACCACAATAGCCTCTTTTATTTCTTCACCCAAGTTTTTCATGCAGTTAACAATCTCATATACCCTAAGGAAATAGTTAGCCACACTTTCATCATTATACATTCTGAGATTCTCATACTGAATCCTGAGGGTTTGAAGTTTAGCACGCTTTACCTCTTCATCTCCTTCGTAGCTCAAGACAATCTTGTCCCATATTTCTTTTGCGGATTTATACTGCATAACCTTTACGAATTCTGATTGAGATAAGCATCCCAACAGAGTATTGTCTGCTTTAGCATTTGTTTCATATTTCTTTTTCTCGGCCGGATCTGTAGGAGTAGCTGAAGGAAAAGTGTAGCCTATCTCTATGGTATCCCAAACTTCCGTACTAAGAGATTGAAGATAGGTAGTAACTCTTACCTTCCAATAATTGAAGTTTGTCCCATCAAAAATCGGTGGCTTGATTGATGCTTCCCTCTCGTAGTTGCTCATAATGAACGATCTTCTTTCAATCGATCAAGCTTCTCTGAAGGACCTGCTCTGATACTAATTGTTGGAAATAATACTGAGAGGGGGGGGGGGGTTGAATCAGTATTATTAAGTTCTTTTCAATATATCTTCCTTATTTATACTTTGAATTATTCTTCAGATATTGATCGTTACTTTGTATGTCAGTACCATAAAAATAATGAGCACGAACAAGATAAATAGATAGTCACACCAAAGAACACCAGATATAAGGTGGAAACCCAATGTGGGTGAAAACCACCTGCTGCAATATGTCTCTATCTTCTTTCAATTAGAAACTTCTTTTACAATGAGATTGTACTGGTGCAGTCCTTTACCAGTGCGCAGGTTGCAACCTGCAAAGAGCTACAACTCTCTCTCGTTTTCCAGTCTCTCCTGGAAGGGAGCTACAACCCCCTTACTTATTTCAAGGACCACTTTTCATAAATTTTCAAACTGGATCCAAGAAGATCAAATGATCATAAAGTATAAATGATTCTTCATAAATACCCAAACCTCAGATCAATACATGTTTTCTTTATACAACAGATCACCCACGCGCCAACCCAAGCACTAGCTATAAATAAATATTTGATCTGGTCACCTTTTAATCAGAGGTTGTATATGCCAGAATCATACCATAATGCAGAGGACATACATGTTATAGAGCACCCAGAGGCTAGACACAAGACAAACCCAATATCTGGACCCAGAGACCTTTAGCGAATCAATACAAGACGCTATATCAGAGTTAAGGAATGACTGCTACTTCCCTGCGGTTGGCTGCTCTCAACTGAACTGCAATACCCCCGAAGCGATGCGGATCTACCGTCCTGCGCATATTCTTCTTGAATTCGGTTCAGTAGATTTCTCCTTGACAGATCATAAGAATGCCGATCTATTCTCCCTTAAGATCTTCAATTCATAATCGATACCTTGCCACCGGATCCCCTTTTTCTTTATATAGTCATGCTTTTGATAATACCATGAATCGAAACCAGAGGATCCGAAACCTGAGGCGCAACTGTTTTGACCAATTCTCTTAAGAGAAGGCTTAAGCGGGAAAACTATGATAGCGGTCCAAAACCACAAAAGGCGGGCTTTTAACCTAATGCATCCAAACTAATAATATATCGGATCCAATCCTTATTGCTATCGGCGCCTGCCCATCTCATGGTTTATTCCTGACATCCGATCCGATGGATCAGATGCGACATGCCCCATTAACCAGGCTTTATTTATATATCGGGTCTGCTCCTCATTGCTAACAATACATGCCCGGCGTCCGATCCGATGGATCGGATGCGATATGCCCCATTGACCAGCCTTTATTTATATATCGGGTCTGCTCCTCTCATCGCTATCGGCGATTTGAAGTGGGAGGCTATTATAAGATGGGCGAACACCGCGGATGCGATTTAATATGAAATGCTTTTAATTCCTTCATCGGGTCCGACCCCTCTTATCGCAATCAGAGGATTCGAGTGGGCGACCCTTTATGTATTCCGATATACTATGGACGCGATATTTTTATAAACCATGTTTTGATGCCTTCATCGGGTCCGCTCGTAATCAGAGGTTTCAACGAAGTCCGACGCGCATATATGCCGAACTGCGGATGTGATATTATTATATATTTCCTTTTATGCTCCCCTCGGGTCCACTACCTCTTTATCGCAATCGGCATTCAGGGCTTTTAAGCATCGTACGCGATATTATTATACGTCAAGTTTAATTCCACCATCAAGTCCGCTGAGTTATCGCAATTGGAGGATTTGAGGTGGGCGACCCTTTATGTATTGCGATACTGCGGATGCGATCTTGTTATAAACCATGATTGATGCCTTCATCGGGTCTGCTCCCAATCGGAGGTTTCAACGAAGTGACTTAGCCGGACCCCCGACGCACATGGATGCGATATTAATATAAACCAATTTTTAATGCCACCATCGGGTCCGTTGCGATATGCCATCGGGTCCATATGTGCCGAAACATATTTAACTTGTGTTGTTTCCGCCAAAAAGGAAAAAGGCCTTTGATTGTTGTAAAAGCATATATATATGGGTTTTACGCACCCAACCAACTCCCCATAATATAAATGCATGCATATATGGGTTTTAGGCGCCCAAATACCTCCGATAACATTAATACATGCGTATATGGCCTTTCTTCTCTAATACATGAGTATATGACCTTTCTTCTCTCCTCTTGGCTCTTCTTGTCCCTATCATGGTGTATATAAGAGAAATGACTATCTAAGAGAGGGTTGCCATCAAGTTCAACATATGTTCATAATGCCATAATGCCAACACTTTTGTTGAGTTGAGTCTGGTACTTATTCTCAAGGCCATGGAAAGAGTCTTTTGAATTTTCTTCTTTTTTGTTTTATGCTTCTCTCCTTGTGATGGAGTCTCTATTTCTTCTCTGGCTTTCTTTCTTCTAACATTTCTTTTGTTCATTTTCTCTAAGACTTCTACAAGTGGTATGTCATATTTTGATAAATTCTGTGGCTATTGTGGCTGCTCAATTTTCCATTTCCTTCCCCTTTTAGGTCTGCCACTATTTGGTTGCCCATGAGTTTCTTCTTGAAAGTGATTTCCAACTAAAAATCTCTCCCAATTATCACCTATGTTTTGGAGATAAAATTCATCAAGTATTTTAATGAGACCATGGTGATACATTGTATTATCTATAAACTGAATTCTCCTTTGTACATTTCCTGATATCTTCCTAGGACTATTCAATAAGAAATATGGAAGGTTTATTTCATTTTCTTCAAGGAAATTCATTAGCAGTCGAATATGATAGAAGAAAATACACCCAAACCTTCCTTCGCAGGTAACAAACTTTTGAATTATTAGAAGTAGGTTTCTCCACTTATTTTCCAGTGTTGTGCTTAGCATGCCCTTTTTCAAAATGGTAGTGTACATGCTTGTCCTTTTCAATAAAACCTTCCAATCCCCTGTTCTTGAACCATTTCTCTCCAATCCGTGGTATTCCAGTGCGTTAACAAGGTTAATCCTCTCTCCAAACAGAAAATACCCATCTAGCCAAATGATTGGTTCTAGCAACTAAAGTGACAATCAACTAGACATCTTCCTAGATTATAATTTAAAAGTAGAATGAGAGAGATGACCTACCTCACTCTAATTCTATTTCGATTTCCTTTGTTGAGATCCTTGAACCGCTTGTGTCACGGACTTGGTTCTGCTTCTTTCAGCTCTTATGTACCTGCTCAAGTGATCAAGGGACAACAAAGCATGCCAAAACCAATAAAAAATCCAATAATAACCTACTTAGATGATCAAGGAATTCCAAGCTAATACATACATGAACATATATATTTTGGGAAGATGAACCAGTAGTTGTATATTATTTAAAGAATAAAGGGAAGCATACAACCATAGCCTTGACATTGAAAGGCTCTCCTTGAGTGGTAATCCAATTCCAAGCCAATAAAATCTCTAAACACTCCATCTCCAAGTCTAATGAATAGCCTCTAAGCACAATCTCAGCATACGGGTGCAAATGGACATAGACCAACCATTTGGGAATCAGAGAGGAGGAATTTATAGGCTGGCAAAGGGAGTTAGGACTTCTCCAAAGATAGGATTAGGCCCATATCTCGAGGAGGTAGCTCATAGGGATGAGACCAAGAGGTACAATTAGGAGGATTCGACCTCATCTATGTGAAACCACCTCCAGCTTGTCGCTCTGGAAGCTTCTAGATCACAAAGCTTCTCAAAATCTTTGGGAAAAATTCCTTTTTGATACGATTGCGAGTATGCAAGGGAACAGAGTGATGCCATCGCTGGCATAACACAGTGCAACTGGTGATCATTGCGATTTTGAACTTCGTAAGGGAAATTACCCTCATTTTATGGTTTTAAGAGCCATTTCCTCAAGGAAAGCTCCAGAGATTTTCGAAGCAAAGTTAAAGGAGGCATCTGAGCTGTATACATGGATGAGTATACTGTATAATGATCATGTTTTAGGCACTTCAAGGTATTTCAAAGGGAATTTTAGGAGGCATGACAAAATACTATGTAAAAAATACCCCCTAAATCATGAAGGCAGAACAAGGAGTGATGCTTGAGATGCTTTACGATATTTTAGCAAGGACGAGGACACGCACTATCAAGAGAACTACAAATCAAGTACACATATACATATACATATCTAAGATCAAGACTTGAATCCATGGCATGGATGCAGCCATCTAGATGATGAAGACTATATGATGGTATGGGTGTAGCCATCCTGTTATAGGGAAAAGTGTCTATATAGAACTGCTCTATCCCACTAAGGTGTGACAGCTGCCTTAGAAACAAACAGAGAAAAACTACTTTTGTATTTCCTTTATGAATTATAGATAGAGAGGAATAGAAAGAACCAACCTGTGTCTTGCGCTAACCCTTTAATCCAATCCCTCTCTTCTTTGATAGTCTCCAGTTACCTGCTCCCTTGCTTGCCCAGCTTCACAAAGTATCTGTAAGATCACAGAAGAAGAGCACTATACAAAGACATGGATCTATATTCATAAACAACTTAGGATCAGATTTAAGTTAACCATACAAATGTAACAAGCATCAATGATACAAAAGCATGGAGGAAAACTCAAATAGTTTTTATTGATAAACAAGAAAAGATCCAAGATGAGTTACAACCAGTCGTTCCGACCCAGCATCAACCTCCCAGCAAAGAAGCCCCTCTTCACCTCAAACAAAGCATAAATCACCCAACAATCTGATGTTTGTCTCTAGAAACCAACAACAATTCCTTACAAATTGCAAAATTCTAGCCTCTTGGATCTATGGGATGAGGGATCCATATATAGATATCTGTAAGGGGGATGAGTCAGCTTGTGATTTGATTAGTGTCTTCTCTCTGATAGTTCTTGCTTCCACTTGGAGACTGAAGGCCTCTTACTCATCCTTGGTCGAATTCAGTGAGGCAAGTGTCACTGGAGAAGATTCTGGAAGCTTCCATTGTCTCTCCACCTCACGGAATGACACTGCCATTTGTCATTTCTCGCCCATCGCACCCCACAGAAGGGACTTTTGAAATGCAACGCACCCTCACAGTGTATTTGGGTGCAATGCAGCGCACCTAGCCAGTGGAGCAGCTGAAATGATCCTGTTTTGACCAATTCTGAGCAGTTTCTCATGGAGAACTTCTGGGAGAAGCTGTAATATGTTGACCTTGTTCCTTTAGGGGTTAGAACAACACTCTTAGGGACTTAGGAGCCCTTTATTTATGGACATTTCATGCTTGGGGTTGTAGGGCCCAAAAATGTCTATAACACATCCAGATAACAAGGATCATCATATATATAAAGTCTCACGGTATGGTCACAGCCATCTGTATAGTAGAAACATGTGTACAATCATAATGACATATAAATCCATGCAACCTGAGTCATAACAGACAAGAATCAGGGTCTTGCACTCCATCCCGACTCGATCAATGTATGAATCCTAACACGCGAATAAATGTGTTGAAGTCGAACATGCTAGAAAACCACCTGATTATCAGCCAATGATGTGGACTATTAACAGGTACGAGAGAAACCACTAATAATGACAATGGCTCTCAAGGTACAATGGTACAATATGTGAATGTAATAATTAAGCTGAGGTCAAACACTTGTGGAATCACCCAATCGAAAGCCAATAATGAAGACCTATTGTTGGATGCAAAGAACTGACCATTAGGGCATGCCAGCTCTAAGGTGTTGAAAGGGAGTTCCTAAGTCATCTTCCTGGATAATGAGATGAAGTTGTCATGAAGTGACCCATCTAAGGAGGGCAATAATGAATCCCCCATCATCGACATGAAACAAGGAATAAAGTGGAATAATATTCAGGATTGTAGCAATGACTCAAATAGTGTATAGGTAAACAACTATAGATTGGACTTCTCTTGAACATATTGGCGACATGACTATGGAGTGTGGCAGCATCTGACTCGACATAGGACTAAAGGCCATGATGAAAGTGTGGAATAGTCAAATGAGAGGCCAAATGGATCACCCATTCTTGGGAGGACAAGTGACTGAGTGAGGATATCCCAAACCCGACACGAGAGCGAAAGAGTGTCATGTTCAAGAGCGACATCTTGCCTATATAAAGGATGTCTCATCTTCATTTTTCCCTGCTATTTGTAGTGAGTACCCCAATTATTTTTATCACAATCTTGAAGAGGGTAGCATATGCTTGTTGATGAACACTAGTATTGTAGCAAGAATGTTGCAACTCCTGGGGCTACCAACTTTACTTTATCAACCCGGGCTACGTACAAACTAGGAGGTGACAATGTTGTATACACAAGTAGATGTGATCGGTCCACTCTTTGTCACTGATGAGCTCATGATAGACCACTATGATTTCTCAAACTCCTTCTATTGATTTAGAAGGAGTTTGATTACCAATGAAGAAAAGGGAATTTTGCACTAATTGGGAGAATTGAAATATTATCTACTGCAGTAAGGAAAGACTGAAATCAATGCTTTAAACATACCACTTATCCAACTAATTGCTAAGAGATCTTGATTTAGAAGAATTCTAAGCAAACATGTGGATAATTCTAATTGTCCTAGGCATGCAATCTTAAATAACCAAACATTCTATTATTGTGCATATAAATGAACATAATAACTCTTTTTCCTTTTTGTCCTTTTTTTTATGAAAATGTGAATGCTAAATCTTCTTGGTGATGTGGTAGGTGGGTTAGAGGTGGTGATGGAAGGTCAGATTGATTGGGAGGCAAGTATGGGTCTTCTCCTATCTTCCTGGATGCTTTTTTCACAAATCGGCCTCAAAACAGGCCACTACAGGTCGTCCTACAGGATGTCCCAATGCTTCCTACAAGATGTCCTCATGCTCCTACAGGATCTCTTGTATTCCTACAGGATCTGGCTGAGAGCAATAGGAGTGATTTGGAAGGTGGTATAGATCTTAGGGAAGGTGAATGATGGAGGAAATAAGCCAAGGGAGTTGATGGGCCTCTAAATTAGACATAAATTAAGGCCCATGCCTCTAAATTAAAACATAAGTTAAGGCATATGACCATCCTTTAGCACATTAAACCTCTATTATTGCATTAGATAATTTATTCTTAACTTTAATATATTTATTAGGAAGGTTCATGAATAATTGAATATTTGTACCTAATATTATTTATTTTTTATGGAATATTATGAGAATATTGGGCATATTATGAAGAGTTGCAGGAGGAGATAATTTAGGGAATTTTTCCCTACTACTAGAGGATAAATATTAAATAATAAGTCAACGATATATTATGGAATTATGGCACAAATTGTGGAACTCCATTGATTGAGAAAATATAGGAATGTGTTCCACTAATCAAGGGAGCAGATCCACCAATCAAGGGAGAAGATCCACTAATCAAGGGATTTCGGTGGGGAAGGCTTCCTCCATCCATAGTGAATGATTCTTAATAATTTTTAATAATTACCAAGTCGAATTTGCCTCTAAGGAATGATTGAGAAAAATCTAGAAATGTGTTCCCTGCCATTTAATGCAAATTCCTAGTATTGGGGACTAGATCCACTAATCAAGGGATTTTGGTGGGGAAAGCTTCATCCATTCATGGGGAATGATTCCTAATCATTTTGTATAAGTACGAAGTCGAATTTTCCTCTAGAGGGGGTTTTTTTCATTAGTGTTATTGTGGAGAGAGCTTGTATTTTTGCAGCTCCATTGTATTTTCTTGCAGGGATATAATTCTATTGATGAAAATAATGAAGATTGGTGTCATGTTCAGCTTCTAAATCTTGTTCTCCTCCATAGGTCTTCAATTTTCCATAGGCTTGGCCATCCTAGGAACCTCAGAGCCCTTTTGTATCATTTTCTTTCCTTCTTTTGACTTCTTATTCACATGCATCTCTAGTTTTTATGTCTTTCTATTTCTGCATTTAGTATTAATGATTTGTTGTTGTAAAATTGAGTTAAATGTTTGATGTAAGTTCTTTTGCAGGATCACAAGCACTATTTCATCCTTGGAAAAGCTTTGGAATTTCATAGTAATCATTAAGCTGCTTGCATTAGTCTTCTTATTCCCAAATCCAGATTGTTGGACCTCCTTTTTAGCAAAGAACAGTAACATTCTGCTATTTTTTAGAGAATGATAACGAGCTTCAATTGACTTGATTCCACTTGCATTAGATCAAAAAAACATTCTAGTTCATAAAAAAAATTACCCCATTGAATTTGTGCTTGATTTGGTTAGGCATTTTTTAGCTTTACTAGTTCACTAGTTCTTGAATTCCTATATTTTTGACTAGTAATGTTTCCTTATTTTTGTAGCATGGGTTAACAGAGGTATTTTGAGTGATTCGACTTGGTGTGGGGGCCTAATACATCATAGTTAATAAAAAAAATTATCCCCTCCAATTTGGATTTGATTTTCTGGGTCATTAAACCCTCGCCAATTTCATCATTTCACAAGGAAACTTCTCCATGCTTCTTGAGCAAAGCCATCCATCTCCCAACTTTGGTTTTGAGTTCTAAGTGATCCAAGAATTTTCCCACTCCATTCCACCCATAACACATTGTTCCTAGGCCTCCCATCACCTCCAACACTTCACACTTTTCTCTTGGTTGTATCATGTAGGTTCATTGTAATTCCTACAGGTTCATCCTGTAGGTTTCTAGTACATCTTGTAGGTTTTCCTAAAATGGCCTGTTTTAAGGCCGAATTGATGGAAAACCTCTAGGAAGTCACCAAAAGCCCCCAAAGGGTCTCCCACACCATCCAAATATCTCCTAACCCTTCCAGCCATCCTCCAACATCCCTAATTGACCTACCACATCACCAAACAAAATTAGTTTGCATACTTGATTTTGCATGAAAAGACAAAAAGACAAAAAAATATTTATTTCAGTCCCTTTACTTGCACATTAGTGATGTTTGATGCTTCTTACCTCCATGCTTAGATAGTAGCATTTGTTTCATGATAATTTAGCATTATTGCAAAGCATATTTTCTTGGCAGTTAATTAGGAAATGGTGTGATTTAGCATTGAATTTCTGTCTCTTTCCTTGTACTTTCTTTCTTACAATAGGTTAAGGTTCCATTTCAAAATTTTTGTTTTCTACAATCAGTTTAGTGTTTGAATTTATTCCATGTGCTCCATTACATCATGATAGCAAAGGAATGACACATTGTATGCCGCACGTATAGTGCCAACACCTCTTCAGTTTGTATGAACCTCGGGTTGATAATTAAAGTCGGTAGCCTTGGGAGTTGCAGCATTCTTGTTGCAATACCAAGGCACATCACTTTCTAGCACTGTTGTTGGGGAGGTGTCAAAGTATGCATTGTTTTCTCCCCTAGTTGATTCATGTCTTCTCACTTTTTTGCAAAAAAAAAAAATGTTTGCATTAGGCATATTTAATTTCAAAAGTAGAAAATTGCATTGCATTATAGTTTTCATTCAATCATAAAAACAAAAACAAAATTTCTCCAACACCAACCCACCCCCTATTTGATCACATGGTGCAGTAAGAGCCATATCAGCATTCACTTTTGCAAGTAGAAGAAGAAGATGGAAAATAATGTAGAAGAAATGGATGGAGATGATGACAATGAGGAAGATCCTCTCGGATTTCCCATTCAAGATACTGATGGTAGTGTGCACATGAAGAAACTCCCTCCATCTTTTCTTCCAAATTCACAGTCTAAGGTCAGAGGATCTAGAAACCTTTCTCTTTGAATTTGAGATTGTTTGTAGATCTTATGGTTACTTATTGAAAACTGAAAAATTGACATTGTTTCCGGCAACATTAAAGGGTAGAGCTCTTAAATTGTTCATGAGTTTAAGGACTAATTCAATAAGATCATGGAATGATATGCAAAAGTTATTTCTAGAAAAATACAAAGATCATGATCTTAAAGAAGAAATATTTAGAATGAATCAAAGAGAAGATGAGAGTCTGGAGGATCTAATAGAGAGGTTCATGTATAATCTTAAGAGGGAAAAACTACATAATTTAAGATCCGACACACTAAAAACCCTCTTACTTAGAACAATTAGGGATGAGTGGATTGATCTCCTTAATCTCATAAGTAGAGGTGAGGTATATCAATTATCATTGAGGAAATTTGTGAAACATGCAAACGCATATCAAGAGGAAAAACAAGAGTAGGTAAATCAACATCAAGATCGGTAAGTCAAGATAAACTTGGAAATTTATTTGATGATTTTAAAATAGAAATTTTTAGAAATCTAACAAAACAACTAGAAATGTTAAGAATGAAAGATGAAGGACAAGAAAATGTTGATATTTGTTTTGCAGAATCATGTGGTGTTAAATGTTGCTCCTCATTACCAAGGTTGAAGTAATTTCACCAAGAGGACAATGGAGGATTTCAATTGTCAATGCAACAATGTTATATAGCTCCAAGAGGACCATGCCAGCCTATTCAGCCTTATATGATGCAAAAGCCTAATTCACAATTTCAAGGTTATGCATATCCACCTCAAAGTAATTGGAACACACCCTTTCCTTGGAAACATTGGCCATATCGACCCCAGAACCAATCTTGGCAACAAGGTTGGCAAGGAACTTATGGGATCCATCCACAATATCCTCAGTATTTTCCTCAATATCCTCCATACCAAACTCCATGTTATCCTTACCATTCAACTCCACCACAACCACAACCCCATCCACATCCATCTCAAAAATACACTCCCACTCAACTACCTCTACCACCATCCAAAACCCACACATTGAAGTAGCATAGCCCACTTACAATGCTAAGGTACAACACTTCCAAAAATCTCCTCTTGAGATAAATGGTATTCACCGTAACTCAGGAAGAGGATTGCCAAAAAGATATCATCTTGATATCATTGAAGGATCACATCCAAAAGAAGAAGATTCAAATAAGAAGACCACATAACCATGGGCTGCGATTGATGAAGAGCAGACATCAAAATTAGAGAACAAGAGAACTCCCTCATGGTTACCATCAAATCCTCCAAGTATTCAAGAGAACAATCAACAAAAAGAGGAATATTTGAAGGTCATGGTAGAAGAAGACATGAAGAATTTTCTAGATCAGAAAAAGGACCAAGGACATCACAACTATATTGAAATATGGTTCCAGGCAGTCACTAAGTTGTAGCATCACTCTCTTCCTCAACTATGATTGATCCTTTCAAAGTCAAATCATTTGGTCTCTAAAATCCATATACATGTCAACGCATACATTTCAAGCCTCCACATCATTTTTTCTATCATCTTGATGTGCACATGGCTCCATTGGAAGTATTCTTATACTTGAAACTGATTTTGTTTTCCAAATAGGGTAGGGTAGAAGAAAAAAAATTGAAAAATAAGAGAAAAAATAAAAAGCTAAGGTGAAAACCTCCTTGGAGACACCTTAGATTAACTCATTGATTGAAAACCTCCATGAGGCGGTCAATGGGTTGAAAAAGAAGAAAAAATAGAAAAAATAGAAAATCCTAGGTGAAAACCTACTTTGAGGCACCTAGGGAGACCTACTAGTTGAAAAGCTCATTGAGGCGGCTAGTAGGCGTAGAAGAAAAAAAAATCCTTGCTCCATGCATGCGTGTACTCTCTAACATCTACAAGAAACAAAAACAAGTTGGTACCAAAAGGAAAATTGGTCAAGCCTAGTCAAAAGAAGTCAAATTTTGACTTTCTCCTACTTCGCTCTAATGCTCGAACAAGGCCAAGGCCATGCCAATCCATCACCCTCATCTATTTTCACCATCCACCCATCATTATCAAGCTTCTACCACTCATTCTCTTTGTTGTCCTAAAAAACTATAGGATGCTCTATTTTACTGTAGGATACAAAAATACATAGAGTAGAAATTTTTTTTTTCCATAACTTGAAAACCATGCATCCATTTTCCAAGTTGTTTTGAGGGGGAGATGCATATGGATGATGGTAAAATGCTCAAGGAATTTCAGCAATTCCAGTGCATAGTTTCCAAGGAATTGGCCTCCATCACCTTCACCCATTTTTGCATTTTCTCAATATCTCTGCATCCATATATTAAAACATTGTTTCATGGGGAGATGCATATGGATAATGGTAACATGCCCAAGAAATTTCAGAAAATTCTAGTGCACGGTTTCTAAGAAATCGGCGTCCATCACCTTAATCCATTTTTAGTTTTTCTAAAGATCCATGTAGCCATTGACCAACATTTTTCTATGGGGAGGTGCATAATGATGATGGCAACATTCTCAAAAAGTTTCAGCGCAATCTATTCTACCGTTTGGGAGATATGGACAAAACAAGTCGTTGTCCTATAAACCTATAGGATACATAACAACACCTATAACATTGGTAATGAGAAGTTTTAAAGAAGATCTTGAGGTCAAAGAAGCTCCTCCAGGGCTTAGCAGTAGCATCAGGATCATCAGCACCACCATCCAACATCTGCACATCAACATCAACTCAACAGCAGCATGCATATCTCTCCAGCAACCATTAGGTAGGTATAGGTATGCAATATTCTTGACCTCTTCTCTTGAGCATATTATAGTTAGAATTTTTTTGTCAATGCATGAGAGATCAGGTTTTATAAGCTAAGGATTCGTCAACAGTCTCAGATGCCTTCAGCTAGTTAATTGCAACTCACTCCTTCACTCATGTAATGTTGAAAAGTCAAATTATGAAGGGTGATGATTTCAAGGAATGAGGACAGCAGTTAAAAAAAAGAAATTTTTGCAAAGGCCAAGGTCACCACAACACTCCAAGCCCTCCATCCACCTCATATTCACTATCTATTCATCATTCATCCATCCCATTTCATTCCTGAAAAAAAAAAAAAACAAAGAGAGCATCCTCTCCATTTTCATGAAATTTCCATTTGCAGGTTAGCAAGAGGGATGGTCAAAGAGCAAAGGAGGATCACAAAGAGACCCCTGTCAGTCACATTTTTATTTTACCACTCATTACCATTCATTCCTCCACCATTTCTATCATTTTTCCACTCCCTTACTTCAGTTTACAATGGAACTATGTTTCTACAGGATGATCCTGTAGGAATTACAGTGACCCAGAAATCATACAGGAGGTGTCAAAATGGTGGAACAAGGTAGAAAAAGGTTGGTAAGGATATGGAAGACCTTGATAAACAAAAAAAATATTCAAAAACTCAACTTGAATAAGGGAAAGAAAGCAAGCTAATGGTCTCAAGAAACAATGATTTTTCTTTGAACAAATATGTTTTTTGGCTTGTCCTTGCAGAGCTTACAGCCAAGATTCTTCGTGCACAAGAGATAGGCCACCATAGCCATGGATGAGGCATAATGAGGTCACTAAGTTTCTCAGAGGATGAGCAACACTTTTAGCAGGGGGTATGATGGGCCTCTAAATTAGTCATAAATTAAGGCCCGTGTCTCTAAATTAAAACATAAATTAAGGCCTATGACCATCCTTCAGCACATTAAACCTCTCTTTTTGCATTAGATAATTTATTTTTAACTTTAATATATTCATTAGGAAGGTCTATGAATAATTGAATATTTGTACCTAATATTATTTAATTTTTGTGGAATATTATGAGAATACTGGGAAGATTATGAAGATTTTGGGGAGGAGATAATTTAGGGACTTGTTCCTACTAATGGAGGATCAATAATAAATAATAAGTCAACAAGATATTATGGAATTATGGCAAAAATTGTGGAACTCCAATGATTGAGAAAATCTAGGAATGTGTTCCACTAATCAAGGGAGCAGATCCACCAATCAAGGGAGAAGATCCACTAATCAAGGTATTTCGGTGGGGAAACCTTCCTCCATCCATGGGGAATGATTCCTAATCATTTTCTATAAGTACCAAGTTGAATTTTCCTCTACGAAATGATTGATAAAATCTAGGAATGTGTTCCTGCCATTTAATGCAAATTCTTAGTATTGGGGAGTAGATCCACTAATCAAGGGATTTTGGTGGGGAAAGCTTCCTCCATTCATGGTGAATGATTCCTAATCATTTTTTATAAGTACCAAGTCAAATTTTCCTCTAGAGGGGGTTTTTCATTAGTGGTATTATGGAGAGAGCTTGTATTTTTGTAGCTCCATTGTATTTTCTTACAGGGATGTAATTCTATTGATGAAAATAATGAAGATTGATATCATGTTCAGCTTCTAAATCTTGTTCTCCTGCATAGGTCTTTGAGTTTCCTTGGGCTTTTCTATCCCAAGAACCTCAAAGCCCTTTTGTATCATTTTCTTTCCTTATTTTCACTTCTTACTCACATGCACCTCTAGTTTTTATGTCTTTCTATTTCTGCATTTAGTATTAACGATTTCTTGCTGTAGGATTGAGTTAAATGGTTGATGTAAGTTATTTTTTAGGATAAAAAGAGCTATTTCATCCTTGGAAAAGCTTTGGAAGTTCATATTAATTATTCCCAAATCTAGATCGTTGGACCTCCTTTTTAGCAAAGAACAATAAATTTATGCTATTTTTTAGAGCATGATAACGAGCTCTAATTGACTTGATTCCACTTGCATTAGATCACAAAAATATTCTAATTCATAACAAAAATTACCCCATTGAATTTGCACTTGATTTGGTTAGGAATTTTTTAGCTTTACTAGCTCAATAGTTCTCGAATTCCCAAATTTTTGACTAGTAATGTTTTTTTATTTTTTTAGCATGGGTTAACAAAGGTCTTTTTGAGTGATTCCACTTGGGGTTGTGACCTAAGACATCCGAGTTAATAAAAAAATTTGTCACATCCAATTTGGATTTGATTTCCTTGGTCATTAAACCCTCACCAATTTCATCATTTCACAAGGAAACTTCTCCAAGCTTCTTGAGCAAATCCATCCATCTCCCAACTTTGTTTTTGAGTTCTAAGTGGTCCTAGGAATTTTCCCACTCCATTCCACCCATCACACATGTTTCCCAAGCCTCCCATCACCTACAAAACCTCACATTTTTCTCTCAGTTGTATCCTATAGGTTCACTGTAATTCCTACAGGATCATCCTATAGGTTTCTAGTACATCTTGTAGGTTTTCCTAAAATGGCTTGTTTTAAGGCCGAATTGATCGAAAATCTCTAGGAAGTCACAAAAAGCCCCCAAAGGGTCTCCCACACCATCCAACTATCTCCTAACCCTTCTAGACATACTTCAACATCCTTAATTCACCTGCCACGCCACCAAAAGAAATTAGTTTGCATACTTGATTTTGCATGAAAAGAAAAAAAAGACAAAAACGGATTTATTTCAGTCCCTTTACTTGCAGATTAGTGATGTTTGACGCTTCTTACTTCCAAGCTTAGATAGTAGCATTTGGTTCATGATAGTTTGGCATTATTGCAAAGCATAGTTTCTTGGCAATTAATTAGGAAATGGTGTTATTTAGCGTTGAATTTTTGTCTCTTTCCTTATACTTTCTTTCTTGCAATAGGTTAAAGTTCCATTTCGAACATTTCATTTTCCACAATTAGTTTAGGGTTTGACTTCAGTACATGCACTCCATTACATCATGATAGCAAAGGAATGACACATTGTATGCCGCACATATAGTTCTGACACCTCTTAAGTTTGTATGAACCCCGGGTTGATAATTAAAGTCGATAGCATTGGGACTTGCAACATTCTTATTGCAATATCGAGGTGCATCAGGAGTGTCTAGGACTTCCTTAGAGCTCAAACCAAAGTTTGTAAGATGGTTGTATTTGCTCAAAAAACCTGGAAATTTGTTCTTACGGAATGATGAATTGGTTGAGGGACTTGGTGGCTTTTGGTGATCATGGATGGATGAGATTAGGCTGGGGTTGCTGGCATGAGATCTTCCTGCATTATTGAAACTTTGGCAATACATACATTATTGGCATTTATCCATGAATCATATCAAACAAGAAAGATTTCCAACGAACTTAAGAAAACAAAATTTCATTATTTATTTCCCTATTTCATGCATGGAAATACTTGCAAAAGATTGTGAAACACCATGACATTTAATACAAAGCTGAAGATATTAGAAATGATAACTGAAATCTATATTTGAAAACTAAAAATATGCTGGCCTAAGTAGTAGAAAACTCTAAATTCCATAAGAAATCATAATTCTGTCCTTTTGGGGTTGAATAGGAGTTTTTCCTCAAACCACGGTCCCTGAAGAGAGGAGTGAGGCCAATTCCACCTGCTATTGGCCTTTTTGGTATTTCTTTACCTCTCTAAACTACTGTTGAAGCTATGCACAAATGGATGCAAACTAATCAAATTTACCACTACATGCAATGAAAGAATGGTAAAATAAATTCAACACTTAATCTATGAAATAACCAAAACATACAAGTAGAAGAAGAGAATCCTTTGCTGCTAGGGTTGGGCCCTAAACCAAGAGCTTCAACCCTGTAAGTCAACTCAATGTTGGATCAAGGAAGTTCTCATTCTCATTATCATATCAAAAAATTACATAACAATGTTTTTCCACAGAGCTTGAACTCGAAAATGCTTAGTGCTCTTACATTAAAAAATTGAATCCTAATGAGGCTCTAGGCCTCCTTATTTATACAACTAAAGTCTCCAACGACTTCCTTAAATCTAGGGAGGCTTGCCTCCCAAACCCAAGAAGAACTGGCTATTAACTGTCACTGACTTGGCTGTCCATGTTCTCCATGACTCGGCTGCTTGCAATTCCTAGCTAGTCTGATTTGATTGAGGAATATTCGAATGAGTGAGGATTTAATGATGAGAATCTATCTCCTATAATCTCTCCTCCTTGTCTCATTAGAGTTTCTGCCCTTAATTAGCCAAAATTATCATTATTTTCTCTCAAAAACTTGCAATCAATTCACATTAGACCACTAGACATACGTCTTAATTTTACTCATCTCATTAAGAAAAATATAATTAAAACATGTAACGATTTATGAGAAGAGTTGATTTTAATAAGCTCAGAGGTGTATTAAGGTCCATATAGTTACCCAATGATGGGGCTCATCATAACCCCCCTACTGAAAGTGTTTCTCATCCTCTGAGAAACTTCATCTATTTCCATGCCCTTCATTGCTCTGGTGGCCTCCCAGACATCCCATGCTTCTGTTGTAGTTTCTTCTTCGTGTGAGTAAAATCCTACCTTGCTCTCTATCTCTTCCTACTACTTTCTTTCTTCTTCTTCCTTCCTTCCTTCCAACATTCCTAAAAGCAGTGGTGGGCTGAGTCTCAAGCCAATCCAATTGAATTTGAGTATTTGTATAACTTTCTTATACATGGGTGTTCTATTTAGTGCCTCTCTCATTCTCTGAAAAGAATGGTATTCTATGATTTTCAGGTTGTAAGGCAAGGTGTTCCATCTTATTTTCCAAGCTTACATGTTTTCATCTCCTAGAAACCCAAACATGCCTTCAAAGTGTGTGTCTACTTGCTCTTATGTAGAAAGGTACCTAGGTGCAAGCTTAGGATCATTTGCAATCAGGTTGTGGGTGTCGATGACATCCATTAGATTAGATTGTTTAGCATTGATCATAAGTGGTTTTGTGTCTTCTCTTTCCAATACCTTTTTCATCCCTGTAACTATCCTCTCCTCATGATTCATCCATGATGTTAAGGCCACCAATTGCAAGTCTCCTAGATTTGAATTTGGGTCCCACACATTCAAATCTGTCAAGGCCAAGTTGTGTAGGTAAAACTTAGACATCTTTGTTCTATCTTCCAAGGTGCTTTGACCATAGACATCAATGAATTGTCTATACTCTTGGAAGGGCATAGTGCCTCTCTGTGCTAAAGTCTTAATTTGGAATTGTAGCCATTGTTCCTTGAGATACAAGGCATAAGACTTTGTTGGCATCCTGCACTGGATTGCCTCTAAGGATAAACTAGCCATAGATGCAAACTAGCTTTCCCTTTCTTGTCCCCTTAACCATGAATTCTTTTATTCTAACTAGGCTTTCATCATTGCATCTTTGTCCCTTATGCTGCTCAGTTCTCTACCCATTTCCTTCAATTTTTCCTTCATTGGCCTACATCCTCCACTCCTTTTGATTTGGCAATTTTCATCCACCTATGTGTCCTTTCCCTTTCTTTCTCAAGTTCAAGGAATAAGGGGATGGAAATTTTCTGTGGGATAACCCTACCCCCTTCAATGAACCTGTAGTAAGAGTTGATGTTGGGTTTTGGACTAGGTTCTTTGAGTTCTGGGTCTTCCTTCTTTGTTTCTTGCTGAGTGATACCTTATTGGTCTATTTGATTAGTTTCCTATAGGTTTAACAAACTTTCATGTAAGATGAAATCTAATTCCTGCAATTCTTTTCGTGTCTCCTATAGGAGACATTTTCCCTTTGATGAGGAAGACCTTGTGATAGGCCTCCTAACATATGTGATGGGAGATTTGGGAGAGGATTTTCCTGATGATCCTTCTCCTTGATTTTTCTCAAGAGGAGCTACCTTTTGTTGCTGCTTTGATGAGTCTTCAATAACAATAGGAGTTTTGGTGGGTGTTTTAGGTTTTCCTTTCCTAATCCTTGTGCACTTTCTTGTCCTAAAGTACAGTGGGGTTTATCTTTTTCTTTTTCGTTTTGACTTGATAGGTGTACTTAGGGCAGTAAGAGTAGATGTTTCCTCCTTCTCTGCGGGTTTTGGAGATATCCTTGGTGATTCTTTCCCTTCTTTGCCTTGAACTATAGACCTATGTTCCTCCTTTTGTTCTGTCTCCTCTTTTCCATACTCCTCCTCATCCTTGTCTCTCTTTTTCTCTTCTTTAGTTCCTCACTCCGCTCACTTGTCTATTATTTTGTTTCTTCTTCTATCTCTTCTTCATTTTCCTCTTCCTTTTATTCATCTTTTTCCTCCTCTGTTTTCTCTTCATTTTCTCCCTTTGTTTCTTCATCCCTCTCACTAGAAGTGGGGCTTTTGTCATATTCAAGACTTGAATTTCTCCCTCTGCTTTTATGTCTCTAAAAGTTTTCCATGTAATAGGGAGTCTTAGGTTTTGTAGATCATCTTCTAGGATAAGTTTGATCAAGCCATGATGGGCTAGTTGCTGATGTTTTCCCTCCTACACTTTGATGCTCATATCTATAAATGATTGAAGAAGAAAGTAGGGTATACTTAACCTATTTTGAGAAGGTGTGTTTACTTCAAATCTCAATTCTTAGAGGATTTTGAAATGGTATCCATACACCACACTGTATCTCCCTTCACATGATATATATTTAATGAGGTGGTAACTAACTTCATTCCAAGGGTACAGAATGCTTTCTCTTCTGACCCCATTTTTGTCCTCCATTGCCTCCTCCCCTTCCAAAAATAATTTCTTCTTTGCAAGGGTGTTGTTACCCTTATCTTCTTTTCCCCAAGGTAACCCTAAAGGGAGTGTGATGATTCTGATTATAACTTTTGCGGTGATTTATACTGATAGGCCTTTCACCACAGCAGTGGCATGAGTCCTGGTGAGGAGTATGAGTGAGAGAGAAAAGTATTTGGGCACCTCATCACTCTATCCTCTTATTCTTTAAAGAAACCCATCTAATTGTGTCTTGTGAAAATTCCTACTACAAGAGGGTGTTGATGAATTCTTACTGTGTTTGTGGGTTCCCTCTTGTTAAAATCCCCTATCATCTTTCCCTCGTAATTGTAGAGGCTTGTATGGATATAATTCAATAATTCTAGTGGGTGAGAGATTTAAATGATAACTCTGCAATATAATTCTCCTAGACTACAACTTTTTTAACCAAATGGACGATTTTTCTTCTTTCTTTTTTTTTAATTGTAAAATATGGGAAGGTATAGCTCCTACCTCAATGGTTATTGTCTGATGAGGACAACCTTTGATATCTCCTCCCTTAACGCCCATTGATAATCCTGTAGATGACTTCTCTATATCTTGTAGGTCTTCCTATAGGATCATGTAGGTTTTCCTGTAGGATCCTGTAGGTGCCTCTACGCTGCAAAATTCTCACTGTCTCCTATGGGTGCTGCTTAAAGAAGGCCGATGAAATCCTATTTTCGATGAATTATTGAGATTGATAATTCTCTTTTAGTGTGGGAATCATTGTTTTGTTTCCTTATATGGATGATCGTGTGGGATGGTGTGTTGGCTGTCTAAGTACGAGCACCTCCTTTTGGGTCTTTGGTCCCACTATCGTTCCATCATTTCAGTCACCTCGTAATCATCTCCCACTTCGTTCCTCTATAGCTTAACCACTTTTGGCATCATCTCCTTTTCTCCTAATTTGGGTGTTGCCATGTCTGGAATGGTCTAACTATTTTATCCTCGTCGACTAGCTGAAGCTGCCCAATTTAACTGACCACCTTTGCTTATAAAACCAACTCTTACATAATCCTACATTTTTTATCATATCATGCTAATGAGAGAGCATGAGTAAGATGACATACCTGTGGGTAAGATTCCTTGATGATGATGCTCGTTGGAGAATTATGACCTTGTGTTGTGTATTTTCTACATATTTTTATTATTGGCCTCTTTTGATGTTTGTCTCCTTGGATGTGCAAGTATTGGAGAGTGATGTTGATGATCTTGTTGTTGATGTTGATATTTGTAGGAGCTTCCTTAACCTTGGAATCTTTATGTTGAAGATGGCTGCAACCCTGTGAAATTTCATTTGTGGGATACGCTGCTATAGGATTTCATACACGAAACCTACAGGATGTCCTGTAGCTACCTCTCCCCTAAATGTTCACAACATTTTTCAGTTCTGGAGCATGAGGATTGTTGACAAGAGTAGAGAAGGGCTCCTGTGAATGGTAGGTGAGAGGTATAGCCCTCAGGTATTTTCCCTCTATCCTCTATTATCACCCTCTTCTGTTTGTTTTTTCTTCTTTGAAAACTGTATATATATATTTTTTGAATTGACATATTGGATGGATGCAGGGGTAAGAAGGTGATGAAAGGCATGGTGATGATGTGGTGGAGTGATTAAATTTTTTTTTTGGCACAAGATGGTCATCCCCTTGCTTTAGGATCACTTTTCTTGGGATTCCAAAGCCACTGTAATTCATACAGGAAACTCCTGTAGGTTTTCATGGAATCTTGTAGGATTACAGGGAATCTTGTTCAAAACACAGAGCCTATGTAAACTGAGCGGGAGGAGCTCATAAATGGAAGGATTGATGGAATAATGAAGAGTATGAGATGGAGGAATGAAACTATGGATTGTGTAGGTCCTTTTGTTCCTCTCAAGTTGTGATGATCCTCCTCCTGCTGACCTATCAACAACATTTTCAAAACTTTTTTTTTCTCTCTTTTTTTATTTTTTTTCTTTTTTGAAAACAACTAGTCTACCTCCAAGGAAGTTTTCATCCTAGCTTCTTGCGCTAGGTGCCTCAAAAGAGGTTTTCACCCAGAGATATTTTTATCTTTTCTTTTATTTTCAACACCATTGGTCCGCCTCAAGAGGTTTTCAACCCAACAATGGGACTCAGGTGCCTCATGTAGGTTTTCGCCTGAGTCTCTTTATTTTTTATTTTTTCTCTCTTTTTTCTTATTTTCTTTTATTCCTTTAGAGATTTGATGGGGTAGAAGCTGGGACTTGCTCCACCACCATCACTGTATTGCTAATGCCATTGATGAATTCTTGCTTTGACAAGGGCTTCTTGTAGACCTTTGATATGTACCCATTGACAACTAAAGGGATAGCCTCTGCATCAATGGTTCTTATATGTACTAAACCATTATCATGACATTTTTTTTTGACATAAGGCCATAACCATCTAGTCCTTAATTTGCATTTAAAATCCTTGTATCTGGAATCATATAACAAATCCCAATCACCTTCTTGAAACCATTTGCCCTTTATATTCTTGTCATGCCAAATATTCCTTTGAACTTGAGTCACCTCTGTGTGCAGGAGGGCCTGCATCCTAAATTCATCTAACCCATTCAGCTAGAGCAATATTTCTTGCTATGCCTCGGTGAGATCTAGATCTAGTTGTGCTACCATTCTTAAGTTGTTGTATTCAAATTCAATGGACAACAGGGCATTCTTCCCATAGACCAGATCATAAGGAGTGAATCTTGTGATGGTCTTCGAGGTGGTATTGTAGGCCCAAGTGGCCTCAACTAATCTATCTACCCAATCCTTTCTGCTACTACTAATCACTTTGGTCAAAATGCCTTCCAGCGATCTGTAGGTTACCTCCACTTGCCCATTAGCTTGTGGGTGGTAAGGAGTGGATGTTCGATGCTTGATCTTGTGCTGGCTCAACAAACTTTCAATCACATGAGATGTAAATTGACTTCCTTGATTAGTGACCAATTCTCTAGGGTACCCAAAATTATAAAATACATTTTCCCTTAAGAACTCAAGAACTTTCTCTTCTGTTTCTACTTTGATGGCCTTGGCTTCAACCCACTTGGTTAAATAGTTAGTGCACACAATGACGTACTGCTTTTGCCTAAATGGAGGGTCAATGTGTCCAATGAAATCCATGCCCCACTTTTCAAATGGCTCGAACATCACTTGAGGTTGCAGAGGAATTTTATCCCTTGGGGTAGGTTTCCCCATCCTTTGACACCGATCACACTAACTAGTATGCCTCCTCACATCCTAGTGAAGAGTGGGCTAGTAATGACCAGCTTGGTGCACCTTGAATGTTGTCCTTTTGGCTACAAAGTGACCTCCATAAGGCCCTCTTAATGCCTTGAAAATCATTGCAACAACAATGAGGGATAACCACCCGGTCCGAACCTTAAAGCATCTCCTTTTCCATTTGGTGTGGTGGCTCCGACTGGTTTAACTAGGTCTGGTTACCTTCTCCCTATTGCTATTGGTTTATGATGTATCTTTACCTACCAATAGACAGGGATATCAAATCACTTCTTCTTGCTGATCAGGCAAGAGAATGACCCTTAAGCTGAATTGGGTTCAGCCAAGCCACAACTAAAGTTTTGCCTCCTTGAGGAGAGGACTTAAAAGAATGTATAAATTACTCTAATTTGCAAAATTATTCTATAATGCAAGCAAAAAGAAACTAATCTAAATCCTATCTTTATTAGGCAGATACAAATCTAACCCAACTAAGAGCAAGATAATTAAAGTATTGGGATTTAAATATGTCTTGTTTATAATGAATATCAAGTTAATGAAGTAGTTCAATTAACTGATATTATGGTTACCAAAACACATCCTATTGAGACCTCTTAACTGAAATAATAAACCAACAACATTCAGGAAGTAATTCACAAAAATGATATTAATTATCAAAACAGTAAATCCAATAATTGAATAATGATATGTGGAAATAGTTCACAACACATTACCATTCAATAAATAAGTTTTATAAGACAGATTTTTGAGTAATTAGTTACTCAAAAATGAAAAATTAATCCATAAAAACAGAGATACATAATAACAATATTGAGACAAATTACCCACATTGACAATAGTGCACAAACATGAATAAAATGACACATTCCTGTTACCATAAAAATAAAACTGATATTTGAAACAATAGTATTAGAAATACCAATTTATTGCATCCATCTCTCTGTCCCTAGTCTCCAACAGCTCTTTACATTGCTTGAACTTCTACTTTCAAAGCTAAAGCCACAATAGTGCAAACTTTGCCCTTCATGTATAATTCAAGATACAAAGGGAAAATCCTCAATAATCCCCAGATCTGAGATTTTCTCTCCTCTCTCTTACAACTCTAAATATTACAGTAGTGCTTCTAGAAGTCTAGAATTGCAGAGGAGAGTAGCCCCTTATTACATTCTGCAATCTGTTATTTATAATATTTGTGAAGGAATTCTTGAGAGGAAATTTTGTTGAAGAGAAATCTGCCAAATCCAATTTTATTTGCTCAAGATTCCAATCTTTAATTGCTGGAGCATTCTCATTGATTGAGATCTTTTTTCATATCTCTTCTACTGTTTTCCTACAAAAAGAAATCAAAATAAATTAAGATTTAATCAATAAAATCAAAATATCATTTTTGGCAATTAAAACAAATCCAAACAAATTCTATTTAAATAAATAATTGAAAATATAAGCTCTCTATTGATGTCTGGGATGGTTTGATTGGCCAAGGATATTATTGATGGGCAAATCTGCAATTTAGAAGAGGCTTGGCAAATGAAAATAAAGAAAATAACTCAGAAAATTGATTTTGTTTTCGAAATTCAGAGCTTGATCTTCTGCCTGATTTTGACCCAATAGATGATTAAATCTGTTAGTGAAACCTCCTCAAAAATGTTCTCCTTGATTTTCTCTTTTCAATGAGCCATCATGGGCCTTATTTGGCCAAGTATAACTCAATCTATGAGCCTCCAAAGTTGATGAGTCAAATCTGGCATAAATCTAAAAATTCTGTTGCTGGGCTAAAAATATTGTAATTAAAAACTAATCCTAAATTAGTCTTTAATTAATTCTAATTTAATTACTAATTATAAACTAAACTAATTATTAATTAATATCTAACTAACTATTATAATTAACTAATGTAATTAAAAAATTAATCTAATTAATTATTTATAAACTAATTAATACTAATCTAAATAATATTTAAATTTAAATTTAATTTAATGAATACAATTTTATATTTAAATTAATTAATATAAAATTAATTATTTAAATTAATAAATATTAAAACTAATATAAAAATAAAATAAACTAACCTACTTCACTCATACGTATGAGTGAGTTTCTTGAAACTCAAAACCAAAACCAAAGTTAAAGTTATGAAAGCTATGGTTAGTGCCTTATGCCCCTTCGCATCGGCAAATTGGGAGGTGTCGGGAGGATTGTTAACTTGTTATGTTGGAAAGCTCCGATGCGATATTCCTCGTGTGATTAAATCTTCTAATGAGGGTTGGTTAATGCGATATGTCCCTTCGCATCGGTAAGTCGAGGGAATGAATATTATTGGGGTTTCAAAAATGTGTCAAGTGAAAAACCCTCGATGCGATGCATGCATTTTTTTATGATCGGGATCGAGAGGATTGAGTCCATCGGGGTTTTTAGAAATATGTCACTTGAAAACTCTCGATGCGATGAAAGCCTCCGATGCGATCGGAAATTTGTTTATTATATATTTTTTATTATATTGATATTTTATGTATTGAATTTTATTTTAATTAAATTAATTTTTAATTAATTTAAAATTTGACATTAAATATCAGCTTTATTTTGGTTTTATTTTATGAATTTTAGTTTCTAAACTGCGGCCACTCGTAAAATAAATAAAAAGAATAAAAATAAACTACAGCCACTTGGATATTATGAGTTTTTTAAGGTTAGTAATTGATTTGGAAATTGGAGTAAATTTCTTAAATCTCGATGTTTAATAATTTGGCTACTTAAGTAAAAAAAATCGAAAAATGTTAGTAAAAATTCACTAGGGGTTATATTTAAAATGAATTCATTATTAAGCTAATTTATTTACAAAATGCAATATTGTACATTTTATGCATTTTTAACCCGGGCTAGATAAATGAAGAGACTTCAAAGGAGTGCCATTTATGAACCAGTTGACCAAATGAGGCGAAACAAGCGTCAATGAGAATCTTATAAAAAATTGATTCTAAAAAAGAAATCAAAACAAGAATCGGAAGAAAATGAAAAATTAGCAAAAGCGTAGGGCAATCAACTAAATAAAAATCCAAAAAGGTGTTTAGCCAAAATTTTTATAGGAAGGGTCCCCATTATTTGAAGTAAACACATCAATAATGGGGGGTTGTGTTTTTACCAAAACAATGGCGACACACGGGAGAAGAACCAGTTATCTCTGTTTGATATGAATGAAATTTTCCTAAAATTAAAGTAAAAATAATTAAAGAAGGGAGAATTATGCTTGAAATGCTTGACTAGGTTCATTAGTTTGAATAAAAGCAAGAATCATCTAACTGTAATTTTTCTTAAAATTCCTCATAAATTAAAATATTTCAAAGTTCTATATCAGTCCTTAATTAGTTGTAGAGATAAAGTAGGGGTCACTTTACAGCTTAGCTTTTAAAATATACTCATTTGTCACAGGTAGAGCCACTGCTGCCAACAAACATCTATAGTCTCGACAGGGTTACCTTTTAATCATCAATGATTCAGAATCTCATCTCTTTAAAAATTATTGACCTAGAGATAAATCCATATATATATATATATATATATATATATATATATATATATATATATATATATATATATATATATATATATATGTTTAATTTTTTTATTTTTTTATTTTTTGTTATAAATCTTAAAAGCCATTACCCTGATTTGTTTAGCAGTGTTGGTAATGTCAGCCTATTTTTCCCCTATGATCATGGTAAGCATGCTCATGATGAGACCTCTTATCTTTTAAGTTTAAGTATATTTCTGGATTATACTCTATAAAAATAAGACTCTTTGGGACAGGGAGAATCATTGACTCCTTAAGAGTTAAGAATGACAATTTCAGAGTTAAAGGTGCTTTGCTGTAAAGTGTCTTTACTTGGTTAAAAATAACTTTTCTTGACTGATAATAGAACTTTGAAAGATCCTAATGAAATTTTGAAATCTCAAAATGATTACAATTTGATGAAAAGGAAATTTTTCATATTTTATGATACTTTGCGAACTTCTCTTGATTGGTAATCTCTTCCTTAAATATGTCTACTTTTATAATAACGAAATTAAACATTGCTAAGAGATTTAAAAAAAAGCTCATAGGTGACTATTAACTATATTTCTCTATGTATGTTGACCATTGTTAGGTAACAAGTAGGCCTTCCATATAAATCATGGCAAAGTCACCAAAATCAAAACTAAAAACCAAAGGAAAAGAATTCTTATGCTAAAGTGAAAAAGAAATCAACAAACAAAAATAAAAATGAAGAAATTTGAAAAATGAAGGAAAATCCAAGTTTCAAAAGATAAACTCCAACAAGAATGTTTATACCAATCTCTTCAACAATATGAAGAAAAAGAAAATAAGCATGTAATCATTCCTTCTTATGTTGAGATTTAGAAAAATCATACCTTGCAGGGTTGTAAGTGTTTTAGGCTTTTTGGATAGCAGTGACGATAAAACTCAGCCATAATGAAAACTTTCTATCTAATATCAATCTTCTTGTTTCAAAGCATCATCTTGATCATTTTCTAATAAAAGGAATGCTTAAAGAAACAAACTAAAGGTTCAGAAACTTCCTGGTGTAGCTGTTTCGATGAAGATTATCGCTGCTTATTGAAATAAAGCCAGGAGAAAAGTATAGGACTTCGAAAATATGATCCGGCAGAGGATTGAAATTTTTTATGAAGAGCTGCAAAATAGATTTATATATCAGAAAAACAAAACTGAAACTAAAGCAACGAAATGGAAATTAATGAAAGTGGGTACATGAATCTTACCATTGGATAATTGCTTTTGATCTTACCTGAAATTTATCAGTTTCTCCAAACTAGCTGACATCTTATTTTAATTATCATTAAAAACATAAAGAAGTCAAACTAACCAAAATCCTATAACCCAAAATCATTATTTATTTTATTTACACTAAAGCAAGCAGTAAAATGTAAAAATGGAATGCTTGGTGCTCAAGGGAATTGAAATTAAAACAAATGCATCAGAAATGAGAATGAGAATTTGCAATAACGAATGTTTCTCAAAATATTATAAGTTTCATATAAACTCCATGATTTTATAAATTGTCCAGAATCAAGACCAAATCCAAGATAATAAAATTTAAATATGAAGATAGAGAGGTCTTGAATTCCATTTTTAATTATGGAATTATATATTTAAAACTAAAATGTATGAGAAATTGAAATGATTTTTGTAATGGTTACCCAAGCTCGTTTTTAAAATAACACATCGCCGTATCGGATGATTCACATAACATGTTTCTTCACCATGCTTCAAGTTTAATTTGCAAGACTTCACCTTTGTTGCTATGCCATATATCGATTAAATGTTAATGGCTCAAAGGCATGCATTGGAAGCTATTGCATCAGTGGTTGAAATATCTAATTGCAGATATGAGATCATGCGAAGAAAATATGTGTGATCAGATGTAGTGATCACACTATTGAAGAGCTATTATATTGCGAATCGGGGACAGTCATGCTGCAATTCTTATATCACACATCGCATCTCGCGATTTGTATTTTGCATATTGCACATTACGCATTGCAAATTTGGAATAGCGATATGGCCATAAAAATGTGATGAAGTGATTGCAATATGGGCGATGCGATGGATATCATAACTAATTGGCGATTGGCAAACTTAAGCATCTGATGTAACACAATATATTTCTTGCGATGTCGATATGCAATGAAGAGCGGACCCGATAACTTTTTTACGATGGGATTTTAATAACATATCAAATCCGAGACATCGGCCCTTTTAAAGTTATGCTCCTACCATGGACGCGATATTTTTTAAACTTGATTTGAATTTCATATCGGGTCCAAAATTATGTGGTCATCGCAATATCGGTAAAGTCGATTATCAGAGATCGGCGATTCACGATAATGGAAGTATACTTCAACTGAAAAGCTCCAAATTATATGTGAAATGCGATATGGCATATGAGTAAGATAATACATCGGAGGTCTTTTATGAACAATTTGTTATCAAAAGAAATGCTAAGAACTACTTCCGATGAAATCTTATGATGCGAATGGTCTTATGATATTCCTTGAAATTTCAATTGGGTTTTCTAAGTGAATAAAAGCAACGTTAAAAAAAAAAAATGCTTAAATTCTAATGAATCAAAAGTAAAATTTCCCTGAACCTGTTGCAAATTTGAAATGGGTTTACTGCTTACTTTATGTTTTGAAAAGAAATAAAAACCTGCAAATAAAACAGAACACGAATCAAAAATAAACTAAGAAAAATAGAAACTAATAAGAGATGAGAACGAACTTGTAAATGCGTACCTGGAAGGAAATTGTCTGCAGATTTTACCTCATAAATCTTCAAATCCTTCCTTCGATTAAAATTTTAACTTTGTTCAAAATCATCTCATTATTTATCCTAAATTAGAGTGGGCAATCAAGCTGAATGAAATCAATTATTCATGTTCATAAAACAGAAAATTTACCAGAAATAAATATAAAAATAGGCTTCCCTTTTGAATTGAAACAACAATTTATTACCTCCGCTTATTATGAATAATTTTGAGAAGAATCTGTATTGTTATAGCGACTGTTCAATAATGCCTTTAGTAAATGAATATGATGCATATTACAACATCAAATAATAAACTAAAGATTAGAATGGGATAAAACCACTAATTGTAGAAAAATATCAACACAGATTTAAATGTGTGCGAGGTGCATATTCTGTCAATACATTATTCGAAATAGGCAGACACGTATTGAAGGGTAGAGGCATTGCTGCAAGAAATTTAAAAAGGAAAACAAAAATAAAACTTTCTGATAGGAAGAAAATGTTTTCACTGAACATGAATGAGAAGGGTTGATTGCTTTGTTTTATTTATATCTACAGAATTGTTGAAAATAAATTAAGTACATAAAACAAACTAACTAAATTAATGCTACTCCTATTCTAACCATATACATGAAAATGACTAGGTATAGTCATATTTCCAGTGTAATCATTTTCTCATTTTAATTCTTGTATGTATGCACAGTTCAAATGTTAGTAATAGAAATCTTATTGAACTAAGAAAATTAAATATGAAATCAGAATGTACAGTTATTGTTATTGTTAGTAACTTATTAAAAATCTCTTTCTCTTGAATTTTCCTTTCTAATTGAATACCAATTGGATCATAGAAATATGGATGGATCTCTATTAATGATTGGGAAATGTTCAAAGGAAGAGATAACAGGCCAGATTGTGAAGATGAGCTTTTAAATTCAAAGGCCTGGAAAAAATCGTTAGCGTTATATGCAAATGTTAAATTATTGACGATCTTCCATGAAGGAAAAGTTTCCAAATATTTTTCAAATGAATTAATGAAAAATGAATGGAAATCTGTTAAATACAATTGAAAATTATTAATTGAATTAAAATGCTGGCCAGATTGTAAAAATATATCCTCTAGTTGAGATTGTCTTTGAGGAAATAGAAGCTTTTGATAAGAAATGAACATCAATTGATATTGACATGTTAACAACTTTTGATGTTCATGGTTATAACATGAAACTTCAATTTCCCAATAAAGCAATTCATCAATTGAGTGTTTGACAGTAAAGTGCTCAATATGGCAGCATAAAGTGTTAAAATTCTGAAAAATAAAATAAAAAAATAAATCTAAATTTAAACAAAATAAGTGTGAAATAAAAACTAAAATGAAATCACTATTTGTACAACTAATGTTACAGCACAATTGGGATCGTTTTGAAATAATTTCATTTTCACAAGGATTGGCCAGAATTATGGAATTTGAGTAATTTTGAATTCCAACTTGTGAATTAGAAAACGAATTATGATTATGAGTAGGAATGAGAGCTTGATCACGATATGAATCATAAATTAGAAAATTTTCTCGAATAATGAAATCATGAAGATAATTTTCTACTCTAAAATGAGGATTGGTTGGGATAATTTCTAAATTGAAGCGTTCCTCATTCTCAGATGTTCTTTGAATTTTATCATGAGGATTCTCTTGAGAAAAATTGAAATCAACATCCTTGATATCAAAATAATTATTATAATGACTTCACAAGATTCTCTAGAATTCCCTTCAATCTTATCCAATATATCAAAACAAGGAGGAACAATAAGTTCATGTTCATTAATGGCAAAAGAATGATCATTAATTGCTTCTCTATCTTGATAAAAACCTAATGGTAATTCATTTAGATCAACCTCTGAAATATCATTAATACCAAGAGGGGAAAAATTATCATCATTAAAAATATCAGGATGAAGGGAAAAATGTGAACCTGAAAGAATGCATTTAAAATGGTCTTTGTTTGAGAACTCTTCTGCATTATTCTCATTGTAAATTTCAGATTGCAAATCATTCCTTTGCGTACTCATGCTTTTTTGAAAAAGGCTGCTTTGCTACTCTGATCTTGGCATTTTCTCATCATGGAAAAATTCAGAAATTCGTACAGCAGTTTGCATTTTATTATTTACTTTGATTGCTGCTTGTACTTGTTGATTTGCAATATGATTTTCTGAATCAACTGCAGAGTAATTTTCAGATTCCAAGGCAGCTCTTTCTCCAAAATTGCTGTTGTTGTCTTCTTGCATTTGAATAGAAATATTTTTCAAGCTTTGTGAAACCACTTCATCACAATTTATTTTCACATCGATATTGGGATTCTCATTTATGTTAGAAGGGGATGAAACAAAACATGAAATAATTTCATATGGATTGGGAATGGGAGGAAGAGAATAAATATATTCAAACCAATCTAGTGATTCTTCTTCCATAGGTTTATCTTCATCTTTAAATCTTAAACAATTCAAATGAAATCGAATATTAAAATCATTAACAGACTCATTTTCAAATCTTCGTAGATATTCAATTTCATCACATACATGTTCATAATCGTAGCCATCAAATTTAGAAATGAAAATTGTAACAAATTGATCCCAGCTGTGGATTGAGGCAACCGGAAGAGTTCTACACCAGTTTCTAGCTTTTGCCGCAAATGTGAGAGTAAAAATTCTGCATAAGATGCTTTCATCAATTCCTTGAAAATCATAATTTGAAATGTTTTGAATAAATTGAAGGACATGATTAAAAGCAGAAGAATTTCTCTTACCATTAAACTTTACCTGAGACAAGAGTCTTACCACTTCGGGTGGAGTATTGGAAGATGCACGTCCATGGATACAACTCCAAATTGGAAGTTTAAGAGGATCCATCACAATAAATAAAATATTAAAATTGAAAAGACTCCAATAAACAAGAAATCTTAGGCCCTCCTTCTAGCGTCAAAAATGTTTATGCCTCGAAAATCGCTGCAACAACATTGGGGGATAACCACCCGGTCCGGACCTTAAAGCAGCTCCTTTTCCGTTTGGTGTGGTGGCTCCGACTGGTTTAACTAGGTCCAGTTACCTTCTCCCTATTGCTATTGGTTTATTATGTATCTTTACCTACCAATAGACAGGGATATCAGATCACTTCTTCTTGCTGATCAGGTAAGAGAATGACCCTTAAGCTGATTTGGGTTCAGTCAAGCCACAACTAAATTTTTCCCTCTTTGAGGAGAAGACTTAAAAGAATGTATAAATTACTCTAATTTGCAAAATTATTCTATAATGCAAGCAAAAAGAAACTAATCTAAATCCTATCTTAATTAGGCAGATATAGATCTAACCCAACTAAGAGCAAGATAATTAAAGTATTGGGATTTAAATATGTCTTGTTTATAATGAATATCAAGTTAATGAAGTAGTTCAATTAACTGATATTATGGTTACCAAAACACATCCTATTGAGACCTCTTAACTGAAATAATAAACCAACAACATTCAGGAAATAGTTCACAAAAATGATATTAATTATCAAATCAGTAAATCCAATAATTGAATAATGATATGTGGAAATGGTTCACAACACATTACCATTCAATAAATCGGTTTTATAAGACAGATTTCTGAGTAAGTAGTTACTCAAAAATGAGAAATTAATCCATAAAAACAGAGATACATAATAACAAGATTGAGACAAATTACCCATATTGACAATAGTGCACAAACATGAATAAAATGACACATTCCTGTTACCATAAAAATAAAATTGATATTTGAAACAGTAGTATTAAAAATACCAATTTATTGCATTCATCTTTATCCCTGGTCTCCAACAACTCTTTACATTGCTTGAACTTCTACTTTCAAAGCTAAAGCCACAATAGTGCAAACTTTGCCCTTCATGTATAATTCAAGATACAAAGGGAAAATCCTCAATAATCCCCAGATTTGAGATTTTCTCTCCTCTCTCCTGCAACTCTAAAGATTACAGTAGTGCTTTTAGAAGTCTAGGATTGCAAAGGAGAGCAGCCCCTTATTACATTCTGCAATCTGTTATTTATAATATTTGTGAAGGAATCCTTGAGAGGAATGTTTGTTGAAGAGAAATCTTCCAAGTCCAATTTTATTTGCGCAAAATTCCAATCTTTAATTGCTGGAGCATTCTCATTGATTGAGATCTTTTTTCATATCTCTTCTACTGTTTTCCTGCAAAAAGAAATCAAAATAAATTAAGATTCAATCAATAAAATCAAAATATCATTTCTGGCAATTAAAACAAATCCAATCAAATTCTATTTAAATAAATAATTGAAAATATAAGCTCTCTATTGATGTCTGGGATGGTTTGATTGGCCAAGGATATTATTGATGGGCAAATCTGCAATTTAGAAGAGGCTTGGGCAAATGAAAATGAAGAAAATAACTCAGAAAATTGATTTTGTTTTCAAAATTCGAAGCTTGATCTTCTGCCTGATTTTGACCCAATAGATGATTAAATCTATTAGTGAAACCTCCTCAAAATTGTTCTCCTTGACTCTTTCCAATGAGCCATCATGGGCCTTATTTGGCCAAGTATAACTCAATCTATGAGCCTCCAAAGTTGATGAGTCAAATCTGGCATAAATCTAGAAATTCTATTGCTGGGCTAAAAATATTGTAATTAAAAACTAACCCTAAATTAGTCTCTAATTAATTCTAATTTAATTGCTAATTATAAACTAAACTAATTATTAATAAACTAATTATTAATTAATATCTAACTAACTATTATAATTAACTAATATAATTAATAAATTAATCTAATTAATTATTTAAATTAATAAATATTAAAACTAATACAAAATTAAAATAAACTAACCTACTTCACTCATACGTATGAGTGAGTTTCTTGAAACTCAAAACCAAAACCAAAGTTAAAGTTATGAAAGCTATGGTGAGTTTCTTGAAATTCAAAACCAAAACCAAAGTTAAAGTTATGAAAGCTATGGTTAGTGCCTTATACCCCTTCGCATCGGCAAATCAGGAGGTGTCGGGAGGATTGCTAAATTGTTATGTTGGAAAGCTCCAACGTGATCTTCCTCGTGTGATTAAAGCTTCTAATGAGGCTTGGTTAATGTGATATGTCCTTTCGTATCGGTAAGTCGGGGGAATGAATATTATCGAGGTTTCAAAAATGTCTCAAGTGAAAAACCCCCGATGCGATGCATGCATTTTTTTATAATCGGGATCGGGAGGATTGAGTCCATTGGGGTTTTTAGAAATATGTCACTTGAAAACTCCTGATGCAATCGAAGCCTTCGATGCAATCAGAAATTATTTTATTATATTGATATTTTATGTGGTGAATTTTATTTTAATTAAATTAATTATTAATTAATTTAAAATTTGACATTAAATATCAACTTTATTTTGGTTTTACTTTATGAATTTTAGTTTCTAAACTACAACCACTCATATAATAAATAAAAAAGAATAAAAATAAACTACAGCCACTTGGATATTATGGGTTTTTTAAGATTAGTAATTGATTTGGAAATTGGAGTAAATTTCTTAAATCCTGATGTTTAATAATTTGGCTGCTTAAGTAAAAGAAATCGAAAAATGTTAGTAAAAATTCACTAGGGGTTAATATTTAAAATGAATTCATTATTGAGCTAATTTATTTACAAAATGCATTTTATGCATTTTTAACCCGGGCTAAATAAATGAAGAGACTTCAAAGGAGTGCCATTTATGAACCAGTTGACCAAATGAGGTGAAACAAGCGTCAATGGGAAGCTTATAAAAAATCGATTCTAAAAAAGAAATCAAAACAAGAATCGGAAGAAAATGAAAAATTAGCAAAAGCGTAGGGCAATCAACTAAATAAAAATCCAAAAAGGTGTTTAGCCAAAATTTTTATAAGAAGGGTCCCCATTATTTGAAGTAAACACATCAATAATGGGGGGGTTGTGTTTTTACCCCAATAGGCTCATCACGACAGGCCAGAAGGATGTCAAAGACTTCCTCCTCCCTGACACATCTTCTCAGAATTTGATCTGAGCCTATTTTGAAGAGGTTGCCCCCAATCCAAGTGAATGGGACGCTCTTCCTCACAATCTTGCTCTTTTACTTGGAGGAAAACTTTGATGGAAACTGTGTAGACACCAATAATTTTCTATGTCAAAAAACCATGGCGAGAGAACTGAAATGGTGAATAAGTTTTCATCCGGTAACTGATCATCAACCATTCCTTCCTCCCATGCATGCAAAGTCAATCTGGATAAAAAATCTAAACAACATTCTCCTTTCGAGGCTTATCAATAATAGTTAAATCAAACCGTTGCAATAAAAGTAACCATCTAATGATCTGAGCATTTACGTCAAGTTTATTCATCAAGTATTTAATTGCAACATGGTTAGTATGTATAGATGTTTTGTAACCTATAATGTAATGCCTAAATTTGTTCAACGAATGAACAATAGCTAGGAACTCATTTTCCTTGAATGTGTAGTTCAGTTCGGCTTTTGACAGATTCTTATTGATGAAGGTAGCTTGTCGTCTATCTAGCCTAGAGTTTCTCCTATGGATTTGTGAGGGGCATCATCATGTATGTGGAAAGGAAGAGCCCAATTTGGGCCTTGGAGAATAGATGCGGTAGTCAACGTGTCCTTTAGGGTGTCCAAGGCCTCTTGATAGCTTTCTGACCATAAAAATTCAGAGTCTTTGGCTAATAACCCAAATAAAGGAGAAGCTAACTTCCTAAAGTTTTTATAAATCTCCTATAGTATCCAACTAAGCCTAGAAAAATTCTGACATCCCTCTATTTTTGTGGAGGTGGGACCCTTTGGATGATGACTCTCTTATTTGGGTCCACCTGTAGTCCTTTCTTGGATATTGAATGACCTAGAACAATCCCTGCAGGCATCAAGAACTCACTTTTTCAGAGCTAACGGACAAGTTCATTTCAATGCATTTTTTCAGCACCTTACCCATGTTGGAGAGAGCCTCCTAGAAATCACAACCATAGGGTGTAAAATCACCATATAAATTTCCACTGTATCATGGACTATCTCAGCAAAGATACTCAAGACTGCTCTCTGGAAAGTAGCAAGGGCATTGCATAGGCCAAAAGGAAGGACCCTATAAGTGAAATTACCCCAAGGATAGGTGAAGGTAGTTTTATCCTAGTCCTCTGGGCTAATCTGGATTTGGTTGTACCCACTAAACCCATCTAAGAAAGGGAAAAACTTTTTCCCTCCGAGGCCATCTAACACTTGGTCAATGAAAGGTAGAGGGAAATAATCCTTCTTTGTTTCTTTTTTTAACTCTCTGTAATCAACAAAAATCCTCCACTTCACATTTTTCATTGGAACCAACACCAAAGGAGAAACCCACTCACTGTCCGAGATAGGGTGAATGAATCCTACATCCGGCAGCTTTTGTAGTTCTTCTTTGACTATATCCTTGAGAGTTAGATTCATTCTCCCTTGGGGTTGTCAGACTGGTTTGCAACCTTCTTTGATATAAATGTGGTGAGTACACAGTGAGGGGTGCACTCCCTTAATTTCTTTCTAACTTCAAGCAAAGGCATCTAGATGTTCCCTTAGCATGTTGCACAACTCTTCTTCTTGGTGTACAGAAAAAGAGCGGTTGATTTTAAAAGTTCTTTCAGGGCCAAATTCTATTGTCTTGACACGAGTAGGGTTTGAATCAACTAAGCATAGATCAATATGATGGTTTGTCTTCGTTCCCTTTACTACTTCCTCTAAGTTCAAGGTGCTGGGAGTTGGATTTTGGTGTATGTGTTCAATCAAATCATATTCATCCAATTGTCCTCCTCCCATGGTAGCTTCTAGGGTATAGAGTTGGGCTAAGTAGAATTCAGCTTCTTCCTCCTCTTTTAGCCATAAAGGTAAATCATGTTCTAAATATGGCTGAGCAGGAGGGTACAAGACCAACTACTTGGACAGATTCCCATTTTTGATATTCATATTTCCAGCCCTGCAGCTGATGCAGGCATCGATAGTGGCTAACCAGGGCCTCCCAAGTATGAGAGGATAACCATTAAGCTTGGCCTTAGGCTAGAGAGCTAGGAAATCTGTAGGGTACTCCCAAGAGTCAATGGAGACCATCACATCCTCAATAATCCCCTCAGGGGCTACTGTGGAACAGTCTGCAAGCTGCAAGACTGTTGTGGTCTTTCTTAATGAACCCTAGATATTTAGATTGAGCATGTTGTTCTTAGTCATCACATTAATGGTAGCCCCAAGATCAATCAAGGTTTGTGGGACAATGGTGCCATTGATGTGCACATCTACTACAGGGCTTCTGGGGTCTAAATAGTTTGGGAAAATTACCTGTCTGAGCATCAAGTTAAATGACTATCCAATGACATTAATGGTAGGGGTGTCTCCTTTTTTCCTCCCTGGATGTTTGAAACACTTCTCTTTAAACAGTTTTTTGTAAATAGATACATCCTTAATGGCTTGGAGAAGTGAAATTTTGACACAAATTTTTCAATTCACCCAAAAGTTCATTCTCTTCTGGGGTAGGCTGGATTGGATGAGTTAATCTTTTAGGAAAGAGTGGTGGATTCACTCTAGGCATACTTTCCTCTCTTTCCTCCTCACTCTCCCTAGGTGGAGATGGAGGTTGGTTTTTCGGGAGTACTCTCCCAGACCTTAGGTTTATTTGTTGAATTTCCATAGCATAAGTAGGGTATGATGTCTCTCCATTATATACATGTTGTGCCTGTTTGTTGTTCAGGTTTAGATTTCACTGGGTGGGCATCTGAGGTTGTTTAGGTGGAGCAGGGTGTAAAAGTTGTGGTTGAGTAACAAGTGAAGGAAATAGAGCTGGAGCATTGTTGTATGGGGACCACCACCCCTAGGGTGGTGCATTCCACTGAGGTTGTGGAGGAGTATATGGCTGAAATGACTGGTTGGTCGGCTGTGAATGGTACTGAGGTGCAAAAGACCAAGGAGAAGGTGTAGACCAGGAGGGATGAATAGAGGACCCCCAAGAGGGAATGGATGTGTTTTGGTTATGGTTTTAATATGCATATGATGTCCCTTACATGCCCTGCTAGTACTTTCGAGGCCCATGAGGTCTCCTTTTATTTATGTAGTAGAGTTGTTCAGTCACCCCTTCAAATCCCTGATACACAGCTTTTATTCTAGGTATATAAGGGCACTTGTCTGTGGAGTTTTCTTCTTCACAGACCGAGCATATTTCTATAAGGTCTAATGGACATTCATTCCTAGGGTGCCTCCTTGTGCATCTAGGGCAGAAGATGGCTAATTCTCTCTCTGCTTCCTCCTGCTTTCTCTTGATGTGCATAGTGTCCATCTGTAGGGCAAGGGTTTGCAAAATTTCACTCTTGAAATCTTCCAGCATATTTCCAATTTCACCTTTTATGGATGTGTTGGAAGAGGATGAGTTCACCATTGGGTGACTACCCCTACCCTTTTTCCTAGCTTCCCTAGAATGGTTCTTAAAGACAGTCTTGATATCTTCATAGGGTAGCTGGTAGATTTACCCTCCTATTAGCAAGATTAGGGTATCTAAAAGATCTTCCCTTGCCCCCTTCAGTAGTACTATGTTCAATGACTCAGGATCAAGTGTGCACCTAGCCATTTTCTAGTTAAGATAGAATATTTCCTCATAATCCTCCAAGGATTCATCATGCCGCAAGGTCATTCTAAAAATTTCCTCTTTAGTGTCTTTGGACCTGTAGTAGTCCTGATACTTGTTGGGTTGTGTTATATTCTTTCCATGACTAGCCCACGTAGTTAACCAGGGAGTTAGAAGGGGGGCGGAGCCCCCCCTTTGTTGTGTCGATTGCGTAACGAGGGGAGTCACAGGGGGTTTGAGGGGCGTAGGTAACCCCACTCTATGGGGTCTAGGGCAGTGCCCCAAAAAAATTTGTTTTTGGACCCTATATTAGGTTGGGCAGACCTACCTATGGTTTTGTGCATGTTTTTCGCACATGGTTTTGGACGCGATGGCTTTCGGTCCATGGTATTGGATTCTTCGGAATGTATAAATATGTATTGTAACATTGAAAGTAACATAATGAAAAATCAAGCTGGTAGTCCCGGTTTTGGGATCCAGGGGAAAATCTCTGTGTATATGTGTTTTATGTGTTGTGTGCTCGCATCGTTTATTTTCTTTGTTTTAGAATTCGTATGCAGGTAATTTCTGTATGGGGTTAGAACCTACATTTGGTATCATCACTATTTTGGCTTCAAGGGGACGCCTTTGTTGCTGAGGGGTTTCGTTCAGGCCTGTGGTAGACCCTATTCAATGGGAGATCTACGAGATCGATTTTGGTGGTGAAAGAAGATGGCGAACAGTGGAAAGAGAGAGATCGAGAAATTTAACAGTCATAGTTTTGAGTTATGGAAACTCAACATGGAGGATCTGTTGGTGGATAAAGATCAGTGGATCATGGTAGATCCAAGTACTAAACCAATGAGAGTGTCCGATGAAGAATGGAAGAAGTTGGATCAGAAGAAAAAAAGCACAATACGATTGTGTGTCTCAGATTCAGTATTGTTGAATGTATCAAGGGAAGCTATGACAAAGGCTTTGTGGGACAAGTTAGGGACTTTGTACTAATTTGAGTCTCTAGTGAATAAACTGTTCCTACGGAAAAAAGTTGTATAACCTAAGGACGAAAGATGGAAACTCGGTGACAGAGCATCTGAACACATTTAATCCTATGGTAAGTTAGTTATTATCTTTTGATATTAAAATTTCAGATGAAGATAAGTGCATCAGTTTGTTGTGTTCTCCACCAGATTCGTGGAATAGTCTGGTTATTGCAATAGGTAGCAATACCCTTACAGTTTGATGAAATTGTCTCATCCTTGCTGACGGAGGAGATGAGACGGAAAAATATGGAAAGCCGGAATGGTGATTCCTTGTCTGTATGAGAATAGTCCCAGAACATAAACAAAAATAAGTCATCGAGTGGGAGATCTAAATCTCCAGGAAAACCTGTAAAGGTGGTGTGCTAGAAATGCGGAAAGGAAGGGAACTACAAAAGGCACTGTAAATCTAAAGCTCCTGACAAAGGAAAGGGATCTGATGATGCTCCTTCTACAGAGGTGAAAACCACCTCAGATGAAGATGAGGATGTGTACTTGGCTTCTTCAAGTACACATGTAGATCTTAAGGCATGGTTGATTAACTCAGGTGCATCCTTTCACTTCACTCCCCATAGAGAGTGGTTCTACGAGTATGAGAAATATGATGGTGGTGATGTCTTCTTGGGGGATGACAAGAAGGCTATAATTGTTGGTCATGGAAAAGTAAAATTGAAGTTGCAAGGTGGAAGGGTTAAAACACTTCCAAGTGTTCTGCATATTCTTGCATTAGGCAGAAATCTGATTTCTATAAGCAAGTTGGATGATGCAGGTGTAAAAAAAATGTTCGAGAAGGATACCTGCAAGATGGTTCGAGGAGCACTAGTATTGATGCAGGGAGTTCAGATTAGAAATTTGTACAAGCTTCAACGTATCATTGTTGTTTATGGGTACAACAGCTCTGTGGTTCATGAAAGTGGAGCATAAAATCTAGTGGTCTCTCGAGAGAAGACAATGTTGTGGCATCAAAGGCTTGGACATATTCGAGAGAAGGGCCTTCGAATACTTCATGGTAAAGGTATGGTAGAAGGCATGAGTAGTAGCTCTCTAGATTTTGATTTCTGTGAAAATTGTGTATATGAGAAGCAGAATCGGGTGAGTTTCCCCTCTGGTGGTAAGAGGGTGGAACAAATATTAGAGTTTGTGCACAGTGATGTGTTTGGACCTGTGAAGGTTCCATCACTGGGTAAGTCTGTGTACTATGTATCATTTATAGATGACTTCTCAAGGAATTCATGGATATATTTCCTTAAGAAGAAATGTGGAGTCTTTGATAAGTTTAAAAAGGCTCTGGTGGAAAATTAGATAGAGAAGAAGATAAAGGTGCTGAGGACAGATAATGGTGGAGAGTTTTGCAGTAAAGAATTTGAAGAATTCTATAAGGAGTGTGGTATAGCACAACAAAATACTACTTCATATACACCTCAGCAAAATGGAGTTGCAGAAAGAATGAAAAAGACATTGATGGAAAGGGCAAGAAGCATGATCAGTGGTGTCGGGTTAGGACAGGAATTATGGGCAGAGGCGGTGGAGACATCATGTTACATGGTCAATAGATCACCTTCATCAACGTTAGAGTATAAGACTCCACAAGAGGTATCGACTGGTAAGGAACCCTCTCTTTCACATCTAAGGGTATTTGGATGTGATGCATATGTACATGTTCTAAAGGAAAAATGAAGCAAGTTGGATAGTAAATCTGAAAAGTGCATCTTTATTGGGTATAAGGATGGTTTAAAGGGTTATAATCTTTGGAACCCAGTAAAAAGGAAGGTTGTGTATAGCCGAGATGTGGTGTTCAAAGAAGTGAAAGATGTTTTTAAACATGAATTCCAACCAAAGGAACCTAAGAAGATAGAGTTTGAGCTAAAGGAGGAGGAATCAGACTCTACAACAGAGGAGGAATCAGAAGATGAAGAGCCACAAACTCCAAGTGTGAGAAGATCAGTTTGAGAAAGAAGGAAACTGGAAAGGTATAGTCCATATTATTTTTGTTAAATTTTTCTTTATCTATTACTGATGATGATCCTAGAACTATGAAGGAAGCAGTAGATTCAGAGGATGGAGAACTCTAGAAAGAGGCCATGGTTGATGAAATGGTAAGTTTGCACAAAAATGAGGCTTGGGATCTGGTGGAGTTTCCGGCTGGAAGGAAACCCATTGGAAACAAATGGGTGTTCAAGAAGAAGACAAATGCAGAAGGAAAGGTGGACAAATACACAGCTCTATTGGAAGCAAAAGGTTATTCCCAGGTGCCAGGAATTGATTTTGGTGATATTTTTTCTCCTGTTGCCAAGGTAGCTTCTATTAGATTACTTTTATCTGTTGTTGCTTCTTTTGATTTTGAGGTAGAATAGATGGATGTGAAGACAACATTTCTTCACGGGGATCTAGAAGAGAAGATCTAAATGAAGCAACCTGAAGGCTTTGCAATGAAGGGTAAGAAAGAACTGGTATGCAAGTTAAAAAATTCTCTGTATGGGTTAAAACAGTCACCAACGATGTGGTATCATAAATTTGATACATTTATATGAGGACTTGGCTTCATCAGAGGCAAAGAAAATCATTGTGTGTGTTTTAAATTAATTGGTGACCGTGTTATTTATCTGGTCTTGTATGTGGATGATATGTTGCTGGTTGGAAATAAAAAAGAAATTATCCAGGATTTGAAGACCCATTTGTCCTCCAAATTTGACATGAAAGATCTTGGTGCTGCAAACCATATTTTGGGCATGGAAATTAAAAGAGATTGGACAAAGTGGAAGGGTTAAACCAGAGGAAGTATGTTGAGACAATATTGCAGAGGTTTAATATGCAGGATAGTAAATCGGTGAAGGTTCCTATTCCTGTAGGTGTAAAGTTATCTGTTGAACAATGTCCCAAGACACAAGAAGAGGAAGAGGAGATGTCCCGTGTTCCATATGCAAGTGCAGTCAGTAGCTTGATGTATGCGATGGTCTATACTAGACCAAACATTGCACATGCAGTGGGAGTATTGAGCAGGTTTATGTCAAAACTAAGGAAGGAGCACTGGACAACATTGAAGCAGGTTTTCAGGTATTTGCGTGGCACTAGTGACTATGGTTTGTGCTACCAAGGAAGACCAGGAAAGGTCAGAGTGTTGGATATTCATGGATTTGTTGATGCAGACTAGGCTGGATATCTGGATTAGAGAAAATCTACAAGTGGGTATGTGTTTAGCCTATTTGGAGGTGCAGCCAGTTGGATGAGTAAGAAACAATCTGTAGTGGCACTATCAACTACAGAGGCAGAATACATGGCAACCACTCATGCAAGCAAGGAAGCAGTTTGGTTGCAGAGATTGTGTTCAAGTATGGGGTTAGTACAGGGAGCTATAAGAATAGACTGTGATATCCAAAGTGCAATTTTCTTGGCAAATAACCCTACATATCATTCAAAGACAAAGCACATTGATGTTCAGTATCACTTTGTGAGGGATATGATAGAAGACAAAAAGGTGTTGCTGGTAAAGGTGGACACTTTGAAGAATACAGCAGATGCATTGACAAAATCTATGAGCTCTGAGGAGTTATCTTGGTTTAGAGAAACAATGGGAATTGCAGGGCTGGATAAATGACTAAGCTCTCTTGTGGCCCTCTGTGGAAAGAAAACAACAAGTGGGAGAATGTTGGGTTGTGTTATATTCTTTCCACGACTAGCCCATGTAGTTAACCTAGGGGTTAGAAGGGGGGAGGAGCCCCCTCTTCGTTGCGCCGATTGCGTAGTGAGGGGAGACATAGGGGGTTTGAGAGGTGTAGGTAACCCCACTCTATGGGGTCTGGGGCAGTGCCCCAGATTTTTTTTTTTTTGGACCCTATATTAGGTTGGGTGAACCTACCTATGGTTTTGTGCATGTTTTTTGCACATGGTTTTGGACGTGATGGTTTTCAGTCCATGGTATTAGATGCTTCGGCATGTATAAATATGTATTGTAACATTGAAAGGAACATAATTTAAAATCAAGCTGGTAGTCCCAGTTTTGGAATCCAGGGGAAAATCTCTGTGTATATGTGTTTTATGTGTTATGCTCTCGCATTGTTTATTTTCTTTGTTTTAGAATTTGTATGCAGGTAATTTCTATACGGGGTTAAAACCTACAATTATTGAAGGCTTGTTTCATCTAAGCCCACGTTGTGATGCTATCCCCAGGTAAACGCATGAACCAGCATAAATTTTCATCCTTGAGAGTGGATGGGAATAATTTCAACTTCTGATCATCAGTGGTGGAATCATAAGTTCTGAATATGACAATGAACTCAAACAAGAAATTATCTGGATCTTTTGAGGTCAATCCATGGAAGTGAGGAAGAGAAGAGGGGCTTATGTTTTTCATCTTAGCATCCCCATTGGTTTCTCTGATGGGAAAATCACCCTTAATTCTTTCTCTATATCCTTTATCATTCCTATGTTCAGTCATTAGGTCAGTTGGAATGGGTTCTCCTTCTTCTTCTCCCCCTTTAGGTTCTTCAAAAATCTCTGGTTGTTTGCCTAAGGGGTCCTCCAATTCACAGCCTTCGAAGAAGAGGGAAGGTTGGTTGTTTGAAGTGGTGGGGGTATTTGGTAGAAATTTTTCTAAGTTATCCCATTTCCTATGAGGCATGAAAGAAGTGTTTTTGATTTGTTTTGTTTTTTTTCAAGCTTTGAGACAAATTGGGAGAATTGAAATAACAAACTGAATGGATACTAACTACTAAATGAAATATCACTTTGCAAAATGGAAAAGAAAGAAAACAAACTTACAATTAATCTTGCAGAAATGAAGCTAATGGTAGAATGGAAGAGATAAGAAATGGAAGAGATAAGAAATGGAAGAAAGAAAGCAGAAACCACATCTTACTCAGACACCTTCCCAAAAACGACGTCAAAAAATCATGAGCACCAGTATTGCAGCAAGCATGTTGCAACTCCTGGGGCTACCAACTTTACTTTATCGACCCAGGGTTCGTACAAACTTGGAGGTGATAATGTTGTATACACAAGTAGATGCGATGGGTCCACTCTTTTTCACTACTGAGCTGGTGATAGACCACTATGGTTTCTCAAACCAACCTTCTATTGATTAAAAAAGAGTTTGATTACCAATGAAGAAAAGGGATTTTTGCATTAATTGGGAGAATTGAAATATTATCTACTGCAATAAGGAAAGACTGAAATCAATGCTTTAAACATACTACTCATCTAACCAATTGCTAATATATCTTGCTTCAAAATAATTCTAAGCTAACATGTGGATAATTCTAACAGTGATAAGCATGTAATCTAAAATAACCAAACATTCCACTATTGTGCATATGAATGGACACAATAACTCTTTTTTCCTTTTTGTCCTTTCTTTTGTGAAAATGTGAATGCTAAATCTTCTTGGTGATGTGACAGGTGGGTTAGAGATGGTGATGGAAGGTCATATGGCTTGGGAGGAAAGTAGGGGTCTTCTCCTATCTCCCTGGATGTTGTTTCCACAAATCAGCCTCAAAACAGGCCACTACAAGTCATCCTACAGGATGTCCTAATGCTTCCTACAGGATGTCCTAATGCTCCTACAGGATCCCCTGTATTCCTACGAGATCTGGTTGAGAGAAATAGGTGTGATTTGGAAGGTGGTATAGAGCTTAGGGAAGGTGAATGATGGAAGAAATAAGGCAAGGGAGTGGCTAGGACTTCCTTGGAGCTCAAACCAAAGTTTGTAAGATGGTTGGATTTACTCAACAAACCTGGAAATTTATTCTTATGGAATGATGAATTGGTTGAAGGACATGGTGGCTCTTGGTGATCATGGATGGATGAGATTATGCTAGGGCTTTTGGCATGATATCTTCTTGCACTATTGAAACTCCTGCAATACATACATTACTGTCATTTATCCATGAATCATATCAAACAAGGAATATTTCCAATCAACTTAAGAAAACATAATTTCATTATTTAGTTTCCTAGTTCATGCATGGAAATACTTACAAAAGATTGTGAAATAACATGAGATCTAATACAAAGCTGAAGATATCATAAATGAAATTGAAACCTATTTTTGAAAACTGAAAAGATGCTGGCCTAAGTAGCAGAAAACCCTAAATTCCATAAGGAATCAGAATTCTGTCTTTTTGGGGCTGAATAGGAGTTTTTCCTCAAACTATGGTCCCTAAAGGGAGGAGTAAGGCCAAATCCACCTGCATCCTTTTTGGTATTCCTTTACCTCTCTAAAATACTGCTGAAGCTATGCACAAATGGAAGAAAACTAATCAAATTTACGACTACTTGCAATGAAACAATGCTAAAATCAATTCAACGCTTAATCTATGAAATAACCTAAACATACAAGTACAACAAGAGCAGCATTTGCTGCTAGGGTTTGGCCATAACCCAAGAGCTTCATCCCTATAATTCAACTCAGTGTTAGATCAAGGAAATTATCATTCTCATTATCATATCAGAAAAATTACATAACAATGCTTTGCCACAAAGCTTGAACTCAAAAATGCTTAGTGCTCTTACATAAAAAATTTGAATCCTAATGAGGCTCTAGGCCTCCTTATTTATACAACTGAAGTCTCCAAAAACTTCCTATAATCAAGGGAGGCTTGGCTACCAAATGCAAGATGAACTGGCTCTTAACTGTCACTGGCTTAGCTGCCCATGATCTCCATGACTCGGTTTCTTGCAACTCCGAGCTAGTGTGATTTGATTGAGGGATATTCGAATAAGTGAGGATTTAATGCAGAGGATCTATCTCCTATAATCTATCCTCCTTGTATTGTTTGATTTTTTGCCCTTAATTAGCCAAATTTTCCATGGTTTACTCTCAAAAACCTGCAATCAATGCACATTAGACCATTGACATACATCATACTTTTACTCATCTCATTAAACAAAATATTATTAAAAAATATAAGGAATTATGAGAAGAGTTGATTTTAATAAGCTTGGAGGTGTATTAAGGTCCATATAGTTACCCAATGATGGGGCTAATCACTTTTCATTTAATTTCATTCTTCGAATGAATCCATCCTAGTAAGTTTTATGAGCCCTAGGAAGAAGAAGCTCTGTCTCATCATGGTGACGAGTCTTTCGTCGTAAAGTTTTAGCAAGCTTGAAATAAGTATAGCTCGATATGTTTTTCACATTTAGAGAGTTTGGAAAAGAAATGGAAAAGAAAACCCCAACATGTCCCTTTTCGTAATTTGTCCCTTGAACCCAAAAATGTAGAAAACAGTATCCGAGGGAACCTCTTAACCATGTCGACCAAGGTGTACCGTTTTCATAAATAGTCAATCTCTACCCGAAAAAGGGGTAAATGTATACTGAGGTGACTTTGATTCATTTATTATAACGAGTTCAAAACGACAAGTACTCGACAATCTTTTCATTTTTTGTGAGTCAGAAAAGCGCTAAAAGATGACTCCAGGGGAGCTCCTTTTTCGTTTGTTTAATGAGTCTGAAAAAGAGATAAAATAAAACTCCTAGCATTGATCAGTAATGGTCACTGTTCATATTGAGGGCACCTGTAACTGTGCAAGAAACACACCCATCACTGATATCGAGAGAAAATATTAAAATAATATGAAAAATATTGAAAAAATGACTTTCAAAACTTATAAATAGGTAAAAGTAATTTATTTTTTTACCATTTTACCAAACTGAGCTCTGAAAGTGATTTTTGTGCCCTAATTCTCTTGATTTTCCAGTTGTTGCTGTGGGAGATCTAGGGTACTATTTGACAAACCGTCCATGAAAGGTAAGAGCCTCATCCCTTCTCTTGCATTTTATTACTTTTTTATGCATTTTAAATGGTGATTTTTATGCTATAAAGTAGGATTTTTAAAAATTTAGGGCGTCGACGACCATCGTGGGTATGGTCATCAGACCCATGATGGTTGCACTTGAGCCTAAGGGCTTGCGCGATGCCATCACATTGTTTATAAAAACAAGTGCGATGGCACGAGGGCAGCTATTAAAGAAATAAAACTCTATTTTAAGTAAAAAATGATGATTTTCATCCATGAAATAAGTGTTTAAATGTTTTTTTTCAAGAGAATATGGTCTTGAAGTGGAAAGAAAGAGGCCATGAGGCCGAAGATTTTTAAGGAGCTCAAGCTCTGGAATGCATAAACGCTTTGAGGAATTGTGGGTTGCTAAACTGCTTCAGAACCATAGGGTTAAGGGCTCAGATGGAATTGTTGCCCTATCTGATCAGTCTCTAAGATGTAGATCGAGATATCTTCATCATAAAAGGCTAGGAAATAGAACTGGAGGAGATGGATATCTACTTCATCATGGGATTGTCCCAACGAGGGGAAGCAATTCAACTCTTTGGATCTCACTAAGGAGGTGAGAGTACAAGGGGTTTAGTCCAGAGGTATTGTCCTGCTGCTGAAATAACCAATGGAGGTAGGGTGAAGATTGTGACAATCACCAAAAACCTCATCCTAAGAATGATTTTTTTCACTATGGCGCATGTATCTGACATGCAAGCCTTACATGAGGCTTCAAAATCCCAACTCCAATATGCTATCACATGCTTGACCTCCACCGTCTTCAACTACTATGGGGGCCTTTTGGAAAACATGAAATGTCAACTTACCAAGGGGAAGCATGGACTCCTGAAGAAATTCAGGTTCGGTTCTATCCTGGTGACCTTCTTTTTGGAGTGAGTGCCCCTATTCTGGTATCAGTGGGCAGAGGTACCAGATCCTGCCCCCCGAGATCCGAGACTCGTGAGATGGAGCCAGCTCATTCCTAGAGGAGGTACGGGTCAACATATGCATTATCCACCACAGTTTTTCGCTTTGCTAGAATGCCAGCTACTTGTGGTAGATGACTATGCTTATTTTGGCACATATTTAAGGTGTGATCCAGATCTACCTCTGCCACCAGGTGAACAGTGGACCGATGTAGGTAAAAACTTGTTTTTTGGATTTGTTCAAGTTTTATGATTTTTTGTAAAAGTGTAAACTAAGACTCAAAATGTGCATATTTGGGACCAGAGATACCACCAGGCATGTCGCCAATAGCACGACGAGTTGCTCATCTGATAGTGGGTGTGGACTATGAAGAAGGGGTTGACCCCTTAGTTGAGATGGAGTGCAATATGGAGGTAATAACTTGAGGAGTTCCAGATTATGCCAATATTGATCATGTTCCACTACGTTGGTAGAGACACGCTGTGGGAGTTTCTGCGAGACTGCATTGGTTGCTAGGCTGAGTGATTAGGGCAGTCTCATGTTATCATGAGCACTGTGCAGTTTGATATTTTATCTAGGTCTTTTACACATTTTGTAGGCTTTAAAAGCCAAGTGTCTTAGAACACACTATTTTTTGACATTTTGATGTAAACACTTTGACAGACGCGATATATATATATATATATATATATATATATATATATATATATATATATATATATATATATATATATATATATATATATATATATATATATATATATATCTCTACTTATGTGCTCATAACATGATTCAGTTTTATAAATGACGCAAATGCCTATCAAGAACAAAATTTGCTAATACATTAGTTAATGTATTTAAATTATGTGGAATATGTTTATATGTAATGTAATCAAAATTTCTTTCCAGCAATCTATCATGTAGATACATACACAATATTTAATTGTAACACAACGAGCTGCGAATCCAACTTGACAACTAGATCCTTGATGCCAAGAGAAACTACTCCTAACAAGAGTTCAATAACTGCACTATATTTAGCAATATTATTGGTTGTTCGACCAAGGTAGATACCAGTTGTAAGTTAATCAGATTTCCATTAGGGTCATACAGTACCCATCCTATGGAAGAGAGGTTTTGTGTGCTACGATAAGCACCATCAGCAAAACCAATGTAATGACCTAACAACATCTACAAACCGAGTGGAGCACAGGGTAAGCAAAGAAACACATGTCCACAAAGCAAACAATAACACCAAAAATAAAAAATGCACACTAATGAATTAACACACTACTGTACAAAAGTTATTACACAAATTTCACACATAATACTTCTTGAGATACAACCCATTACAGGGCTATGATAATGCATTTCCCTCATAATCACATAGCTCATAGGCACCTTTCTGTAAGACACACTTGACGTTGTAGGGCCCATTCCACATGGTTTCAAACTTGCCCACCCCCAGTTTATCATTGGCTTTGATTGTAAATAAGGACCAAGTCACATTTAGCAAATGTGTGAGGAGAAATGGTTTGGTCAAAATGAGTTTTAAGTCACTTCTTTTGAGCTTCGATGACCATCGTAGCAATGCGACGAGTCTCGTCAAGTCTCTTAAGATACAGTGGCTACTCTTCTTCAGGTGAGGTGTTTGAAAGAAGTTTGATAGCTAGCTTAAGCGAATGGAATTCACATTCGATTGGAAGAGTTGCCTCTAAATCGTACACCAACTGGAATGGAATGAACCCAGTGATCATCTCAGTAAAAGTTTTGTAAGCCCAAAGAGCTAAGAATAACATTAAATTCCAATCCTTTATGTGCTTCCCAATGGTACGTAAAGCATAGTAATCATAACTTTATTGACTACTTCAACCTGGCCATTGGCTTGTGGATAATAAGGTGTCGAGCTATCATGTCGAAGGCCCAAATGAACAGTAAACTCTGCTATCATGTGTTGACAAAAATGTGATCCATGATCAATCATGATAACTTGAGGGACACCAAAACCTGCTATGATGTGGTTAAAAGGGAATTGAGCAGAAGTATCACCATCAACATTGTATGTAGGCATCGCCTCGGCCCATTTAGTAAAATAGTCGACGATGACGATGATATAACCATGCTCCCCCAGCCGAGCGAGGGTTACATGTCATGAAATCAATCCCCCATTTGGAAAATGGGCCAAAGGTAATTACTTGGTGTAGGGGTGCGGTGGGGTGCACTACTTTGGATTGAAAATCTGGCATTCATGGCATTTTTAGGTAGCTAGAATGTAGTCTTTGAAGATAGAAGGCCAAAAATAAATGGCATGGAGGATTTTTTGAGCAATGTCATATCCAAAGATATGACCACCATAGGTGCGAGAGTGGAAATCATTTAAGACCTGCTCAGCCTCTTCAAGGGTGAGACATTTGTGAAGAACGGAGTCCACACTAACCCGATACAATGTATCACTGAGGATCCGATAGGGTTGGGACTGATGCTGAATGCGGCGTCGGTCGGATCTAGACAAATCAGATCAGAATGTTTGGGTTTGGAGATAAAAAATAATGTATCCATACCATGGGTCAAGAGTTTTGATCAGAAACAGAGTTTCATATGATATCTTCTCAGTAAAATCAATTGGAGTGCTTGCAGATGGAAGAGCATAGATCAACTCAGCAAAGACGAGTGACTTCTTTGATTTGGTAGCAGTAAATTCCAAATTAAACTCCTACATGATAATGATCCATTTTGAGTATTTTCCCCCGAGTAACTAATGAGTTAGTATATATGTCATAGGGTTACAATCAGAAATCATAGTGGTTTTCCATAAAAGGATATAGTGTTGAAATATTTGGATGGCATGCACTTTCACCAAGGCAAGCTTCGCGACATGAGCATATCGAGACTTAGTATCAAGAAGATTCTGACTGAGATAATAAAGCATGTGCTTTTTTCTATTGTCTTCATCTTGAACTAACACCATAGAAACAGTGGTATCAGTTGTAGCAAAATATAGGAAGTAATCATAGTGATAATCAAGGGGTTGTAGTAAAGGAACACTAATCAGTGCGTTCTTTAAAGCATCGAAGGATTCCTGGGAAACATCATCCCAAATAAAAGGGATCCTCTTCTTAAGTAAACAAGTAAAACCCTAGGAAATTTCGACGTAATTGGGGACAAATCAATGGAGAAAATTAGCTTTTCCCTACAGGCTCTACAATTACAGTAATGATGTAGGGGGGGTGAATTGACTATGGAAAAAAATTTAAAAGGATCAATCCTGATACCTTCATGAGATGCCACAACACCTAAGAGCCGGCCAAACCCAACGGAAAACATGCACTTATGTGGATTGAGATGGATATTGTAATGCCGACATCATAAAAGGATGGCTCTTAAGTGATCCGGATGGTCACGACTTTTAGCCGAATGAGCTAGTAAGGTGTCGAGGTATGGCTAAACAATATGTCAAATGTCATGAAATGCATAAGACATTGCTCATTGGAAGTTAGCATCAGCAATCTTCAAACCGAAAGGAAGCTTTTTGTAAGTGAAAGTACCCCAGGGACAGATAAACGCCATTTTATGTTGATCAGCGGGTGAAATTTTAATCTAGTTATAGCTAGAAAAATCATCCATGAATGAAAAATCTCACTACCAGCGCATTTGTTGATGATTTGGTTGATAAAGGGAGTAGGATAATTTTCCTTAGGACACACACGATTGATATCACAGTAATCAACACAAACACATATTGTGCCCTGCTTTTTGGCAACAAGGATGATATTTGATACCCAATCCATCAATGGAATTGGATAAATGAAACCCACTTTCAAAAGCTTCTCTACTTCTACTTTGATAGCATTAGTCTTTTGAGGGTGCACAGGGTGAATTCGTTGTCAAGCAGGTTTAGCACCAGGATAAATCAGAATCTCATGCACCACTATGGTTGGAATGATACTAGGAATTTCCTCATATGACCAAGCGAAAATGTCTCAAAATTCTTTAAAAATATGAGTATAAATCCTGATCTCATATGGAGAATAGGAAACCCCAATATGAATGTTCTTGAAAATTCCTGATTTAATAGAAATGTCAAGAGGCATTGTAGCAATGATGTTTCCCATATTACCCTTCGATAAGACTTCATGCACCAAGATAGATGTTTGAAGTGGAGGTGTAGGAGAATGAGAAATAGATGCTTCAAGAAAGGAAGGCATCTCATCGAGGATAGGAAGAAAATAAGAACGATGATGTAGACCATTCCATGGAATTTCATCCAAAGACATGACCTCAACGATACTCCCATCGATTGGGAATGTCTCATTCAAAGGATCCAGAGAATCCCAAGAACCCGGCCAGGGAGATGGCACGTAACTGTCCAGGTTCATACTGAAGACAGTATGACTTTCTAAAGCATCCATCGAAGCTAAGATAATTTCTTGATAATTTATCTCCAATGGGCTTAAAGGCATAGCATAGCCAAATGAGTCAATTTGATCATGGATTAATCCAAGGATATGTAGAGTCTGAGATCATATTGAACGAATGAACATTCGAAGGTGGGAGAGAAAAGGTACCCATTAAATAGAGTCTTTGAAGAGACCTTCCCCCACACTCTCGTAAGGAATATCAGTATTTCCCACATAAGGAACGTTGTCATTCGATGAACCAGAAGAAAAGAAGGATAGTTGATCAATTGTGAAAAATTTTCCTTCATGAGGAAAATGAAGTATGCGGCATAAAGAATACACCACACAAAACATGGCGTGGGTCCAGCTTCCCTTGAGAAGAAGGTTGTAGTTGAGATTTGCATCTATAACTTCTACTTCTAATTCAACAATATTTCCTTCTAATGTAATCAACAAACTCGTGAGAATACCATATGGACATGAACCTCAACCATCAAAGGCTTCCAAGGTATTAGGAGATTGGTTAAGAGAAGGAGAGCCAATGGCTTTCCAATAGGAAACTGACATGATGTAGGTAGAGACACCTTCATCAACAACCGTATGATGAATCATATTTCCTTTAATAAGGACCTATATCAGAAATGCAATCTGATGAGGAAGATGAGGCACATGATTCTCTAGTTTCTAAAGTAATCAATCTTGAATTACAAGGATCAATAGCACCTATAGTAGACAGCAGTGACTTCGACTATGTTTGACAGTATTGGAGAACCTCTAGGGTAGACATCATCGAAGGTTTCTGAGGTAAATCCTAAACAATATTGTAATGTTGCGAAGAAACATTTGGATTAAAATATGACTTTCGAAGAACACCTTTGGGAGGTGTTCGGATGATGGAATCATTATTAGGGTGCTCGATATGGAGTGGACTAGAATTGGATGGAGTAGAAGTAGAAGGAGTATTGGTAGCTTCTTTCTCCATTGTTTTCTTAGACATGGTTTGATAGTCCTTAGTTCGAGTAGTGATCGAGATAGGTGATTAACCTTGCATCATGAACACTTGAGAACCTACGGAACAAGAAGACTAAGGTTGGTCTACGAACTACATCTATTGTGATGGAAAGGGTTCTTTTAAGACAGTCGAAGTCCCTTTCAGTAAGTGACTAACTTCAGATCATGAGGGACAATCCTTAGTGTAATGATCATCCTCACAGATGAGGCAAGGATATTTCAGGTTTCTTCTACAAGCATCATCAGCAGAGGATTTAGGAAGGTCCTACTTTAGAGCATCATCTTTGGCCTTACCCATTTCTTTATTTTTACCTTTAGAGGTCTTATCTACTACAATAGACTGGACAACATGTACCTCAGAGGTTTTACTAGGACTGGATGGATTTTTGGAGGGACTATTGGAACTAGTGTTCGAGATAGATTTCTTCTTCGAATAATCTTTCGCAGAAGTCGGAGACATAGAACCAATGACAATGTCAATAGGTGGTGTATCCCAAGACTTTGATGTTGTCAGATCCAATGATGGTCTCGGAGCATCATGTAACATCTCATACAATGTGCCAGATTGTGAATAGACCATGTCTAAATACTGTGCACAAGTGATAGCTTACTCTTCTGTAACACATCCACACATAGCTATGTCCTTAGAAATTTTGCTCACGAATGATTTTATGAACCATTCTGTCAACAACTCATCAGCAATCTCAAACTTGATGATGTGATGCCGACGTGTCCATTCATGGATATGATCAGAAATCTGGATTGCGGTGTCTTTCTTAAGGGATATTAGGTCCCTATACTACTAGTGTAACCCCTTATTGTTATTAGTAAAACCCCCTTATTATATTGCTCTGCCCATATAGTACCCATATTGTTATTATTGTGCCCCATAGAAGCCCACTATTGTTATTATTGTGCACTTACATTATTATTGTTAGGTCAGCTCTGATTATATTATGACCCCTTAGAATCCTATATAGAAAGGAGGTCTTGTCATTTGTATCATCCAAGAATTGTTCATTTGTGTAATGTATAGGAGGTTTCCCCCTCAAATAGGCTAAATTATAAGGCGTTGATCTATCTTTTCTATATTTTTGTGAGCTGGTTTCATAACATTTGGTATCAAAGCTTTGGATTCTAGAGTTTCGCTGCTCCAGACAGGTCATCATGGAATTTTCACTATAACTTTTTTCTATGACATTTCAGAAGCTAAAAACAACACCCTTTTGAGACTAAATCTCACTGAACTTGGGTGCAAATTTCAAATTGTGTCTTGCTATATTTTCGGAGATATGATCTGAGTAAGTTAGGGTTTTTGCAAGCTCCATAATTTCATCTAAAACAGGTCATCATGGAATTTTTTCTATACCTCTTTTGCTACGAAGTTTCAAAAGCTAAAAAAAAACCCATTTGAGAAGAAATCGGCCTGAACCTCAGCTCCAAATTTCAGATTTTGTCTCACTATATTTTCGGAGATATAATCTGAGGAAGTTAGGGTTTTTGCAGGCCCCAGAATTACATTCCAAACAGGTTACCTTGGGAAAATAGTCATAACTTTCGCTCTGAGCATTAGATTGAATTTTCGTAAGAATTTACAGAAAGAGGACAGACTGTAGTTTTTTTGGGTATCATTTTTAGATCCTAATGTTGAAACAGTGACCCGTAACATGTCGTACTAGTGAGCTCTACTGAAAAAGTCTATAATTAGGTCATCATGGGAGATTGGGAATAAATATTTCTTCCGGAATCCCATTGTGATCAGACTTGCGAAGTTAGAAAGAGGACTCAGAGTGCTATTACAGGCCAAAGTTTTAGAACTTAGAGATCTAAAATGACATAGTTATAGTTGTTTGAAGATTGAGCTCCTAAAATCAAGAAAAAGTGAGATGAGGAAGTTTGATGGCAAGGATCCGATAAATTGGATACTTCAGATGGAGAAATATTTTGATCTATATGGTGTACCATTGTTACAAAAGGTATGTATTGCATCTAATTATTTAGAACCGAATAAATTTTTATGGTATAAAGGACTTTTTTCTCGTAAACCACTTGTTACGTGTTCACTTTTCATGAGGAAATGATATCACATTATGAGGATACAAAGAGAAACACCTTCTTTAGCCAATTGATAAATCTCAAACAAAAGTGTCCAATGACAGAGCACATTGAGTACTTTCAAAAATTGAATATAAGGGAAAATGATATTCCAGAGAAGCATATTATTGAAGTCTCCATAGGGACTTTAAAAGATAACATTCAACATGAGGTTCGTCTTTGGGAACCTGATTCATTGGAGAAGGCATTTAGGTTGGCAAGAAAAGTGGAAAGAAAAATTATGGAAACAAGGAATTCTACCCCTCACAACTATAAAGAAAGAAGTGTTGTTTCCCCTAGCCTTCCACAACCTACAAGGTTGACACCACAACAATTGGAAGAAAAAAGAGAAAAAGGAATTTGTTACAATTGTGATAACAAATACATTAAAGGTAATAAGTGTGCTGAGAAGAAATTATTTTACATTAAATGTGAAGAGGAGAAAGAAAAGGATCAAGAAACATCAAAAGAAAAAGTTATACACCAGGAACCAATGCTAGAGAAAGAATAAATGAATCCAACCATATCTTGTAAAGCATTGGCAGGAATTACCACTCCTCAAACTCTCAAGATAGAAGGATATATCAAGAAGAAAAAGGTTCAAGAAGTGAAAGATCACATTGAGAAAGCATAAATGAATCTGACCATATATTGTAATGCATTGGTCGGAATTACCACTCCTCAAACTATCAATATAGAAGGACATATCAAGAAGAAAAATGTTCAAGAAGTGAAAGATCACATCGAGCATCAAGAAATGAAATTGACCATATCTTGTAATGCATTGGAAGAAATTACTGTTACACAAAATATTGTCACCATGACTATTTGCAGTCAGTATGGGTCTATCATCATTCATACTGTCCTCCTAAGCAAGTCTCAAACCTCAGCTCTTCATGTCAAGCTTTGAAATGAGAGAAAGACCTTTAGAATCAATAAATCTCTGCTTCTGAACTTTCTCTCACTGTTGCCTACGGTCCCGCACCCCCTCTTCATGTTACCTGCGGACCTGCCCTCTTTGTCTCTAAAGGAGTGGGTGCAGACCCCTATGAAAGTAAAAAAGGTGCAAGTTTATTCTTAAAAACTCACTTTGGGTCAATTCTAGATGATTCTAGAAGGAATCTTGACGTGGATGGTTCGCTCCTAGGTGGTTCATGCATCTCAAAAGTGAAGCAGATAATCCCTTGATGAGAGGAGATATCCCTTTGAAGGAGGGCTTTATCCCTTTGAAGGTGGACCTAGTAACTTCCCTCCATTGCACTATAAATTAAGGCATTGGGATGGTTTCTAGGGAGGTTAGAAGCTGAACATTTTTTAGGGTAAATGCTGGTGGAATTGAGACTTCCTAGTTAAGCTTGAGAGGAGAGATCACATACCTTTTGGCTTCATTGGGAAGAGAGTGAAACATGTCAAAGTAGAGGAGACTTCCTGATGGACCCTAGGAGGAGCTTGTACAACATCAAGGCACAAGTTGTAAAGTTCTTCTTTGATCTAAATTAATACAATCAGATTCATTTTTCTCAACAAATTGTCTTATGTGATTTGTTTCATGAATTCCTTGATCATCATGATAAGTATGCTTTATTATATTGGCTTTTCAGGTGCTATTTAATTTGTGTGGTTGTTTGTGTTTGCAGATTCTCTACAAGGGAACTCATTTGGATCAACAGAGCAAGGCTTCCACAAACTTGCATTGGACCCAAGGTAGGCCTAAAACACTTGTTTGCCTTTATTTATAAATTGCATATTTAGAGAAAGATAGAATTTTATTGGCTTGTTTGTCGTTAGATATCATAGATACTAGGGAGTTCGCTCTTGTCCACAAGAACGACTCATTCCGTGTGACAAAATGGTGACTCCACTAGGGAATTGATTTTTTGATTTGCTTTACTTTGACTTGAGAAACTGTGTTTTTGTTTCTGTTTTTGGCTTGTTATGTGTGGAATTGGGTAGATTTAGTAGATATTGGATTATTTTTTGTTTTTCATACTTTTGGGAGAGGACTGCACCCTCTGCTTGTAACACAGCGTGGACCTATCCACACTTTTTCTTTACACACAGAGCGGTACCGCACCTGTGTGGACTGTGGGCCTATGGACCCTGTCAAAATTTTGAAAAACTTAAGATTTTCTCTTTCAGTCAGCTTAGGATTTGTTTAGGTGTTTTTATCCTCTGCCCAGACCTGCAAGTGACTTGTTAGGAACTTTTCTTAGGTTAATTCCATTGGCATTAGGGTTTTAGGTGAAATTCCTAGAAGTTTTGGTTGTCGAGCTTGATTTTCATTTTGGTCTTGTAGTAGCTCAGAGCTTAGAAGCCTTAGAAGCCTCAGATCACCTTGGTTTTTATTTGCCTTCTTATGAGTCTAACCATTTGCAAAATATGCCTTTGTTGAGGAATCCATCTTGTTTTTTCTCTTTGCGAAACTTCAGAAGGACTTGTGTTAAAAGTTTTGGATTTCATTTTTAGAAAAGAAAACAAAAATTGGTTTTTTTTTACTGATTTGTGATTCTGGACAAATTAGTCCTTAGTTTGCTTATAGCTAAGTAAAACATCCTTGAAAAGAAATCTTGTAAGCTTTTACTTCAAATAGTTTTTAGAATTTATAGATCTGAAGATTAGATTTTTCCATGGTTTTGAGTGTTTTATGAAAAAAAATATCTCTTTTGAAAAAGTTTGTTTCTGTAGTATTTGAGTGTTTGAAAGAAAAGGGAAATTTTCGTGATCATAACTAGTTGTCTCGTTTTGAGTGTATTGGAAAAGACAAGAAGCTCTTCTTTTGATTTGTTTGTTAAGGAAAAGATTTGTTTTTACAAGCATTTGCATTCTCAACTCTTTCCTAGCTAGAAATTCATTGAAGGGAAAAGATTGCTTATCATCTTAAGTGCACTTTTTAGTGATTTGGAGTCGAGTCTTCATAACATAAGTTTCATCTCTACACCTTTTGACTTAAGAAAAAACCAATAAAAATAACGCTTAAAGTAAAATCTATCTAGTAATATTTTTATTTCTAGGGCTCTATATCACCAACATAGCTTAGGCTAGTATCTTGGAGTAGGGAGTAATTAACTCTCCAAGATAGTAAAACAAACAAGTAGTTGTATCTTACAGTAAGAGATAAAATCCAATTGTTACATCTATGCTCTGGGAAAGCTCCTCTTAAAGGAGAAGCACGAGATCATATCTGAACCAGTGTGGGAATCAATCCTTCCTCATTGGGAACGATAGAATATATTCACATATTAAAAACGGTAAACCTCGGATTAACCATTGTCGAGGAGCCTGGGGTCACTTGTTGGTAAACCTTGGATTATGTCAAGGAGCCTTCAAGGGGATTGAGCTTGTTACTATGCCCTTGCATGCGTATTGGATCGTAGACTGTTCCCCCAGGTATATTTGTTCCCGTTGGTAACCATAGTGACCATATTCTATAGGATTCTTTCCTAAGGTGACGGTGGAGGGAAGATCCCATTGTACCTGGAGCAGACGTCGGCTAGACTCACTTGGATTTTCTGGGGGGTTCTCTTCACTCGAGATGGTTTAGTGGAGAAACTTGTGCCAGTCTATTCATTAAGCAGGTTGCCGAGGTAACTGTTCCAACTGCCATTTCTGTATTGAACTCTGCGACATTGGATTTCATCACCAACTAGTGTTTTCAGTACGGAAAGTTACTGTTTGTGTGTGGTTTGATCTCCTAGATTCTTTAGGTGTGTGATTCAAAATTGTTTGGTTCTTTAGAGGCTTTAGGTGGTTTTCATTGAGTTTTTTCTTTGTTTGCGTGTGAAGTAGTTAAAATATTTAATCATGGTTGAATTACCAAGGAAGTCCCGTAGACTTCGGGGCCAACCTCCTGAGTTTTCACCAAGCCAGCCTGAAGGGCAACGAGCCCTTGTAACTCCTAGAGACAGTAGAGTTGGGTCACCTGAAGAAGGAGAGTCTTATTTAGTGGTACATCCTGATTATCAAGCTTTAGTAGCAGATTATAATCCACAATCTGCTTCGGTTTCCGAAGTTACTTGTAGTATTTCATCTACTAGTGATTTAGGTGAGGAACCTGAAATATCTGAACCTAAAACTGAATTTGTTGCTATGCCAACATCGGGATTTGGCTTTCCAACTTCTAGTGGTCCTGGTTCACCCAGGGTAGAAAGAATAATTACCCAAAATCTTCCTTCTGGACTTATAGCTATTGAGGAACTTGCTACTCCGAAGGAAGAAGGTATCCCTATCCCTGAAAATCAACCAGTTATAGAACTTAGGGAGCGTGAATCAATCTTTTACAGTCCACCTAGGAGAAACGCTTGGTATCTTTCATTGACCAATTTTTTGGAAAACCCGGGACTAAGTTTTTCACCACCTCGCATTCCTTTTCACCCAACACCTAGGGGTTATTATCCTTCATTAAATATGTCAAGACAGTTGTCCATGTTTTCTCAATCTCCAGGAACCTTTTTATACAGTGGTCCTTCTGTTCCCTCTGGGTATCAGTCACTTACTGGTACTTTTTCGGGAGCATCTCCTCAACCTATTGAACAAGGGTTATTAACTGGAAATAATGGAACTAAGCCGTTGAGTGTAGAAGATATTCTTATGATGTCAGGTACTATTCCTAATCCTCAACCTCAAGGTGGCCAGTTACCGCTTGGGGGGCAGCCTTAAAGTCCTCAATTATCGCCTAGGGGGCAACCTCAAGGTACCCAATTTCCATCTGGGGGGCAACCTCAAGGACAGTACATACCTACGAGACAGTACGTTCCTCAAGGTCAACCCTAGAATCAGTATGTACCTCAAGGTCAACCCCAGTATCAATTTGTACCTCAAGGTCAACCCCAGTATCAGTACGTGCCTCAAGGTTATCAACCTCAAGGTCAGTGCCCAACCCAAGGTTTCCAACCACCTTCCAGTCAATCATTTGTCCAAGGAGCTGGAAATATACCTTTGAATTATCAACCCTACCCTCAACCCGGTTATGGTCCTCAATATTCTCAACCTACTATGGGTTCGTACCCAGAATGAACTTAGTGTGGGATCCATCTCAATCTCAATAGATCTTGCAACCAAATGTGCAGTTGTCATCTCAAACTGGACAACCCTTGGATTCTGGTTCACCCCAGCAACCTGTCCAGTCTACTATTCAAACTTCTGCACCTTCTGTAGTTTCTCAGTCTGGGCCTAGTACGCCTCATACTCCACCTCAAATGACTACTGTAACTGCTGCAATATCTGTTCAATCTACCCCACCTACTTCTGGAGTATTGATAGCTTCGGTTTCTACTGTTCCTATATCAACTCGTTAGACATCTTTACCTCAGTCTGGATCCACAATTCAGACTTCGGTTCAAATGCCTGTAGGACAACCTGGTCCAAGTAAGGTTGTCACATGTCAACCTCAATTTACTTATCGACCGTACCAGGGAGAGTACCAATTCGGTCCTGCTGTGCAGCAGCCAGTCTATCAGTATCAACCGTACCCTGGGTATACATATCAACAACCTCAACAACCCCAGTACGGTCCGGTTAATCCTAGTTTTCCGGGAGGGTATAATATCCCAAATGCAATTCCAATTCCTAGTTATCCTGGATATCCTCCTCCTGGGGCTGGTCTCATGACCCAGGGTTTCAGGGACCCTAATCGTCAGTTACTGTTTATTGCAACTTTAGACTTGCCTGACTTGTCGCGCCTTACGAACGATCCAATTAACTATCTTCTGTTTTGGCCGCCAATACCGAATAAGTTTCCTAGTGATATCCCTAAGTTTGAAGGAAAAACAGGAGAGGACCCGTCGAACCATGTGATGACTTATCACCTATGGTGCGCGTCTAACTCCATTTCAGATGATTCAATCCTTTTAAGGCTTTTCCAACGCACTCTAATTGGTCTTGCGGCCAAGTGGTACATTGAGTTACTGTGAGCCACTTTTTATAACTTTAGTCAGTTAGCTACTTCGTTTTGAACTCATTTTCAGTTGCTAGTCAGATACGACAATGGCACGGAATTATTAACTTCATTAAATTAGTCAACTTCCACTTACATTTTAGATCACATTCATGAATGGAGATGTAGACGGCATTTAGTGAAAGTTTTTATTCCGGATCAGATCTTAGTTGAATGGTTTGTAAAATATTTATTGCCGGAGATCACTGAGGATGTAGCTAAGGCAGGAGTCGTTACTGAAGAGAAAGTAATTGCTCAAGCTCAGTACCTTGACTTAGTTTATACACAGTCAGGTACGTTACACAAGAAAATCCCCGATCTTCCTAAAAAAAATCAAATAACTGCAGCTCCTTCAGGGTCTCATGCCACTGATGGTAGGATTGGTACGGTTAATACCAAAAGTAAGAAGAAATATTCTAAGAATTCTTCTCCTATCATAACTTTACTAGATTTCCCAACAGGAGATTCTTCTGCGAAAATTTCCACGATATTCATGTTGTAGAGTCATCTACAGCCAAATCAAAATCCGGTAGTAAGAAGAAAGGGAAGAAGAAAAATAAAACATATAAAAATTCGAAAGAGAAACCAGAAAAAACAGAATCAACTAATGAGAAATGCAAACCTCGTTATCCTTGTCTCATTTTTTACGAAGAGCATTTTACAAGAGACTGCCCTCATCGTGCAGAGGTTGCGAAAATTGTCAAAGGTTCCCAAACGCCTGCTGTTTTGAAGGATCCTTTTCGTAGTCAAGACAGTAAGACGATAGGTTCTTCCTCAAATGCCTCTGAAGAACCCATAATGATGATGTCCCATGTTAGGATTGCGACTCGATCACATGATTATGGTAGTAAAAGTCCTCTTGATGGTAAAGAAGAAAAATCTTCTCATTCAAATCCATCAACTTCAACTCCCAGTTCTGATCCAATACAGATCGAGAAACCTAACCCAAAATTAGTAATCAAACCGCCCGCAAAGGGTATACTTCGAAAGTCAGCTTTCAATCCACATTCGAGAGTGGCTCAGAACTATAACATTGTTGAAGATTTGGCTATTTCACCTTCAGCAATGTCGGCTTTGGAAGTGCTGCAATCATGCCTAGCACAGCATAAATTGCTATTGTCGGCTATAGGAGCTGTTGACGTTCAGGACTCGAACCTTATAATTTTCGATATAGAAAATAGTACACCACGCTTACCTCATCAAATGGCTTTCCAGATCCCAGTGTTAGTAAAAAACAGACCTTGTTATAGGATTGTGATTGATGAGGGAGCCTCAATGTGTATTATGTCAATACAGTGCTGGATATCGCTTGGTTCTCCTACGCTAAATCAATCCCCGATGATTCTAAAGGCCTTTGATGGCTGTGGGTTTCATCCTTTTCACATTCTACAGGATTTACCTATAGGGGTTGAAGGCAAAACTGTTAATCTAGATGTGGAGGTGGTTGATGCCCCTCTAGATTACAACCATCTCTTGGGTTGTAGTTGGTCTTACGCTATGACAGCTGTCGTGTCTTCGGTCTTTCGGCTTATAAAGTTTCCTCATAATGGAAAGATCGTAACTATAGACCAGCTGACTTACTTTTCATCCGACCCATCCTCTTCTAAAAGTATTCAGCATGTTGGCAAAACAACTATCCCATATAAGGATGTTGGAGTAGGACTAGTTAAAGATTCTGGTTTACTAGGAACTTTTCCTTTTCCTCCTATCAACACATCGTCTTCTACTACAAACATTCATATGATTTCGTCAGACACTATTGTTTATGATGATCCTTGGATCGTACCTTCCGAATTTGAGATAGACTCATTTGGTGATGTTATGCCTTTGAGTCCATATGAAATTGCGTATCAGGCCATGCAGTCGTTTTCCGACCTTTCTTCAACCATAATTGACTTAATGAATGTGGTCCATGAGGAATCAATTTCAACATCAAACTCAGATTCAACAACATTTTCCAAACTTGTCCACACCAATGAGCAAATTCGGGAAATCCTATGTGTCGATGATTTACCATGGGAAGATCCTCATCATAGATCTTTGTTTTTACCTGAGATTGATCGTTTTGAAAATGATTTTTCATCTATTTTTACGACTGAATATGTCAAGGAATCTCAGAATCCAATGAAAAATCCTGATTCAGAGTTAAATTTGGGAAACATTTCTCGAACTATTCCTATTGATATTTCGGTTAAGCCTGGAATTGTTGAAAACATTCATATAGGTGCCTCTTGTATGGAAGATGAAACTCAAACATATAAGGCCCTGATTTCAAGAATTTTGCGACGTGTTTGCCTGGTCATATGAGGAAATGCCAGGATTGACCCAGCAATTGTTGTTCATGAAATCAAAACTTACCTGAATGCTAAACCCATCCGGCAACGTTTGCATCAGATCCACCCGCGAAAAGCTGCTGCTATTAAAGCAGAAGTTGAAAAATTACTCAAAGCAGGTTTGATTTATCCGATTCTGTTAACGGATTGGGTATCGAATATTGTTCTTGTTAACAAAAAGCAAGGGACAATAAGAATATGTATCGATTATAGGGACATTAATCGAGCCTGTCCAAAAGACAATTACCCAACTCCCTATATCGATCAAATCATTGATGATTGTGCCGACAATGAAATATTCTCCTTCATGGATGGTTTTTTCGGATACAATCAAATCAATATTCTACCTGCTGATCAACCAAAAACGGCTTTCATTTGTCCATGGGGGACATTTTCTTATTGCAAATTACCTTTTGGGCTCAAGAACGCCGGGGCAACTTTTCAAAGAGCCATGTCTTCCACGTTTCATGACATCAAGCACATTGTGCAACCCTATCTCGATGATTTACCTGCTCATTCATTACATCGAGCTGATCATCTCATCCATTTACGAGCAATCTTTATGAGGTGTAGGCATTATCGAATTAGGTTGAATCCACACAAGTGTGTTTTCTGTATAGAAACAGGTCGGTTACTGGGGTTTGTTGTTTCAAAAGCCGACATCCGTGTCGATCCCTCGAAGGTTGAAGCTATTGTCAAATTCCCTCCTCCTTTGAGTCTTCACCAACTCCAAAGTTTGCAAGGGAAAGAAAACTTTTTACGTCGATTCATTCCTAACTACGTCGAGATCACAAAGGGTTTTACCTGGTTGTTGAAACAGAATACTCCATTCTTTTGGGATGAGATAGCTGACAAACCTTTTGATGCACTAAAACACGCGTTGACCCATGCATCGTTATTGCATCTTCCCAACTACAACCAGGACTACTTCTTGTATCTCGCCGTCTCCCATTCCACCATCGAAATGGTGTTAGTTTAGGAAGATGAATTCGGTACTAAACATGCGATATATTAACTTAGTCGAAATTTAAATCCAACTCAGCTAAAATACTCACATGTGGAGAAATTGGCATGGTAGCTGTTCAAGCTGTCCAACGTTTTCATCATTACATTTTACTACATAAAACTACAGTAATTTCTGATTGCAACCCTATGATCTATATTTTGACCAAACAATTGCTATGGGGCAAGTACTCCAAATGGATTGTGATCCTGCAGGAGTTCAACTTTGAATTTGAAAAGTCTAAGTCGAAGAAATCTTTAGTTTTTGCGGAGTTAATGTGTGACTTCCTGCGTGCTAACAAGGAAACTGTGGCGGAGGAGCCCATTGCGGACGAATCCTTGTTTCTAATCAGCACTTTAGATCCATGGTATGGGGATATCATCGTTTATCTCTAGACCCAATCATTTCAGCCAGAAATTTCAAGGTCAGAACGTCGGAAAATACGATTCCCGTCCCAACAATTCAAAATTATTGGAGATACACTTTATCGTCATGGGGCAGACTTTGTTTTTCGACATTGTTTAACTCATGGGGAAGCTGAAAGGATTCTAAATTACTGTCACTCTGGAGCCTGTGGTGGCCATATGTCTGGGTTTTCCACAGCCCAAAAGATATTGCACGCTCGCTATTTCTGGCCGTCTTTGTTTAAAGATTGTATTAACGCGGTTCGAAAATGCCACAACTGCCAAATTTTTGATCGAAAGATGCACGCTCCACCTGCTACTCTCCACCCATAATTGTCGTCGGTCCTTTTGTGAAGTGGGGTATCGATTTTATTACATGTAACCCTCACTCGACTGGGGGGCATGCGTATATCATCCTTGCGGTAGATTATTTTACCAAGTGGGCTGAGGCAATGCCTACATTTGAGGCAGATGGAAAAACTACTGCGATTTTCATGTTCAATCATATAATTGCTAGGTTTGGTGTTCCACAAGAGATTATCACTGATCATGGGTGTCATTTTCGAAACATTATGATGACTGAACTTACAGGCCAACTTGGCTTGCGTCATGACAGTTCAACTCCATATTATCCATAGGCTAATGGTCTAGTTGAGGCCATCAACAAAGTTCTATTCATCATGATCCGACGAGTCATTGGGATTCATAGGTCGAATTGGCATAACATGCTATTTTCAGCACTTTGGGCGTATCGAACCTCAGTAAAAACGTCAATCGAGTTCACTCCTTTCCAACTAGTTTATGGTCTGGAAGCTGTGTTACCCATTGAATGTGAAATCCCATCATTGCAAATGGCCATCGAATTACTTCCAGCTACTTACAAAGAGGAAAAACGTTTGTTATACTTGGCTCAGCTAGATGAGAATTGACATGATGCTGCATTAGCGATCAAAACTCATGCCAAATGTATTAAAGCTCAGTATGATCGAAATGTTACCCCTCGAAATTTTTCGGAAGGAGACCTAGTCTTATTGTACGATCAAGCAAATGATAAATTACGCGCTAGGAAATTCGTACCAATGTGGCATGGTCCTTATGTTGTTAAACGAAAGCTAGCAAAAGGGGCCTATGACTTGGTAGACTTTGACAGGGTCTCTTTAGGTAAACCCAGAAATGGTCTTTATCTGAAGAGGTATTATGCTTAAATCTGGGTGTGGAGATTTTTAGTTAGGGTTAGTTTTCTTTCTAGCTGGTGTGTTTTAGATTAAAAAGTGTTCTTAGCTTAGAGAGTGTTTTTCGTCATTATTCCTGCTTATCTTGGTTTTACTCTTGATATTGCAGATGTCGACGCCTCTCCAAACATACATTGGTTTTGCTGATGGTGCTTGTCGTAACACATGGAACATTTCTTCCATAGCTTGGGTTATCTATTCGCCCTCTGACGAGTTGGTATCTATGCATGGGGTAAGCCTCGGTCAAACAACAAATAACGTTGCAGAGTATAGTGCAGTGATTGAGTTATTATCTGAATCTATTTCATTTGGGATTCGGAGTTTGATAGTGAGGTTAGATTCTGAACTCGTTGTATTACAGCTTAATAGAGTATATGCCATTAGAAATCCAGTGTTATTAAGATTATTTTTGAGAGTGCGTCTCTTGGAACGTGAATTTGACTATATTGAGTATTAGCATATTCCAAGATATTTAAATACATTAGTAGATGCAATTTCTTCTCGAATGTTAAGTAGACATTTGCAATAATCATACAAGTAAATTTAAAAACATTCCATAATGTGTTTTACAATATAAGTCGGTAATAGAAATATAGTATAACATAGGAGTGTGTCAAATATACATCGTCTTCGATCATAGGTTGAAAAACTCCTTATGGTCGGCAAAAATGATAGTACAAAAAGCAAAAAATGTCATATGTGTCTACAATAGGCGATCATCCTATCACTGGTGATGATCTCGATAAGAAACCACTGTACGGGCCACCCTGCAAAGGAGCCTCCTGAAAGGTCCTGGGACCCCAATCACATAGTGTTGTAGCCTAAGAGGAATTTCATCTATGCTAGTCTCTGGAATGTCTGCTGTCAAACTCTCTAGATGGCTCTCCAATTCGACCAAGGTCTCTACTGATTCGTCCTGTGGGACTGGTGTTGTTGCAGCTGGTTGTTTCCTCTCATAGGGCCGGAGAGCAGCTGGTCGCCGTGGAGCTACATCTGCATTTGAAACTTTTTACTATCGATTTTAGGACGACATAAAAACAAAAAAGAAATTTAAATTAGAAAATGTTGAAAATGATTTTACCTGAATCATCCCATTGCTCTCCTGGTGGAAGAGCCATGTCTGGGTCACCGCGAAAATCTGCCCCAGCATAAGGAAAGTCTTGAATAGCAAAAAATTGGTTCTCCAACCAATGGAAATACTCAGGAGTGAATCGAATGACTTTTGTCCCCTCCTCAGGATGACGGGCCATAACTGCAACCCATCGCATCAGTTTGGGTTCTCGAGGAAGTCTAGCTCCAACAGTGAGGTGTTGTGGGACCAACATTGGGACCCTCTCCAGGCCAAAGCTCACGACTAAAGCACCATATCCAAAGGTCTTCAGTTGTCCATTCTTTGCTCTAGTCAGTTGGCCTTTTATATTAGCTAACACAGCATCGCACCAGTTGAAGATGGTGCCTCGAAAGCAGTTTACTGCCATCCGCATCTGGGATTGAGTGGCTATATGTAGTGTTGCGCTTCCATAGAGCCTGGTAACAGTAAACGCAATCACTTTCAGTTCAGGAAGGGATATGGTTTTGATATCTATCCCTTTGTCTCTAGTCTGGCCATTGCAAAACTCTAGCTGGTGGCTATCGACAGACTGGCCACCTGGCCTAGTCCCGAATAGAGTCAAGTGTTCACCTCTCTTAGGAAAACCAATCAAAAAGTAAATGTCTTCCAGCTCCATTTCGAGCTGGTGACCACCAATGAATAAGCACTAGTCCTGTATGCTCCACCTATCTACCAGCCACTGCAAAAAGTCCAACTGGGCCCTCATGTTAGGCATGGCCCAAAATTTGTATAAGCCGCATGCTTTCAATGCATCAATCGAAGGTTGATGATTTATCGCGGCGAGATCTACATCCTCATGCTCCCGTTCTCGCCAATCAAGCATGATGTATACTCTACATTCAACAAAAAGGCGAATTAAAATATCTAAAAGCAAAGTTTTTGGGTGAATTTTGAGAAATTTAAGTTTAAAAACCCTTGCTGCGGGGACCGCACCCTCTCTATTAGAGACAGTGCGTGGGTCCATACTTTGCCTTCACGGCAGGTGCGGACCCCTGACTTTTTTCCCTTTACAAAAAATTTGGGGTCCGTAGGTTACCTGTGCTATGTCTGCAGACCCCCGCGCGCGGGTTTCTAACCTAAAAATCCCTTAAAAAATGAAATCAAAGCCTAAAAACAAATTTGAAACGGATGAAATTAAAGAGTAGGATGATGTAGATTACCTGGAGGAGACGACGTTCGATTCCAACGGACGGATTTTCTGCAATCTTCACGAGAAGTTTCTGACCAAAAGCTCTATTTTCTCACCCAGAACTCAAATGGTAAAAATGAATTTACAAAAGACCTTTTTATAAGTTTTTTGAAAAAATGAGTTTTTAATTTGTTTATGTTTCACTTTAAAGAGGTAACTTTTGAAGCATTTTTATCCATTTTAAACAGGTATGAGTAATGTTTGAGTTTTTGTTCAGGATAACGGATTTTTTAGGCGAAATCGGTCATTTTCGACGAAAAAACATTAGAGTCACCTTTAAGCTCTTTTCTGACTCCTAAAACATGAAAAGGTCGCCGAGTTTTTCTTTTTAAACTCGTTAAAGCGGAACTAAAAAGACGGTCCACTTACAACTCTTTTCTGACCGTAAAAACGTGAAAAGATTGTCGGATTTTTGTCGTTTCAAATTCGATATTGGTTATAAAACGACGTGTCATTGATAGCTTTTTTACTTTTTCGGATCAGAGGCACTAATTATGAAAAGTACTCCTTGGTCGTAATGATCAAGCGGTTCTCTCAAGTATTATTTTATACTTTTTCGGTCTTGGGAGACACAAATTTACGAAAAAGGACAACCATGGAGTTTTCTTAAGTTTTTTTAGACTCTCTAAAATTGAAAAACACTGAGTTTCTCCTATACTGGACTCGTTAAAATTTAACAGTAAAGGACCTGTTCAATTAGAAATAGTAACGGACCACTCCTTCTTAGGGTTCAAATTTAAACTAAGTTGGACTCATTCGAAGGATGATCTTATAATCAAGCAAATGTTATCCTCCTCAAGCTTGTCAAAAAATAAAGAGGTACTTGCCAGAAATGGGGGGGGGGGGGGGGGAAAGAGAGAAAAATGAGCCTATTTGTCATACTTTGTAACCACTCTTGAACATGACATTTTCATTCACCTGGGTTGGGAAATCCTTTGCCTAACAATTGATCAAACCATATTGAAAGCCTTAAGTCGGTTTTTGGGTATTAACTTTGGGTCAATTGTCACCAAACCATCTACTGTGTCGTTATGTGTTCAAGAGGTCAGTGAAAATAAGCCATTCATCTACAAAATATCTGTCATCCATCTTGACCATCCCTGAGTCAGTCCTTGCAACTAAATTTCTTCAAACTTGATCTATGATTTCGTGTTGTGGGCTTGCCTACAATGGATCGCTTTCTATCGACTTCAGCTCATTATCTAGAAAGATGATCTAGAAATCGTCATTACCTTGGGATCTGCATGCCTCAATGGTAGGTTTCTCGCTTTTGACGATAGGTTGCATCACTGACCTTCGATCAAAGGATTCTGTGACATGTTCGACACCAACACATCTATTCACATCTCATGGATTGTACTGTGTACTTTGAGAGCCATTGACATTACTGGTGGTTTCTCTCACACTTGTTAACAGTTTACATCATTGACTAGTAATCAAGTGGTTTCTACCATGTTCGACTTCGACACATTCATTCACATGGTTAGAATCGTACTATTTTGGGAAGTAGAAATCAAGACCCTGGATCTAGTTTCCACCATCTAGGCTGCGAGGAATTTTGTATTCATTATACAGTGGACTATTCATAAATAGATGGTTGCATCCATACTGTGTCTACATGTGTCTATACTTGTGATGTCTTACAAGATCATTCCTATATCAGAGCAATAGTTAGCTTTCTAGTCAGTTTTGATCTGAGTATGGGAATGCCTACCTCAGCGATGATATGATCTCATATATATATTTTGCATTGAATGTTTTTACAGGTTCCAACCGGGCTCTCCACAAGATGATCCTCGAAATGATAAAGTACTTCACTCTTCTTAGATGATAAATGAAATCCTCATCTACTACAGACTTTACACTTCAGGGGGCAATATGTTATACAAAATATTGTCACCATCACTATTTGCAGTCAGTATGGGTCTATCATCATTCATACTGTCCTCCTAAGCAAGTCTCAAACCTCAACTCTTCATGTCAAGCTTTGAAATGAGAGGAAGACCTTTAAAATCAATAAAGCTCTGGTTCCGCACTTTCTCTCACTGTTGCCTGCGGTCCCGCACCCCCTGTTCATGTTACCTGCGGACCTGCCCGCTCTGTCTCTAAAGGAGTGGGTGCGGACCCCTGTGAAAGTCAAAAAGGCGCAAGTTTATTCTTAAAAACTCATTTTGGGTCAATTCTAGATGATTCTAGAAGGAATCTTGACGTGGATGGTTCGCTCCTAGGTGGTTCATGCATCCCAAAAGTGAAGGAGATAATCCCTTGATGAGAGGAGCTATCCCTTTAAAGGAGGGCTTTATCCCTTTGAAGGTGGACCTAGTAACTTCCCTCCATTGCACTATAAATTAAGGCATTAGGCTGGTTGCTAGGGAGGTTAGAAGCTGAACATTTTTTAGGGTAAATGCTGGTGGAATTGAGACTTCCTAGTTAAGCTTTAGAGGAGAGATCACATACCTTTTGGCTTCATTGGGAAGAGAGTGAAACTTGTCAAAGTAGAGGAGACTTCTTGATGGACCCTGGGAGGAGCTTGTACAACATCAAGGCACAGGTTGTAAAGTTCTTCTTTGATCTAAATTAATACAATCAGATTCACTTTTCTCAACAAATTGTCTTATGTGATTTGTTTCATGAATTCCTTGATCATCATGATAAGTATGCTTTATTATATTGGATTTTTAGGTGCTATTTAATTTGTGTGCTTGTTTTTCTTTGCAGATTCTCTACAAGGGAGCTCATTTGGATCAACGGAGCGAGGCTTCCACAAACTTGCATTGGACCCAAGGTAGGCCTAAAACACTTGTTTTCCTTTGTTTATAAATTATATATTTAGAGAAAGATAGAATTTGATTGGTTTGTTTGTCGCTAGATATCATTAGATACTAGGGAGGTCGCTCTTGTCTGCAAGAATGACTCATTCCGTGTGACAATTACCACTCCTCAAACTCTCAAGATAGAATGACATATCAAGAAGAAAAATATTCAAGTAGTGAAAGATCACATAGATCATAAAGAACAAGTTCTCTAACTTTTAAAGGATAATGCCACTTTGGTACATAATTGAATGAAACAACAGGTAAATCAACATCACAGTGAAAGAAGTTTTGATGTAGGTGATTGGGTATTTTTATGGCTACATCTCAAGCAAGCTATTTATGAGAAGGAAATGTTGGAAATATTACATGCACTTAAGAAATGACGACCTTACCTAATGGGAAGACACTTAAAGGTAAAAATGGATCATGATAGTCTTAAATTCTTTTTAGAACAAAGATTATCTTTAGAAGAACAGAAAAAATGGGTCACAAAGATGTTAGATTATGACTTTGAAATCATCTACAAAAAAGGGAAGAAAAATGTTGTTGCAAATGCAATCTGAAGAAAGGATGAGCATGTGGAAGCATTGTTTTGTGTTATTTCTATTATCCAACCAGATTGGATAAACGAAGCAAGCGATGAATGGAATAAGGACAAAGAAGTGTGGCCACTCATTCAAAATTTGCAGAAGATCCCAATTCAAAAAATATTGCCAGAACTTGATGACGAAGGAAAAATCATATTGGAACCTAGAGAAGTCACAGAAACAAGAACTCGACAGCTATGAAATCGATCAATTTTAGAGTATCTCGTCATGTGGAAGAACTTACCCACTGAAGATTCCACATGGGAGGACAAGGATTTTATACAAAAGCATGAAGAACTACTCAAGCATTGAGGACAACACTTTTTTAAGGAGAGGGGAAAGTTAGGTCCCTATACTACTAGTGTAACCCCTTATTGTTATTCGTACAACCCCATTATTGTATTGTTGTGCCCATGTAATCCCCATATTGTTATTATTGTGCCCCATGGAAGCCCACTATTGTTATTATTGTGCCCTTACATTATTATTGTTAGGTCGGCTCTGATTATATTATGACCCCTTAGACTCCTATATATAGAAAGGAGGTCTTGTCATTTGTATCATCCAAGCATTTGAGTAATGTAAAGGAGGTTTCCCCTCAAATAGGTTGAATTCTAAGGTGTTGATCTATCTTTTCTATCTTTTTGTGAGTTGGTTTCATAACAAGGGACATAAGAAAATGAGTAACAGTTTCTTACCGAACTGACAATTGGAACTGAGTGAGGAAATCCATAGCTAGAGAGTTGAAATCGCCGTAGGTACCTCAAGGCAATTCAATGTACCATTTAGCGACATCACCTGTAAGAGTTCTATGAAAGAGTTGAAGACAGATAGAATCATCAACATACGAATTGGAGGAGCACTAGAGGTGATATGTCATCAAGTGGGCTTGCAGATCCTCCTTCGCTTTTCCCTTGAATTTAAGGAAATCACTTGGAATTTTTGATAGAACTAGAGGCCAATAAGGCAAATGAAGAATGGGATCATTCATGAGCCTCAAGACATTGTGCAATTCCAGTGTAGCCAAGAAAGGCAATTGCATGTTAAACAACATATAGGGCCTTTGAGGAGACCCAAACTACGGAGTCCATCCTTGTTGGTAAGGATTTTTCCCCCACAGTAGAGGATTTTGCCCCCACAGTGGAGGATTTTTTCCCCACTGAGGGTTACCTTACCCATAAGGTAGATACGGTACAGGGTAGGCTTGATATTGCCCTGCCATAGGCCACTGATAAGCATTGTACGTTGCGTACAGGTTATAAGGCTATTGAACCTATTAACCGTGAAAGTAAGGAGATTGACCCTGCTGCATGGGTTGACCTCAACCTTGCAAAGGTTGACCTTACTGATATGCATATAAATCTTGTTGCTGCCAAGGCTGACCTTGTTGCTACAAAGGCTGACTTTGCTGTTGTAAAGGTTGACCTTGCTGCTGCAAAGGTTGGCCTTGCGAGGACAAAGGTTGGGAGGACTGCTGAACAAACTAAATTTGCGGCTGCAAAGGTTGTTGTGACTATGAAAAAGGTTTCCCTTGCTGTTGCAATGCTTTCCCTTGCTACTGCAAAGATTTCCCTTGTTGCTGCGAAGGTTGCCCTTACTGCTGCAAAGGTTGTCCTTATTGTTGCAAGGGTAACTGGACAGTTCTTGGGGTTATACTCTGAGGGTATTGATAGTTCCCAAATTGAATCTATACATATCCACCAGGAATAGCGGATTGACCATGTTGAACATAAGGTCTAAGTTGAGGAATGTAAGATAGATTAACCAAAGCTTGTGAACCATATGGGACATAAGCTGGTTGGAATGGAATCTGAGCCATATAAGGCTGCTAATATTGGACATTACCTGACCTGGATGGACTAGAAGGGTTAGGAATAGCACCATAATAAATTTGATTAACTGCAACCATGTGAGTTTGTAATCCACACACATTGGTTTTTCCTGACATAAGAGGAATATTCATATCTTGACCCCTAGACAGTGGCACATTCTATCCACTTGATGGAGGGGTGGAAGAGCATACTGAGACATGACCTGAGACAGTTAGTTGAAATGGAAGAGTTGGTTGAAACGACAAGATAGGCTATGATGGAATGTTAGGATGGATAAGAAATGAGGTGATTGCAGTTTGTATAGGAGTTTGAGAGGTTGGGATGGGAATGAACGGACCTGATGTAGGCATAGCATTAGACGACCAAATGGGATTTTGATACAATGACGAGGCACTAGGAGTACCCGAGACTAATTGAGCTAAAGTGGTATGACCATGTGGCAACATGGGTCCACTAGTTTTAGGATAGGTAAGGGATGGGACTCTTCCTGTATAAGGAAATCCCTCTGGAGGGAATTCATATCCGTACTCATCATCCATGTGAGGAGTGTGGGTAGACAAAACATCTGAATGACCCAGAGAGGAGACTGGAATTTCACCTTCTGACTCCATAGATGGAAACAATTGGTGATGAGGAACTCGAGATGTATGAGGAGATAACTACAGATGAATATGAGGCTAATCATACAGACTATAAGGGTGCTGAGGAGATATCGCAATAGGATCGAATAATGGATTCAACAAATAGACAACAAACCTCTGTGGCTTTCAGGAACATGCAAGCTCTTAGGGATCTGGATAGGATTATCAGAGGAATCTGGATCAGATTCTTAAGGTGACCAGGAATTTGATGGAGGTGGAAGAGAAGATAAAGGTTGGATACTCAAAACAATTCCAAGTTCAAAACCTTGATCATCAAGCTACTGAGGAAGTTTCGGATGAACTCCTTAGGAGGACCCTTCAATATTAGATAATGAAGGGGAACTATGAGATGGACTCAATGCTTCAGCCATGATGACTTCCTCTCAATAGCAAAAAGGAAAGGAAAATTCATTTAGGGCTCTAACAATATTGAAATTAATAGGGAATTACTCAATATTGGTCCAAGAAGCAACTTCTTGTGTTCAACATTTTTATCGTGGGAAGTTATTTTTAGAAACAAAAACTTTGCCTTTTCATCTTTTAAGAGTCGAGAAAAGGGAAAAAAGGTGACTCTAGTCTCTTTCAATGATTTAGCGAGCTTGAAAGGACAAGTTGCTTGATGATATTTTCAAATTTAAAGAGTCAGAAAATATCAAATGAATGCTCAAGTGAATCTAGGTAAAAGAAGTACCAAGTAACTGTGAACTACAATATACACCTCAGCAAATAAATTTAGTGAGGGCTTGATGTACATGCAGGGAATCTCCCTAAATGTTTTGTTCAATGTATCACATTTATATGGCGGAAGACTCGGCTTCCTATGGATAAAGGTTTTCAACCTACGGGGGTCTCCCTTTATATACGCAACGGTACGGGGAGCACAAGTCCATGCTAGCATTGTCTAATGCCAAAGTGAACGACAGCTGCTAAGTTTTAAGACACCAAAACATGTCTCTAACCTAGACCACTAGATATGAATGCCAATGTTTCAAATTCTTCTTATATTAATTGATAGATTTTAAAGTTGATCTTGTAATTATGTTTCAATTTCAAGGCCTTAACAATGTTACCTATTCCTAAAATGAAAACTAGATGATGAAATGAAATTCTTCAATTCGACGAAAATTATATATGTAGGGAAGAATATCACTCAAATCATACATCAAACCAAATGCAAAAGTGCATAAATGACAATCTTCAAATGCTAAATGCAAAATATAAAATATAATCTTTCATATGATAAGCAAATGCAATGCCAATACAAATCTTAAAGAAAAATTTCCTTAAGATATAATGATGATTTTTTCTCTTTTTCAAAATGCAAATAATGTAATCTAGTGCAAAGTAAAAGAGAATGCAAGCAATCCAACAAATATGAAAATCTTTTTCACATCAATGATTTTAATGCAACTCAAAATTCTTCAAAAACTATGAAAAGAATAGCCCTTTGACTTTCACTTTTCGAAACACAAAAAACTTCAAAGCAAACACTTCCTTTTGATTCCAATGAGACAATCGATTTGTAATCTATCATTCATCAAATGAAGCTTAAGTGACTTTCACAATATCCACTAATGAAAACAACTTAAGGCACAAGAACCAAAAAGTGATATGAAAAGTATGTCTGAACACACAAAGAGTGGATGAAGGTTGACCTAGAAGACCTAGAAACCCTAAAAGGCTAATCAAACTTCAAGCACACTCAAAACAAGTTAAAAGACAATTGTAATTAGACAATAATAGAATCAATGAAAATCACACTGGTAAATCACTAGGAGAAGGAAAACATAACTGAAATAAGAAGGAAAACCCTAAATTTATTAATTCTCTGCAATCATCGCACCTATCAGGAGGAAAGTATCAATCATCGCTACTATAACTAGAAAACTCGTGCTATCATCACGAATGTCAGGGTCAAACCTGTGATGGTCGAGGAAAACAAAAAAGAAACTAAAATTCTTCAAGAAGAGTTCAAATTAACAACCTTCAGACATCTACCAGAAAGTGACACTAACTCTGGACAAGCAATTAAGTCTAAAAATGAATGGTTGATCAAATATTTCAAAAGACAAGGTGAAGAAAGGGAAGGAAAGGGTCATAAGCTCCCCATTGGAGTCACCATTTTGTTGACAAGGTTAATCCTCTTTGCAGACAAAGATGATCCCTCTAGCCCAATGAGTGTGTCTAGCAACTGAACTGACAATCAACTAAACATCTTCCTAGATTATAATTTGTTATGAAACTAGGTCACAAAAAGATAGAAAAGAAAGATCAATGCCTTAGAAATCAACCTCTTTGAGGGGGCAACCTCCTTTACATTACACAAATGGACAATTCTTGGATGATACAAATGAATAAACCTCCTTTCTATATATAGGAGTCTGAGGGGTCACAATATAATCAAAGCAACATAACAATAATAATATAAAGGCACAAAAATAACTATAGTGGGCTTCAATGGGGCACACCAATAACAATATGGGGACAATAGGGTCACAATAATAACAATAAGGGCTACACTGACAATAGTAATGGGGGAATCACTAGTATTATAGGAACCTAAAATGCCCATCTCCTTCAAAAAAGTGTTGTCCTCAATGGTTGAGTAGTTCTGGATGCTTCTGTATAAAATTCTCATCCAACCATGTGGAATGTTCAATGGGTAAGTTCTTCCACTTGATGAGATATCGTGAAATTGATCGATTCGTAGCTGTCGAGTTTTTGTTTCTGTGATTGCTTCAGGTTCCAATATGATTTTTCCTTCCTCATCAAGTTCTGGCATTAATGTTTGAACTGGGAGCTTGTCACCTATAACCTTCTTTAAACATGAAACATGGAAAATGAGGTGCACTTGAGAAGCTACAGGAAGCTCCAATTTGTATGCCATAGTACCAATATTTTGCAATGCCTTTTATGGACCATAATACTTTGGTGATACTTTATTGTCCTTCTTATATTTCTTGAGGGACATTTGTTATATGGTTGTAGCCGTAGGAATACCCAATCACCTACATCAAAATTGCTTTTGTTGTGATGTTGATATGCCTGTTGTTTCATTCTATTCTACGCCAAAGTGATGTTATCCTTTAAGAGTTGGAGAACTTGTTGTTGATGCTCGATGTGATATTCCATTGCTTGAACCTTGGAATTTTCTCTTAAATATGATGTGATGGAGGGTGGATGATATCCATAAAGTGCCATACATGGGGTCATTTTTGGTGCAATATGGAAGGAAGTGCTATACCACCATTTAGCCAGAGGCAACCATTTCACCCATTATGTCTGTTATTAGAGACAAAGCAACGCAAATTTCCTTCCAAACATTTGTTTACTATCTCAGTTTTCCCATCAGATTGAGGATGATAAGATGAGCTATGAGCTAACTGTGTACCAAGACCAAAAAATAATTCTATCCAAAAATTTCCGGTGAAAATGGGATCTCTGTCACTTACAATAATATTTGGGTTTCCATGTAGCTTTTGAATTATTTCCATAAATGCATTAGAAATTGTATTTGCTCTAAATCGATGAGATAATGCACAAAAGTGTGCATACTTGGTAAGTCTACCAACTACCACCATAATGACACTCTTTCCTTCGGACTTGGGTAAACCTATGATAAAATCCATTGAAACCTCCTCCAAATGTTGGTTTGGAATGGATAAAGGTTTTAATAGACCTGGGGTCTTAATTGTTTCAACTTTATTTTATTGGCAAACCAAACATTCCACCACAAACTTTTGAATATACGATTTAAGGCCATCTAAAAAAAATTATTTCTTAACCCTCTAGTATGTTTTTAAAAATCTTGAGTGCCCTCCTAAGGGAGAAGTGTGTAATTCCATAAGAATATTTTGTTGGAGTTGGGAATTCATACCTACATATAAGTGATCTTTGTAACATAAGGAATCATTTTTCCAGCTAAATATATCAGATGTACTAGGATCTTGTTGTATCTTTTGAATGAGTGCCCATGCTTCTTCGTCATTCTTTCATTCATCCCTTGCTTCGTTTATCCAATCTAGTTGGATAATAGAAATGGCACAAGGCAATGCTTCCACATCCTCATCCTTTCTTGAGAGTGCATCTACCAAAACATTTTGCTTCCCTTTTTTGTAGATGACTTCAAAGTCATAACCCAACATCTTTGTGACCCATTTTTTCTTCTCTTCTGAAGATAATTTTTGTTCTAAAAAGTATTTAAGACTATCATGATCCGTTTTTACCTTGAAGTGTCTTCCCATTAGGTAGGGTCACGATTTATTAAGTGCATGCGGTATTGCCAACATTTCCTTCTCATAAATAGCTTTGTGTAAATACTTTCTTTTCATTGGACGACTTTCGAAATAAATGGGTCTTTCTTCTTGCATTAAAACAACACAAATTGCATTTTCTAAGGCATCACATTCCATAATAAAGGGTTTTGTGAAGTTCGACGTAGCTAAGATCGGTGCTTGGCACATTGCCTCTTTAAGATGTTCAAAGGCCTTCATTGCTACTTGAGTCCATGAAAATGCATCTTTCTTCAATAATGTTGTTAGAGATGCTTCTATTCTGCCATAATTCTTAACTAATTTGCGATAATATCCTGTCAACCCAAGAAATTCTTGCAGATGCTTTATGGATGTTGGGATTTTCCATTCCTTAATGGCTTTAATTTTGCTAGGGTCTATCTTAACACCTTCATGAGATACAATATGACCCAGATATTCCAAATCTTGTACTCCAAAGAAACATTTGGAGACTTTTGCATATAATTTTTTCTCATCTGATAGTATGGGCACCCAGTCAACATGTTGAACATGATCCTTCCAAGACTTGCTATAGATTATTATATCATGAAAAAATACTAACTCAAATTTTCTAAGTGTTATAGACATTTTTTTGCCCTACAGCCCCAAGCATGAAATGTCCATAAAACAAGGGCTCCTAAATCCCTAAAAGTGTTTTTCTAACCCCTAAAGGAACAAGGTCAACAGATTACAGCTTCTCCCAGAAGTTCTCCATGAGAAACTACTCTGAATTGGTCCAAATAGGATCATTACAGCTGCTCCACCGGCTAGGTACATTGCATCTCACCTAAATACACTGTGAGGGTGCATTGCATTTCAAAAGTCCCTTCTGTGGGGTGCGATGGGTGAGAAATGACAAATGGCAGTGTCATTCTACGAAGTGGAAAGGCAATGGAAGCTTCCAGAATCTTCTCCTGTGACACTTGCCTCACTGAATTCGACCAAGGATGAGTAAGAGGCACTCAGTCTCCAAGTGGAAGCAAGAACTATCAGAGAGAAGACACTAATCAAATCACAAGCTGACTCATCCCCCTTACAGATATCTATATATGGATCCCTCATCCCAGAGATCCAGAGGCTGGAATTTTGCATATTGTAAGGAATTGCTGTTGGTTTCTAGAGACAAACATCAGGTTGTTGGGTGATCTAAGCTTTGTTTGAGGTGAAGAGGGGCTTCTTTGCTGGGAGGTTGATGCTGGGTCGGAACAACTGGTTGTAACTCCTCCTGGATCTTTTCTTGTTTATCAATAAAAGCTATTTGAGTTTTCCTCCATGCTTTTGTATCATTGATGCTTGTTACATTTGTATGGTCAATTTACATCTGATCCTAGATTGTTTATGATTTTAGATCCATGTCTTTGTATAGTGCTATGCTTCTGTGATCTTACAGGTACTTTGTGAAGCTGGGCGTGCAAAGGAGCAGGTAGCTGAGGACTATCAAAGAAGAGAAGGATCGAATCGAAGGATTAGCGCAAGACAGAGGTTGGTCTTTCTGTTCCTCTCTATCTATAATTCATAAAGGAAAAACAAAAGTAGTTTTTCTCTGCTTGTTTCTAAGGCAGCTGTCACACCTTAGTGGGATAGAGCAGTTCTAAATAGACACTTTTCCCTGTAACAAAATGGCGACTCCATTGGGGAGCTAATTAGTTTGTTTGTTTATCATTCTTTGTTGTTTGTTTCATAAACTTACAAGCAACATTCGAACTGCATTTGCCATAACAAATGAAAAGTAGATAACTGCTGCTTCAGTCCATCCACTGGATCTATTTATGATTTAAAAAACTGATTCACAAACTATCTGATTGCCCCTGTGATAGCTCTTAGATCCTCCTTAGATCTACCCCTGATTGTTGCATTACTGATTGCTTTTTACTCGGCAAAAACCCAAGAACTGAACTGCAAACTGTGACCCAGAACCCGAACAGAGTCTCGTTTCTAGCCCAGCACAGGTACTGTTCAGAGATTCTGAATTTCAGCACACTTCCCGAGTGGACAACCTGCGCTGCATTTCAGATTCTCTGTGTTACAGGTGCGCTGATCAGACTAGCTCTGTGTAGATGTGGCTTCTATGATTCATTCTTTCCAGTTCTATTCCTGAATCTTGCTGCCTGTGATCAGTATATGTCTGTTTGAAACCCCTTTTCCTTGCTGTTATTCCGCCTCCTTTGTACAAAATATCTGTAGATGTTTTTGTGTGTTTGTTGAGTCATTTACAGTTCTCCTTTGCAAAAGTAGCATAGTCGTATTGTCGTCCTTTGATTTGAATCTGTCGCAAGTGTCGATTTCGATCGTAGGAAAAAGTTTGATTGCTATTGATGGTCGATTATCCTGTTACTATTGCTTTTGGTCTTATTTTGTAATTTTCTAGTGCCAAGAACAAGTATTCATTTCAAAATTGTAAGGTGTTGTAATCGTATCCATTTTTTGATTTCGAAAAGAAGCTTGTTGATATTTGTCGCTTGAAACGAAATTCAGAATTGTGCATCAACTTTCTTTTTAGCATCTATATACTAAGAAAGCCGAAAAATAAATACATGCATGTGCATTTGCATATACACAGTCTGATTGGCTTGATTTAGGAAAGTGCATTTAGAGTGTGCTCTTTGCTCATTGTGAAAAGATTCTGTCTTTCTTTTCCTTAGTAGCTAGGATTTTCATTGCATAAAAGAGATAAAAAGTTTGTTTATCATCTTAGATTGCATTTTAGGAATTACATCTACATCTCGTGGTGAACCCGAAAGGCAAACTTCATAAACAAGATCAACTTAAAATAAATTCAATGAATATAACAATGCTTTGGAACTCAACGCACAACATTTATAAGTCTAGGCTAGAGACATATTCCGGCGTCGTAAAGCCTGGTAACTGTTGTTCTCACTGATGGTTGGGTGATTCCTCCACTCTGAGATGATAAGTGCCAGTACGAACTTGTGCTCCCACGTACCATCGAGTATATTTTGGGAGACCCCAATAGGCTTAATCCTTTATCCATAGGAAGCCGTGTCTGCTGCCCTATCGATCGCAATGCACTGAACACAACATTCGGGAAGATTGACTACCGTACCGTAAAAAGTATTCTGCAGTTTTGTGATTGGTTTGGTACTCCCTCTACCTAGATTTCCAGAGCAGTCCCTTTCGTTCCTTTTCAGACTCCTTAACGGAAAAGGTCCATCTGAGCACTTGTCACTTCAGGCTCATTAAAAATCGAAGGAGACTAGAGTCATCTTTTGTTTTTTCTCGACTCTTAAAAACTGAAAAAACAAGTTGTGTCAAAGCGTCTAAAATTTATTTTAAACGGAATATTCATTACCCCTTTCCTACATTGATCTTGGGTTGAGAAAATGAAGTCCACTAACCAAGGAATTCCCCTTGGAGGAAATCCTAGTCCCTTCTCCTCTTGGGGAGATGTTGGTGCACCCCATATGGCCACATTGTCGCTTCCAGGACTGACAATTGGTTTGCCTGTATGGCTCTTCTCAACCTCTGTCGTTCAGAACACCGCAATTCCTAAATAATCGAATCAGCAAATAGACGAGTCCAGAGTTACCCACCAACCTTCTACTTCCTCTAATTCTTCCTCTCCTCCTTCCCCTTCGCTTGATGGGGCTCGTAAAGCCAAAAGTCAAGTGCCTAAGGAGAAGAAGGAAAAGAAGAAGAAAGAGAAGAAGAAGAAGGAGCCAAAAGCGAATGGGGGCAAATGAGTGTCATCTGGCGAAAATCCACACACTGCATCGACCAAGCCTAAATCGCCATGTGTCATTTGCAAGGGAGACCACTATCACAGAGATTGTCCTTGCATCCCTCGGATCTTAAGGGACTGGTCTCCTCGTTTGCACAACCCGGTGTCATCAACCTCTGATGATCATGTTGAAAACACACCGTCAACTAGTGAAAGTGAAGCCCCAGGACAAAAAGGAAAATATAGATTTCCTTGTAAACTGTGCGAAGGTGATCACGCCTTTCACCGTTTTCCCTTCTTAGAGAAAGCTAAAAGAGTTTTGGATGATCGTCCGGTTTCACCGTTGCAACTTCCTCCTGGATACAAAAGACTCTTGCCGAGTCCGTCACTAGTTGAAAATCCGGCTGGCCCGCTCAGGTGGTCAGCCGAAGCATATATCATTGAAGATAAACTATTTGAATACATACCAGACGAAAGTCAAAAGGTCGAGGCGGCAGTTGACCCGGTCTTGCCTTCAGAGGTTCCATCTTCAGATGATACAGTCACTGAAGAGAACAAGGATGACACTGTCCAAATTCTTTTCACAAGCACAGACTCCAATGAACATGGGGGCAATTTACCCGTTCCTTTACCGCAGGAAGGAAGTTTGTCAGAGTCGTACCCGGCCGTCTATTCGGTCCCACCTCCAAGCAACCTAGTTGTCTCCTTCGACTGGAATCAACTAGGCAGACCCCATTTACCAGCTAATATACCATTCCAAATTATTGTTCAAATATATAGAATGGTTATGGCTGGTACCATCATAGATGAGGGGGCTTCTATGAGTATCCTTTCCTCAACTGCTTGGAAAGCGCTTGGTTCGCCATTGCTTTTCCTTGAGATGAGAAATCTGACAAGCTTTGATAAAGGAACCAGTCGACCATTAGGGATCCTTCCCGATATGCCCATAACAATGAGAAGGAAAACCGTTCACATGAACGTAGTGGTAGTTCAAGGACCCCTGGATTACAATCTACTCCTTGGACGAGACTATATTTATTGCATGGGAGCAATTGTCTCCTCACTCTTTAGAGTAATGTGTTTTCTGCACGAAGGAAGAGTGGTCAAGCTCGTGGACCAGCTTTCATTTCCCAGATCATACAGAGCAAATAGTCATATACCATCCCTGAATGGTCTTTTCACGCAAGAAATTTCTCAATCTCCAGTCCATCCTCCCGATGAGCGCGAGTGATTCGGGAGGACATGATTGAAACCCAGGGGGCATGCACCCTGGTCTGCTTCAGCAGGAAAACTTCGGGTATAGGGTAGGTTTCTGCGAGAGAATATGACTAGTTTGTACCCCCGTCCGTGATTGGAAGAGGGGGTTATTCTAGAACAATATTCTCTTGTCAAAGTTATGTGAGTGGAGTAGCCTCCTTCACTCACCTTTGTCTATTTCGGTAGACATCGTCGAGGAAGTGTTTTGTTTGCGCTGTAAATAGAACAATCTTTGGTAACCTGTAAGAGGTAGGCCTCTCTCGGTAGAACAAATGTTTTAACGGACTAAAGAAGGGGTAACCTTGAAACTCTTTTTTATACCTGGGGGCATGCAAGCCTTTTGGAGTGCATGCGAAGAGCGACTATTTATTTTTTAAATTTTTAGGACCTCTAACCCTTTAAACTCATAGGATTGGTCGTCTCCTAACTTTCATAAAGGAAGGATGTGGGGCAAAACTCTAAAAGTTGCCGTTTTATATGACACATTCTTATCACACGACTGGATTAATCGAGCAGTTTTAGCACATAGTTCAAGCTCGTTAAAAAGTAAACATAAGACATGAGCAAATGTTTCCCCCCGCGTTTAAGCTCGTTAAAAAATGAACTATTCCCCAGTAAATAGCCATCGTGAATGTAGTACTTCAGCCGTTAAAGACTTGGTTGTGTTTGCACCGTCACCTCCACTTTTTCATTGGCCGATCATTCACCTCCATTTGATTGTTTACCCATTTTGAGGAACAGCTGCGAAGAGTGATTTCACTAGCCATCCTTGTGACACTGTCGTGAGTGGAAAATTCCAAACCTTACCTGGAATCATCTGCTACCCGTTTTATCACTCGTTCCTCAAAACACGAGTCTCCTTTAAGCTCTTTTCAACTGACTCATAAAATATGAAAAGATTGCCGAGCCATTGGCCTCTCCAGCTCGTTAAAGGGACAGGAAGTGTTATCCCTCCTCTAGATTTTAATCTTTTTGGACCTGAGGGATTATTACACAAAACGATCGAGCACTTGTTTTGTTCGGCTCGTTAAAAGTATCGAAAATTCATCCCTTCGGTATTGTTTTGTACTTTTTCGGACTTAAGGGATTAGATGACGAAAAAGGAATTTTGGAGTTACCTTTACGTTCCTTTTTAGACTCTGTAAAATTGAAAAGGACCGAGTTATCTTTGTTGTTAAACTCGTTAAAAAGATTAATAGCGACAAACTTGTCTATAGACGAGAACGAGTTTCACTATCGCTAGACTCGTTAAAACATAGCGATGGGTTTTCCCGAAGGGAAAATTATAGAACAAGCATATGTTATCCTCCTCAAGCTTGACAAAAATAAAGAGGTACTAGTCAGCAATGACTGGGGAAAATTGGGAAGAAAACTCAAAGAAACTTTATTGGTAGCAAGTTGCTCTTGAACATGACACTTCCACTCCGTGTCCGTGTCGGGTTGAGTTGTTTCATTCACCGGTCACATCACCATGGTCACGCCATGTTGAGTCTTGAAAATGTCATTCATTTCCATTACACTTTCACTATTATGTCCATTATATCACCTCCATTTCACTACTATGTCACCACATTCATCCCACTTTCATTATCATTGGGCCACCTTTATGTTTTTCCAATCTTTATTATTTCTAAGCCTTTTAAGTGAATTTGTGGTTAAAAATTAGAAAATAATGTGCATATGCTTATACCTAAAAAATGGGTTGAGGTTGTTGACATGTGTAGGTTGAAAGGAGACTTCTAGAAGACTCTTATGTGGTACTCTAAGACCAAATTCGAATTTGAGTGGAAAGAATCATGGGATCATGAGGATATGTGTCACATCTCCTAATTGTATTGTAACTCTAAGAAGACATGTGTCTTATCAGTTCCTATTTTAATTAGGACTCTAGAGGTAGTGGGAGAGATTCATGGATTCTCATTAATGAGATGGCTTCTCATCTTTTTGTATAAATAGGAGATCTCTCTCCTTCATTTGGGAGCTTAGTTTATTAGTCTTTTAGAGCTTGTGAGTTCTTTAGCTTGGAGTTTGTAGTTCTTCTTTGATGGCTTTTGAAAGCTTTGGAGAGCTTTGTTGTACTTTGTAATATTGAAGAATTTCAATAAAGCTTTGATGTTCTCAGCATGGAAGGAGATGTGAAGTAGATTTCATGGAGCATATTAGAATGTAAGGTAGGGTAGATTTCATTTTGTAATTTTGCTTTGATTTCATTATGTCATTTAATTGCTTTCAATTTTGATAGATTAGATTTTTCATTCATGCAATTTTAATTCATGCAAGTGTGTTCAACCGGTTGATTGTAGGTTAGTAATGCACATAGCTTTTTAATGACTAATGACATGACAAAATCATTTTGTCCTTCTGCTGATTTTTTTTTTTTTGAGTTCTAATTCCAGCAATGTTATTTCAATCAGTTTTGTTTTGCTCATTTACTTTCTTGCAATTTAGATACATATTGCTTAACTTGTTCATGATTGCTTCCCATAAGGTAGATTGAGTTGAAGGGTAAAGGATCAGAAGAGTTGAAGTAGTGTGATTAGTTTCCTTTATGCAATTTAATTTCTTGCAATTTAGATATCATATTGCTTAACGTGTTCATGATTGCTTCCCATAAGGTAGATTGAGCTGAAGGGTAAAGGATCAGAAGGGTTGAAGTAGTGTGATGAATTAGTTGCTTTGCTTTCAGTCTTTGAGTTGCTTTAAGTTCAGTTTTTACTTTCTTTTTCATACAGCAGCAAGGATACTGGGTTTCATAGTCACTAGCTCATTGATTGGTTGTTGCATTCCATTTTGATTGAAGTAGCTGCATATTTACACTTTTGTTCAAGTACTAATTCCACCAATAACATGTTTTGAGATCTTTTGAAGTGCTAAAGTTTTGGAAGTTACCATTAGGGACTTAGGCCTTAGGCCTTGTCTTGAAATCTCTATCCATACTTGTCCTTTAAAAGTATTCTTAAGACCTTAGAATAGGATTTCCATTTGCATTAGACACTTTAGGAAACCAACAAAAACAAAACCCCAAAACAAAATAAAATCTATAAAACAACGAAGTAAGAAAAAGGTTAACTAAGCACATATGGTGCACCACACTTCATCAGTTTACGATACCCGGATTGATAATTTATGTAGAGAAATTTAAGATGTTAAATTGACTAGACACGCCATACCATCCACATTTGGGGTTAATGCTACCGATCCATCACATCAGTGTTGCCGATATGTTCAAGAGAAGTCATTCAGAGAATTCACCTGTGTCTCACCCACTACCATACATTATACTCCATTCTTTCATGACCGCCACCCTGAACTTTATATCACCAGATCGTTTCACCTCCATTAAAATCATTTGATCCGTTCCGTGTCATTGATGTGGGATTCATTAAGGCCCTCCTGTGACGGATCACTTCTTGTCGACATCAGCTCATTATCCAAGAAGTTGATCTAGGAACACCCTTTTAGTACTTTAAAGCTTGCATGCCTCAATGGCAGGTTTCTCACTTCCAGCGACAGGTTTACATCAATGACCTTCAACCGGAAGATTTTGCGTGGTGTTCGACACCAAGTCCTTTATTCACACCACGTGAATTGTACTGCAGTACCTTGAGGGTCATTATCATTATCGGTGATTCCTCTTGTGCTTGTTAACAGTTTACATCATTAACTGGTAATCAAGCGATGTCTTTCCATGTTCGACTTCAAAACATTTCTCACATGGATCGGCTTGTACTTCGAGTGAAGATTGGACAAGATTGAAGACCCCAGATCTAGTTTCGTCCATCTGGGCTGCGATATATATTCAGGGAAATAAAGACATTAAATGTACATCATTGTTGCACAGATAATCATCCACTCAAAAGGATGATGGCTCTATCAGAATCATCAGTCTACACTTAGACGATTGTCTGTCCTATGTACATGAAAATGAATTTATAAAGCTGAGCATGGGAATGCCCGCTTCAGCTAGATCATGAAAATAGTATGAAGATAATGTATTGTATTGTATCTTATTACAGGTCTCCTCCCAGCATTGAAAGAACTTCAGATCCTCATAATAAAGCATTTCACCCGACACCAAAAGGTTAACGGCCTCATACTTTAGGGGGCAACTGTTATAGACATTTTTGTGCCCTACAACCCCAAGCATGAAATGTCCATAAACCAAGGGCTCCTAAGTCCCTAAAAGTGTTGTTCTAACCCCTAAAGGAACAACGTCGACAGATTACAGCTTCTACCAGAAGTTCTCCATGAGAAACTACTTAGAATTGGTCAAAACAGGATCATTATAGCTGCTCCACTGGCTAGGTGCGTTGCATCTCACCTAAATACACTGTGAGGGTGCGTTGCATTTCAAAAGTCCCTTCTGTGGGGTGCGATGGGCGAGAAATGACAAATGGCAGTCTCATTCCGCGAGGTGGAAAGGCAATGGAAGCTTCCAGAATCTTCTCCTGTGACACTTGCCTCACTGAATTCAACCAAGGATGAGTAAGAGGCCCTCAGTCTCCAAGTGGAAGCAAGAACTATCATATAGAAGACACTAATCAAATCACAAGCCGACTCATCCCCCTTACAGATATCTATATATGGATCCCTCATCCCAGAGATCCAGAGGCTGGAATTTTGCATATTGTAAGGAATTGTTGTTGGTTTCTAGAGACAAACATCATGTTGTTGGGTGATCTAAGCTTTGTTTGAGGTGAAGAGGGGCTTCTTTACTGGGAGGTTGATGTTGGGTCGGAACAACTGGTTGTAACTCCTCTTGGATCTTTTCTTGTTTATCAATAAAATCTATTTTAGTTTTCCTCCATGCTTTTGTATCATTGATGCTTGTTACATTTGTATGGTCAATTTACATCTGATCCTAGATTGTTTATGATTATAGATCCATGTCTTTGTATAGTGCTATGCTTCTGTGATCTTACAGGTACTTTGTGAAGCTGGGCATGCAAAGGAGCAGGTAGCTGAGGACTATCAAAGAAGAGAGGGATCGAATCGAAGGATTAGCGCAAGATAGAGGTTGGTCTTTCTGTTCCTCTCTATCTATAATTCATAAAGGAAAAACAAAAGTAGTTTTTCTCTGTTTGTTTCTAAGGCAGTTGTCACACCCTAGTGGGATAGAGCAGTTCTAAATAGACACTTTTCCCTGTAACACTAAGGAAGGTTTTGAAAATGGAATTCATCAAACCTTAAAATGTAGAAGGTGCATTGGTAAGGCCAAAAGGCATGACCAAAAATTCATAATGACCCTCATGAGTTCTAAATGCTTTTTTCGGAATAACTTCAGTCTTCATTCTTCTTTGATGATATCCTGAACGAAGATCCAACTTGGTGAAGTAAATTTATCCATGCAATTCATCCAATAATTCATCAATGACAGGAATGGGAAATTTATCTTTAATAGTGAGCTTGTTGAACTCCCTATAATCTGGACACATGCGCCATGACCCATCCTTCTTGTGCACCAATACTACTAGAGAAAAGAATGAACTTTGACTATGTTGAATTATACTAGCCTCTAGCATTTCTGCAACCATACGTTCAATTTCACTCTTTTGGGCATAGGGATATCTATAAGGACTGATGTTTGGAGGAACACTTCCTGGAATCAAATGGATAGCATGATCATGATCATGAATAGGTGGGAGGCCTTTGGGAGTCTCAAATACCTTGGAATGATTGTCCAAGACTTTTTGGAGATCTGGAGAAATAGATGATTTTGATGTGGGAACCTCTAGCAAACATAATTGTGCAATTGGGCCTTGTTGTTATTTCTTTAGAAGATTTTTCATTCTATTAGAGTTGATTATCTTTCTTGGTTTCCCTGTGATACACCTTAATTCAAATTCCTTTCCTTCCGAAGAAAATCTCATGAAAAGTTCCTGAAAATTAAAAACTATTGTACCCAAGGATTGTAGCCCTTGGGCTCCTAGTACAACATCAGCACCACCCATTGGAATGGAAAGTGTTATCTTTCTATATTTTTGAGGTTGAGGGAGTAAATATATTGGACAACATCAACCCACTTTTGAAGTTGGGATCTAACCCTGCCAGCTTCAGAGAGGGATCTCTCTTTATGATTTAGCTTGGTTTTTTAAGTTGATTTTAGGCTAGTTATGATTATGTTTGGTTGTTTGTTTGAATTTGTTTGATTGGTTTGGTTGGTTGATCTAATCAAATTACCTTCTTTCCATTGGGCTATGGAGTCAAATAAATATGGATGCTGCATCAAATGTTCAAAAGAGTAATCATAGGGAAAGCTAGTTACGTTTATTGGATCTTTTAAAGTGAATTATGAAGTGGAGGAAATGTGTGTTTCAGTAATGATTAAAAAGCATTTAAGAATTTTTTAATTAGACTTTAGAAGAAAACATACAGATTGTAAAATAGTCCAAATAAGGTGCTCAATTAACAAATCTTATTTTTCACATTTCCTGTTTTACAATTAGATTTCAGATGATTGACATGCAGAGAATAACAATGAAGACAACAATTACAATAAGAAAAACATCACAAGTAAGTCGTAGAACAAGTATCTTGTGAAAATTATTCTATTAACGATGCTCCAGTCACATGGAAAAAGTATAGCTTGATAAAAAGAGTTACAATGATCAGGAACCAACCCTCCATACTTCAAATGAATGAATTATTTAAACAAAAATTTCCAAAAATGTTACAACCAATGCGGCATTGACGTGGAAATCCATAATTTATTACAAAATAACTAAAATGAATAATATGCTCAAAAGAGGTGAATTTAGTGAAGTGATCTGGAGGTCTGGCACTATTTTGGTGGAGAACAGTTGCTGAGTTGCCACTATTTGGGTGTTGTGCTGGTGAAGCTGATCTTTTCTTTAGTCCTAAAATTCACACAATTTATCCCACTGCTCCTTGTCTGGAATGGTGATTTTTGTTGCCTTGCGATAGATCTCATCTACCTCGGTATACTAAGAAAATGTGGGTTTTACTACAAAAATATGCTTTATCTCATGCTGGATGAAACCCATGTTGTTGATAGCTTCGAAAAAAGCTCTTCCTGTCATAGCACCTTTAATGTGGGAAGACTTAGCAGTATCCTTTGCAATGTCTTGAAGCTTCCTCTTATAATATTCCCTGGTCATCAGTTTGTCATTGATTACAAATAAAGAAGGAAAACCCTTCTTAGTTAATGCTTCTATTCTGGTGAAAAATTTGTTGACTACTACCTCCAAACTGTGACATTTTTCTGTAAGCTGCACAATCAAATTCTTCTTTGTCAGAACTTTATTCACTTCTAAGATTGTTTTTGTCCTGTCATATACTCCCAAATCATCCAATTCATATTTTTTTTTAGAATTGAGAAATTTGATGATGTTGTTGGTTGTGGTAGGCATATCTCCCAATTCAGTGTTAATAATGGAAAGGCCTGCTTGGATTTCCCCATCAACTCTTTATGTTCAAATATAATATGGATACAAGGCCAAATTTCATCTGTTGCTTCAATATTATTGTTCTAGATAATTTCCTTAACTTGGGCTAGTGTGTGGCCAATAGAGGACTCGGTGGTTGATTTCCTCCATGCTTCTATCTGGTTTTGAGCTCTCTGTAGCCCTACTGCATGGAAAGTTTCAATCTTTGTCTTCTGGTCTTGTAGAATATTAACTTGAGCCTGCAATATTTTAATTTCTTCAATTTAGAGAAACATATTCTCCACTTCACTTGCCAACTGATCTGCAGTTGTCCCTGTGTTTGTTGTAGAAGATGTAGTTGTAGGAATTACTATAAGAGGAACTGCTTGCAAAGGGACGATAGTCATCCTGGAAGCTTGCTCCTTTTCTTTGATGATTTTCTCCATCTCTGTTTCCATTTGTTTCAATTATGCACTATGCTCCATGATGAGCTTCATATTTCTTTTGTGACTCTGTCTCTTCAATGTCTTTGGCCAGAGGGTCTTCTATGGCTGGTAACTTTAATTGTTTTCTCAATGCTACTGTGCCAGTATTCTTCTTTCTTACAAGTTCTTTTGTAGCATTGATATTTGCAAGATCATATGTCACTTTGACTACCAAGTCCTAAAGGGCTTTCATCCTTGTGTCTTTAGCCAGTGAAGAGACTTTCTCCATCTTTAATTGTGACTGGACGTTAGCTAAAGTAACCTGCAATTTAGATAAACCCATAGCAGTGTTCATGAGAGTAGATTAAATCAATTTCCTAGTCTTCTTGTGCATCTCCATTTGGTAAATGGGATATTGTTATATGGAATTTATACCTATGAATAAGTACATCTTCCCTAAGTGGGTTGTTACACTTAGAACAACAGAAGGAAAGTGGTTTAACCTTTTCCTACAATAGATAGATGAGATGAAGGAACCTATGTGTAATCTTTCACTTCCTTTGATCTCATTTGAATCTCTCCCATTGCTCTTGATCGAGCTGAATTCGCTCAATTGGTACCTACCAATCATAAATAGAAGACAAAAACAATCAAAGAATATGATCTATCTACTATAAACAAATGGAATTGGCAACATTTGAACATATATTCATCATAGATATAAACAATAATATGGGAAAAGGAACAAACAACTTTATTGACTGTAGAAGGAGAAGTTACACCCAATGTGGTTCGATCTCGTGTCACTCATCCAGCTTATTCCAAACCCTCATCACACCAATAGCACATCAATTCAGCAGCATAACATTACTTGACAATGATCTCAAGTCTCAAACCAATAGTATTTCTCTACAATATTGAAATTCCAACCTCATTGATCACCATGATGAGTGGTCAATTTATAGGGAAATGCAAGTGGTTTTATCATAAATTGGGCATTGAATGGTTTTCAAAAATTGGAGTTAGTTTCCATGGAGAAAGGGATGAGAGGATATAGGGATAATTGATCCATATTCTATCCAAAGTTGAGCTCATAGGATGAGATAAGACATGGGAATCCTTCTAGAATGCTCTAGAATCAAGGAATATTCACAGAATCCTATGCCAATTTTGCTCAATCTCACATAGCACAGGTCAAAGTGGGCCTAACTGCACTACACTACAGGTCTGAATGGGCCTACCTGCTCTACAACATAGTTACCCATGACCAAGGCTGCACTGGTGTCCCAAGGAGGCATTTCAATAGGGTTTCAAGCTAGGAAATTTTCAGGGATGAAAGCATTCAATTTGATGACTTGTCTAGGGCATGTAGCAACTGAATTAGTGTTTCATGAGCCCTAATTGTACTGATCTGATTGTTGGGAGTGATGTTCCAAAATAGACCTATAACAGCTACTCCATTAAGCATGAAGTCAAAAATGATAATGTCGAGTGATATGCTTTATGATGTGATGAGGAGGATCTGAAGTGGATGGTGACCTGCATCGATTATAATACATAATCTCATGATATCTTTAAATTTTTCATGAATTTCCAAGGGAAGGCATACCCATACTCAACATATAAACTTTTCATTACATGTATATAAATCAGATAGCCGTCTACAGATATAGACCCATTATAGGATGACCATCTGTGTAAATCCATCATACAGATGATTTAGTACTCTCCTGAATTCGCAACCCGAATGGATGAAACTATATCCAGGGTCTTCTATCTCGTCCAGTCGTTCACTAAAGTATGAGTCTAACCATGTGAAAATGTGATCTGAAGTCAAACATGGGAAGACACCGTTTGATTACCATGGATAATGATAATGATTCTCATGGTACTACAATACATTCTACATGGTGTGAATAGATGTTTTGATGCCGAACACCATACAGAGTCTTTCGGTCGAAGGCCAGTTATGTCAACCTATCGCTGAAAGCGAGAAACTTGCCATTGATGCATGCAAGCCTCAAGGTACTGGAAGGGTGTTTCTAAGTCAACATCTTGGATAATGTGCTGATGTTGACAAGAAGCGACTCGTCGTAGGAGGGCCTTCATGCATCCCCCATCAATGACATGAAATTAATGTAATGATTTTGAAGATAGAATGTGACGGACGACACAATGTTCAGGAATGGTGGTCATGAAAATGAAGGTTTATGAGTATTGCAAAGGATGAAGTTTACTGAGTGACTTATCTTGAACATGTCAATGACACTGAATGAATTGGAAGCATTGACCCAAAAGCAAATATATGGATGGTGTGATAGACCATAGGTATGATAACCATCAAGAAGATAACCCAACCCGAATAGTCACAAAGATGAAGTGAAAGTTTCATGTTCAAGAGTGACTTGCTACCATAAAGTGATTTATCCCTTTTCCCATTTTCACCAGCCATTTTTGACCATTACCCCTTTATTTTTAACAAGATTGAGGAGGATAACATATGATTGTAGTATAATTCCACCCTTTGGGTAAATCCATTACTATGTGATTTTTAATGAGTCTAGTGAAGGTGAAACTCAGTCTTGTCATGATGGACAAGTTTGTCGATATTTGATGTTTTAATGAGTTTAAAAACAATGAGAACACGGTCCTTTTCATGTTTAGAGAGTTTTAAAAGGGAAAAAAAGAAAAGTCCACAAGTTATTTTTTGTAAATTTGTCTCTCAAGTCCGAAAAAGTGTAAAATAATACAAGAGAGAACCTATTAACCATGTTTGATCAATGTATTCCTTTTTCATAAGTAATATATCTCATTCTAGAAAAGGGTTAAACTTATACTGAGTAGATTTCGTTTCCAATCCATTTACGAGCTGAAATGGACAAGTGCTCAGCAATCTTATCATGTTTTGAGAGTATAAAAAGAGCTTAAATATGACTCAACTTAGAGGAGCGAGTGGTGTCTAGAATAGCAGCTGGTTCCAGTGATGTTGGAACTTCTCAAAACATGTAATGGTCAAGAGGTTGGCTAAAAGGACCACTCATTGCAACTGTTCCTCAAAAGGGTAAAACAACCAAGTGAAGCATATGATCAGCCAAGAAGATAGTGATGATGGAAGGAGAAAAAACCAAGGCTCATCTGATGGAAGAGGTTGATAGAATGGCAATCACGAGGGTTAAAATGGAGATGGGTTCATTTTTACACAAGCTTTAACCATAGGAAACTATGCTTGGATTCAGTTTCATGTTTACTCAAGCTTGAAATGAAAAATTGTGCTTGGATTTAGTTTCATTTTTACACAAGCTTGAAACAAGAAAAAACTATGCTTGAGAATGGTTTGCATGCCCCCAGCATGATGACTCAATTCTAGGTGCATGGCCCCCAAGCTTCATTATATTCACCTAAGTAGACTATTCGTGGCTATCGGGTGGATGGAATGAAGGTTCATTTTCGAGATCAAGTGAAAGACTCGACTGGGGTTTTACAAGATCTAATCAAAGACTCAAATTGGAACTTTGCTCCAGGGGACCTTGTTTCATTTTTTAATGAGCTTGACATAAGACAAAGAACTATGCTTTGAAACCTATTTCCTTTTTTAATGAGGTTGACATAGTAAGAGAACAATCCTCATATTTGTTGTTTCATTTTTTAACGAGCTTGACACAAGACAAGGAACTATGCTCATCATTCATGGGTCACAACCCATAAGAGGTCATGACTTCCAAGAGGTTCTCATTAGATGGGAGAACAATGCTCTAGAAGGGATACATAGAAAAAAATCCATTAGAGAGATCTGGTTCCAATGCCCCCAGTACATAATGCACAACATCACGGAATTGCTCATCAGTCGATGTAGGCATGGAACGGGTTGCCGCATAATTGACCTGTGGCAAGGAAGACACCATTGGGAAAAAAGGACTATTTAGGAAGATGGTTGACTAGGAGCCATATTTGGGTCGGGAAATGAAAGCTAGTCAACGGTGACAATTCTACCTTCAAGCGGGAAACACATCACTCGAAAGAGTGTTGAAACAATAGCTCCCATGTCATAAACAAAGTTGCACCCAAGAATTAAATTGTAATCTAAAGGGCCTGGGACTACCATCACATTAAGATAAACAATTTTTTCTTCGAAATTAATAGGCAACTAAGGAAGGATCCCTAATGGTTGAATGGTTCCTTTGTTAAAAGCCAACAGATTCTAGGTAACAGGCACAAGTGACAGCGACATGAGCGCCTGCCAAGCAGCGGAGGAAAGGATACTCACAGATGCACCTTCATCTATAATAGTGCTAGATACAATCATATTATAAACTTGTACTATGATTTGGAAATGCACATAAGATGGAAGATGGCATCCTGCCAGTCGATTCCAATTAATGGAAGTGACTAGACTACTTGGAGGGGGTATTGTAAGAATGGGAGAATTACCCCCTTGACTTACAAGAACGAGAGGATTTTCCTCTTGTCTTGATGGAACGGGAGGGTTGCCTCCAAGCTCATTAAAACCTGAAGAAACAAGAAGAACCTAAGTGGTATCATACTCACTCTCTATGGGAAAGGTACAATTAACTGAAGGTGAAATTGAGTCAACTGTTTCCTTGACATGTGATTATTCAGGTTTAGACTCACGGGATTCACATTTAAAGAGAGTGGGTTTGACTGATAGTTGTTTTGGGTCAGCCACTTCATCAACTAGTGAAGGATTAAGGGAGAGTATCATGTAACCAGATGGAAGTCACTGCGGAGAAGCAAGACGGTTATCCAACGCATTTTGGGCTTCATCTAGATAGGGACGAAGGTTAGTGGGGTGATTCTCTTCGCATAACCTACAGGGAAACTTAACTTTACCCTTCTTTCCATGAACTTTACTACCACCAGTTGATGGTGTGTCACTAGCATGATCTCCAGAAGTTGATGACACAAGATGATGTGAATGAGAAGACCATTCTTCTAAGATCTGAGGAATACGAGAACAATTTCGAAGAAGATGGTCTCCCGTACAAATTTTGTAAGGATATCTAAGTTTGTGAGGCTTATCAGACAGTTTCTCATCAGATGTTGCATTCGAAGCAATGGTTTCTTGGTTGACCCCCTGCTGAATTTTCTTCTTCTTCTTCTTCTTCTTCTTCTTCTTCTTCTTCTTCTTCCCTTTCTTCTTCTTCTTATCCACTTGGTTACTAGTGTCAATACTTTCACCAAGAGAAGAAGAAGAAGGGGAGGAAGAAACAACTGACGAAGAAGGTAAAGGGTCAACTTTAGGATCAACTAGAGGTTGATTTTGTTGAGTTGTAGGAATATTTAGTTGTGGGGCCAAGGAGGTTGAGAATAACCATACTGGCAAGTCGATGGTAAGTCCTGGAAGGGATAATGTAGCCATATAAGGAGCGCTAATATTTCTGAAGGAGGAAAAGGACTAGGATTCCCATTAAAAGGAATTCCTTGATCCGTGGACTCCAGAGTTGTTTCCATATGTTTCAACCTAAGATCAACTAAGGAGTGACATGGAGGATGCTATCCAAAGTCAATTAATTTTATTTTAGTCAAAATAACATAACAAAACAAGAGGGATAATCTAGGCAAAAGGATTACCAAGTAACTGTGAATTGCAATATACTGCCTCAGTAAACTAAGGACTTAACATACATGCAAGCAATCTCCCAGAATGTTGTTTTCAGTGTATCACAATATACAAGGTGGCCGACTCAGTTACCTATGGATCGATAGCAACCTAATGTAGTTCTCCCATATATACCCGAAAGTACGTGGAGGCCTAATCTGTGTTAGCCCTCTCTAATGCAAAACTGCATAGTGAGAGAATTCCTTTATACTTTTTGTACTATAACACCCCCCTATATACTAGAAAGTACATGGACGAGCTATGATATACTTACGTATGTGGAATGAGGTATCGCACTCGGAATGTATTGCAGACCATTAGTGAAAACTGCTATGTTTAATGACACCAAAACACATCTCTAGCCTAGACCTCTAAATGTTATGTGTTAGGTTACAATGCTCCATTAGGTTAATTGAGATAAATTTTAGTTGACCTTGTTTAAAAGTTTTCCTTTTAGGTTCACCGTGTGATGTTTCTGAAACTCCTAGAATGCAACTAAAATGAGAAACATTCATTTCATTTGATTTAAACAATGAAAATTGTAACTAAAAGGGATAAAATAATCAAAATCTTTAAACAAAGAGCATAGAGCACATCTAATGCAACTTTCCCTATACCATTCCTACAAGCACACACAAACTTCTAAATGCATAATGAATGTTTTTCTTTTCATTCATTTAACATTTAGATGAACATAAGGAAACTAAATTCACAAATGATCAATCAATGCTTTTCACATGAAACAAAGACTTTACGACAATTCCTTTTTTATAAAAGACTAATCAATGTAAGCTAACTTTGACAATGAATTGATAATGATAATTAAATCTCTTAAGAAACACTAAATAATCAAGGCCAAAGTAGGGCTAGGAGAAGAAATGCAAATTGATTTCAAAGCCATAGAAAACATTGATCTTTTAGCAAACAACATTAGAAGAAAATTTGGAATAACCAAGCAAAAGATGGGTTTTCTAGCTTGACAGGGATCAACGCAGCCCTGAGTGGGAGATAGTGCATTGTAGAGTACTATCTCTAAGCTAAGGCTACTCTGCAGTGCACTGTGTCAAGACCAACACTGCGCTAGTGCTAGAGAGCCCAATTAGGTGACATTTAAGCACACCTTTTGACCAAAAAACACTTCAAGATGATTGAAAAGAGATTAATGAAGTCAAATAAAGTCTACTAGGATGTAATATGATAAGGGTAAACTACCATGAATGATGGTCGTATCCCGAGTATGGTCGCCAATTTGTTATATGGAATTTATACCTATGAATAAGTACATCTTCCCTAAGTGGGTAGTTACACTTAGAACAACAAAAGGAAAGTGGTTTAACCTTTTCCTACAATAGATAGTTGAGATGAAGGAACCTACTTGTGATGTTTCGCTTTCTTTGATCTCCTTTGAATTTCTCCCATCGCTCCATCTCAAACTGAATTCGCTCAATTTGTACCTGTCAATCATAAATAGAAGATGACAACAATCAAAGAATATGATCTATCTACTATAAACAAATGGAATCGAAAACATTTGGACATATATTCATCATAGATAGAAACAAGAATATGGGAAATGGAACAAACAAATTTATTAATTGTAGAAGGATAAGTTACACCCAATGTGGATCGATCTCGTGTCACTCATCCAGCTTAGTCCAAACCCTCATCACACCAATAGCAAATCAATCTAACAGCATACATTACTTGACAATGATCTTGAGTCTCAAGCAAATAGTATTTCTCTACAATCTTCAAATTCCAGCCTCCTTGATCACTCTGATGAGTGGTCAATTTATAAGGAAATGCAAGTGGTTTTGTCATAAATTGGGCATTGAATAGTTTTCCAAAATTGGAGTTAGTTTCCATGGAGAAAGGGTTGAGAGGATAGAGGGATAATTGATCCATAGCCTATCCAAATTTGAGCTCATAAGATGAGATAAGAGTTGTTCTAGAATGCTTTAGAATCAAGGAATATTCCTAGAATCCTATGCCTATTTTGCTCATTCTTGCCCAGCACAGGTAAAAGTGGGCCTAAGTGCACTACAATGTAAGTCTGAATGGGCCTACCTGCTCTACAACATAGTTACCCCTAACCAAGGCTATGCTAGTGTCCCAAGGAGGCATTTCAGCAGGGTTTCAAGCTATGAAACTTTCATGGATGAAAACATTCAATTTGATGAATTGTCTAGGGCATGTAGCAACTCAATTAGGGTTTGATGAGCCCTAATTGTATTGATCTAATTGTCAGGGGTGATTTGCCGAAATAGACCTATAAAATATGTATGTCTTTCACATCAAATTCAAATGAAGTCTTCTTGTAATCTGATGTTTCCTTGGGTTGTGGAATCTGTGCTTGGAGGAAGGCCATTTTCATTTTGCCTTTCTCTGAATCAAAGGCTGACATCAGTCTACTTTGAGAACTGGAAGTCTACTTTTAGAACTAATTATATGTGTTGATTTTCCATGCCTCATTTCTCACTTTAATCTCCTTGAAAATATTAAATAAACTCTTTTATGTCTCCCTATAGTAGATGTGCTAGTTTGCATAACCTGTTGCTGATCCTATGAATTTGTCGAAGTAGTAGGAGAAAGTGTAGTTTGATCACCTACTATTGAGGAAACAAGTGGCTCTTTGGTGGTGATAATTTTCTCTTGATATAAATCCTTGCTTAGGATTTGTGTTATGCTCTTAACCTGCAAAAGATACCCAAATACAGAATATGTGAAGAAATATACCCAGAACATAGAATAGTGAGAGACAACAACAAATATTTTATTATTCAGAAAGCAATGTTCACTGGCCTCTTCGAGGGGGCAACCTCCAATAGAGCAGAGCTCGATACAGAAATAAGACACGATGATCCTTGCAGGGAGTCTCTATCCTTTATATATGAATCATACATGCAATACCAAGGATCAATACCATGGGTTTTATTAATACCATCTACCTAATACTATGGCCCATTTGCAACTAACTGTGGTCTCATCATTAATTGCGGGTTAACCACTTACAATTATTAATATGGGCTTTATTGACTCTTGACTATGACTCGATCCCATTACATAAATAAGGGGGTTAGGGTGGGACCCTAACATGCCCTCCCCCTTAAGACTAGCCTTGTCCTCAAGGCTGAAGCTACGGAAACTACTGAAGAATAGTGGCTGGTTCCGAAGTTGCATCTTCCGGAGTCATGTCTTTCCACTTGACAAGGACTTCCCTAATCATGCAGCCCCATAGGTGCCTGTCTCGTGTGTCTAGGACCTGTTCAGGTTGGAGCTAGATTGACCCTTCTTCATCCAATTTAGGTAGACTGGTTTGAATTCTGAAATTGTTCCCAATCACTTTCTTGAGGCATGAAACATGGAAAACTGGATGGATTTTTGCAGTAGGTGGCAAAGCCAACTTGTAAGCCACTTCTCCAATGCGTTGAAGTACTGGATATGGTCCATAGAATTTTGGAGATAGCTTCTGACAACCCTTGTCTTTGAGTGATGTTTGCTTATATGGTTGTCGCCTCAAAAAGACCTGTTCCCCTTCTTGAAATTAGCGCTCTGAGCGATGCTGGTCTACCTGTTGCTTCATGCGGTTTTGAGCTTGATGAAGATTCTCTCTAAGATGGGTGAGCATGGTTGCGTCGTTTTGTAGGATTTGATCCACTGCTTGTACCTTTGAGCACCCCTTGATATAAGAAGTAGGCGAAGGAGGGAGTTGACCATATACTGCTTCATAGGGAGTCATTTTGGTGGTGGCATGATAGTTGGTGTTATACCACCATTCAGCCAGAGGTAACCACTGTACCCAAGGATGTTGCTTTTCTGAAGTGAAACACCTAAGGTAGGTTTCCAAACATTCGTTGATGGCTTCAGTTTGACCATCCGTTTGCGGATGATAGGAAGTACTGAGTTTTAGTTGAGTGCCTTGTAGCCTGAAGAGTTCCTGCCAAAAATTACTGGTGAAGATCGGGTCACGATCGGACACAATAGAAGTGGGCATGCCATGCAATTTGAAGATCTGATCCATGAAATATTGAGCGACCAAATTCGGTGTAAACGGGTGGGGTAGGGCGCAGAAATGAGCATACTTCGAAAGTTTGTCCGCAACCACCATGATGACTGACTTCTTTCCTGACTTTGAAAGACCTGTAATAAATCCATAGAAACCTCTGTCCATATTGATGCCGGGTTGGGCAATGGTTGTAATGTGCCTGGTGTGTTGATGGTCTCCCCTTTGTGGCATTGATAGACATCGCATTCTGCTACGAAAGTAAGGATGTCCTTTCTCATGCCTGTCCCAAAAAAATGATCTTCTGGTGCGAGCATACGTCTTCTAAAAGCCTGAATGTCTTGCAATGGGGGATGAGTGCAATTCTGCCAAAATGTGACTTTTGTGGGTGGATGTTGGTGATATTATGACTCTGTCCCTATAGTGAAGAATCTCATCCTGTCATGAGTAGCCCTTGGTGGAATTTGGATCCACCTGCAATTGAGAAATGAGTTGGGAGAGCCAGGGATGTGAAAACCATTCCCTGCGAGCCTCTTCAATCCATTCTGGAATGGGGAGGGAAATTGCTAGCAGAGTACTTTCCTCCTCAAATTGGTGAGATAATGCATCTGCTACACTATTGTCTTGCCCTTTCTTGTAAATGATCTCATAATCATATCCCAGCATTTTGGCGAGCCATTTATTTTATTGTGGGGAGGATAGACGTTGCTCCAAAAAATATTTAAGACTGTGATGGTCTCTCCAGATTTGGAAATGTCGCCCCAATAAGTAAGGTCACCAAGTCTCTACTGCATGTAAGATGGCCATCATTTCCTTCTCGTAGGTAGATTGGCCCAGACTCTTCCCACTTAGTTGTTGGCTTGTGAAGGCCAAAGGTCGCCCTTCCTGTATTAATACCGCCCCAATACCCGTACCCGAAGCATCACGCCCCACAATGTGGCCCAAACACTGAACTTCTTCCATGCCAAACGAACACTTGTACATCTTGACAAATAATTTATGCTTGCGGAGCAGTTGCAAGAGTAGATCTATATGCTGAAGATGTGCGGCCCAAGTGCAACTGTAGATGAGGATGTCATCGAAGAAGACAAGGACAAATTTCCTGAGATACGGTTTGAGAAGGTGGTTCATAAGGCTCTGAAAAGTAGAGGGGGCATTACAAAGACCAAATGGCATGACCAGGAACTCATAATGGCCTTCATGAGTTCTGAAAGCAGTCTTTGGAATGTCGACTTCCTTCATGCAAATTTGGTGGTAGCCCGAGCAAAGATCCAGCTTAGTGAAGAATTGAGCCCCATTGAGTTCATCCAGCAAATCGTCAACCACCGGGATGGGAAATTTATCTTTGACTGTCAACTTATTGAGGGCCCTAAAGTCTGGACACATCTGCCACTCCCCATCTTTCTTGAGCACCATGACCACCGATGATGAATAAGGACTAATGTTGGGACGAATGACACTTGCTTCCAAAAGTTCCTTGATTATTTTTTCTATTTCATTCTTTTGGGTGAACGGATATCTGTATGGGCGCACATTTGGGGGTTGGGCCCCTGGAACCAAGGTGATGCTATGATCATGTTCCCCTCTCGAGGATGGAAGCTCATGAGGCTTGTCAAAGACTGGCAGATGGTTATTTAAAATCTGTTGCATCTCAGGATGAATCGGTAGAGACTTGGTTTCGACTGCCTCGATTGCATTAAATTGAGCTATAACTCCATGATGGCCCTTTTTTAGCAATTTTTCCATCCTATGCGAGCTGATGATAGAGGGAGCTCCCGCCTGGAGTCCACGGAGGGTATGTGTGGAGTTGTTCTGCTTAAAACTCATATATAACTCCTGCAAATCCATTGTGATTGGCCCAAGAGTGCGAAGCCATTCAGCACTGATGATAATGTCGCACCCTCCCATGTGTATGGCAGACATGTGGGTCTTCAACTGATAATCCCCTATTTGAAGTTTGACATTTTCACAGCGGCCTTCACATTTCATTGTGCCCCCATCCGCAATTTGGACTTGGAAGTTAGAAACTGCTCGTACAAAACAATGCACTGCTTTCGTGACTTTTTGATGGATGAAATTATGTTGACTTCCACTATCAATCAAGACTACGATTGGGCGATGTTTAATAAAACCTCTGATTTTGAGATTTTGAGGTGAAGAAATCCCTGCCAAAGCATGAAGCGAAATAACTGGTTCGTCAGGGACATTGTCCTTTTGGTTGTCCTCTTCTACCACCTCATGTTCCTCCAGTGGTGGATCTTCCTCCGATGAGCTGTAATCAGTGGCATTAATTTGAAAAAATTTGGGCTCCTTTCATTTATGACCTGGGGAGTATTTTTCATCACAGCAGTAACATAATCCTTGCTTTCTTCTTTCGGCCATTTCTGCAGGTGACACCTTTTGAACCTTAAGTGTTTGAGTCGTGTTGTGAGCCTGTGGGGGGAGACCCTTAGCGGTTAAATTTGGGCGACTTTACTGGGCTTCTAACGCACATTCCTCATTACAAGCCTCTGTCCATGTGGGAGGGTGGTGTAGTAAGACGTGGGCTTTTATGGCTTCTTTAAGACTGCTGATAAAAAATTTCATGGAGAACACAGCTGAGAGACCCCTGGTGCGGAAGGCTAAGGCTTCCAAGGCTGTAATATATTCATCCACTGTGCCAGTCTGTCAGAGCTTATTAAGACGACCCAAAAAAGAAGATTCCTGGTCAAAGCATTCTGTAAGAGCTTTTTAGAAGGAGTTCCATGACCTAAAAGGTCCATTGCAACGTTGATGCCATTCCCACCATTGCCACCTTTCATTGTCCAAGTACATGCTCCCCACCATAAGCTCAGTCCCATTATCTAAGATGTTATTCATATTGAAATACTGATCCATTTGTGCTATCCATGCTGGCAGGTGAGAACCATCAAACTTATGCATATCCAACTTGGGAGGTCGCGGACGGGATTGTTGGTGGGGGTCCCTGAGGTGAAGAGAGTGGCTAGACACACCCTCACTGTGTCCATTGCCAATATACGCCTCCTCATGGGTTTCCTCCTTGCCCATCGGGATTATGCTCGGGATCATGCTATTTAGTCTGTCAAGCTGAATTTGGAGGGATTGCAAGCATTCTTCAAGTTTGTCCATCCTTTCATTGGCCATAGCTTGAGCTCTAGTTTTTACCATGCACCGACCTAATTTTCTTGAAAATTGGGACCGCCTAAAAAAATATTTTTTCACTAAGAATTGAATGGTACCACCGTGCTCAGTTCGTCGTCCTGATTCTGATGGGCTAGATCACCAATAAGCGCCCCGGGAGATTTTATTTTATTTATTTATTTATTTTTATTTATCTTTTATTTATTTATTTATTTATTTTTTTCTGAAAACTCCTAATGGAGTTTTACTCCTTCCTTATGAATACTGCAGTCACCAAATCCTCAAAATGTCAATGCTGCCAAAAGTCCTGCGAAAATTATACCCCGGTATAGGAACCCCACACAACTACTCAGATCTGGTGGATCTGAGAGATCTGAATGGCGGATCGGATAGCTCTCGGCGGCGGAACAGACTACTGCTACGGATCTGATGGATCTAATAGATCGGAATGGCTGGTCTGCTAACTCGGAACTGCGGGACTGATGTCTGCTGCTGCTGCACCTCTTTGCGCACTGATCTGGCAGAGATGATGCGTGATCCCCAGATAGAAAAGGGAACTATGGTCTCGAGGAGTGGCAGGTGCTCTAGATCGCAATATACATAAGGGTATGACAGTAGTACTCGGCCCAATGTTTCAGGGCTCTAACTAAGGAGGATAAACCATACCCTTAGCCGTACAACCCGACTACCTTATCGTACGGGTGAGTAATCTCTCCGAGTGTTGTTCTCGGTGTACTGTAGCAGCAAGACGGCCGACGGTTTATCTATGGCGAGGTTGCATAGGAGCTAAGGGGCTTCTGATATACCCAGAAGGTACTTGGAAGACAATCCGTACGTGGTTCTGTCTAATGCGCTACTACTCGAAGGGGTACCCACAGGGGTTACAAGGGAGTCCAACAAGTGTGACCACCTCTTGTATTTCCTGCGTGCATGCCTCCCCAAATCCGCAGGTTTATGCGCTCAATGTCAGATCATGTGGTTTAAAGACGACGAAACACATCTCTAGCCAAAAACAAATTTGCTAAGAAATGGAGATCTCACTGGCCCTGGAAAGAGCTCTGATACCACTTGTTATGCTCTTAACCTGCAAAAGATACCCAAATACAGAATATGTGAAGAAAGATACCCAAAACATAAAATAGTGAGAGACAACAAAAAATATTTTATTATTCAGAAAGCAATGTTCACTGGCCTCTTCGAGGGGGCAACCTCCAATAGAGCAGAGCTCGATACAGAAATAAGACACGATGCTCCTTGCAGGGAGTCTCTATCCTTTATATATGACTCACACATGCAATACCAAGGATAAATACCGTGGGTTTTATTAATACCATCTACCTAATACTACGACCCATTTGCAACTAACTGTGGTCCCGTCATTAATTGCGGGTTAACCACTTACAATTATTAATATGGGCTTTATTGACTCTTGACTATGACTCGATCCCATTACATAAATAAGGGGGTTAGGGTGGGACCCTAACACTTTGTTTGGAATTAAGCTTGGTCTTCTTCCTGTACATGATTTTGAAGCCTTCACTAGAAATCTCAGTCACTAAAGGTGACTCCTCTTCTCTATTCCTTTTTCCCATTTTCTCCTATGTGACAGGAGTCTATACTGTTGAATTTGACACCAACTGCTCCTCTGCCTCTTGTATAGTGTTCTCAGTCCATTCTAGCTGGTTTTTATATTTTTCAATCTCTGGTCTGGAATTATGAAAATAAGTAGTAGATTTATCCTCTACCCTTAACTTGGAGATGACCTCTAATGGATCATATGACCATGTGAAATTGATATTGAACTACATTTCTTTTAGCAATTTGTCTACTTCTTCCCCTGTTGCCTTGTTGTTACAAATAAAAGGCCCTATTTGTGTTTTGATTTTGAATTGAGATTTCTTCTTGGTAGCTACAAAATGAATCTCATCCATATTGAGCATTTTCCTGATGTATTCTAGAGAAAAAATCCTCATTGGGAGGAATTTTGGCAGTTTGTAAGGGGCAAGTTCACACCCAAATATCCTTAGCTCTGTGTAATTCTGGTAAAGGTACCAATCCCCTATCTGGACTTGGTCTAATAACTGCAAAATTTTCTTGATTTCTTCACTGATTCTTGGCTCTAGAGTGCTGCTTAGGAGACTAAGTTTTGGATGTACAAACATTTGTATGAATTATTTATATGAATACTCTTTTGTTCCTTCATTACCAGCATAGTCCAGAAGATGACTGATTGCTGATTTCCCTCTTCATCCAACTTTTGTAATAAAAGCTTGAGGTTGTCTCCATGAAAATACAAAAAAATGTATACTAACACAAAAGCATATTTGAATACTTCCTCATTTTTGAATTTGAAAAACTATTCATACATGGAATCTGCAAGGAATTGGTTGAAATTGAACAAGATGGAAGGCTTGGAATCTGTGGAGAAAATGGAAAGAAATCCTATAATTGCCTCATCTACCCACTGATCTGAGTAATAACCAAGGAGGTAGGAGATAACTATAATGATTTTCTTGGCTCTCTCAAGGAAAATGGAGGATGGATAAGGAGGATTTTTCTTGGGTAATGGGGCATCTTCAGTGAGGAAAAGCTCAAGGGTTTTGCCTCTTTTTGCAAAGTCCAGTTTCTGATATAACTCAATAAGTGCTTCATGAGAGAAAGGAGTGGCATTCTCTATTGTAGGAGCTTGCATCATTTGGTTTATAGCTTGGGGAGTTATGGTGAATAGAATTTCTCCAGTAGGGGCAATAACAGCTCTTTGGCTAGGTAGATAATAAGCATGAAATTTCTTGATGAATTCAGGGTTGTTGTGGGTACAGGGAAAGATATAATGGGGCATATTAGATTCCCATAGTGGAATATCATTAGACTTATCAATGAACTTGTCCTCAAGACAACAATACATTTCAAATATATCAAACTCGCACAGGGTGTCATGAATTTTGTAGTCTTTGTCTACCAAGGGAATATGGTGAAAATCAATGGGAGGGTGGTGTTGTACCTATTTCTTGTAAATAGTTCTTGGCTACAAAAACTACGCCAGGAAAGCAACTCAACCAGACTTTAGGTTCAAGCTCAGCCTTGAACCAGAGGGGGCTCCCTCAGTCATTACGAGGCTTTGTTTAACGTTGTTCACCTGTCACTGAACAACAACCTTTGAAGCATAATGACCATATTTATGGTTTTAATTGGGGGTGGTCAGTGAATAATGACAATCCCTATCCATGATTAAATACCTCTCTCATAGGGTCCCTTCAAAACGTGTCAGCTTCCAGCCTCACAGAATGACTTAGCTTTTCAAGGATTATGATAGAAGAATGTAAGGAGATTCCTAATAACTAAGCAACCAGAAAGACTTCTTAACAACAAGGGAAATTTGGATGCGTGTGGAATATTTATACAGCCCAACAAAATATATTCAAAGGAAACTAAAGGCCAAACTGAAACCAATCTAAGAGGAGTTCTTTCAGACAAATAGTCCAATAAGCTAATACCTTTTGTTGGCTATCAGAAGGCATAAAGCAAAAACCAGTCAAAGAGGAGTTATCTTGGACAAACGGTCCAGTAAGTTAAACTCTTTCTAGAGGTTATGATTTTACAGGGTATTTTAGAGAGATTAATACTTAATATACACTTACCCACACCTTCATGTAAATTCTTTGAACGTGTGTAGAAGTAAGATATGAAACACTAGAAAGACATAATAGAAAAAAAAAAAATCTGTCAAACTGGAGCCAAAAGGCTTTCATTAGAAATACTATAATAGAAGCTATTACAAAGTGAATAGCCTTGGCATCAAAATCCCACCCTTATTACTTCAATTGATGAAGTATTTATACAATTTATTACAAAATATCTTGATAAAACTATCAAGAGCTATTACAAATATATATAAATTGTATTTCAAAAATAGAACACAAATAAAGTTAAATAAAACTATTTTAAGAGTTCTGGTACTATCCTTGAGGATTTTTGTTGCTAAATAAGAGAAATTTGAATTTGTTTACAACTCATATTTGATGAGGTGGCCTCCAAGTCACAAACTTTTTTTGAGCTTTTTCCTTCCGAATGTCTAAAAACTAGGGTCCTGTAATACCTTGATTTCTTCCAAACCATAATAGTTGTTAGAAAAATAAGAGAGGTTTTTGTAAGTGATGATGTTGGAAACAAGAACCTCTTTCTGTTTGTGTAAATTCATTTCCATATGCTCGGCAACCGCATTTGAAAATACTAACTAAAAACAAGAAAATACGGGAAAACATGCCTACAAAGAGTCATCCAAATATCCCAAATCCTAACCCCTGTTACCAAAATGAGAGAGGTTTTTGTAGACTATAATCTTAGAAACAAAAACCTCCTCCAGTTTATCATAATTTATTTCTGATTATCCACAATATGATCTACAAACAGGTGACTGAAACGTGAAATTTCTCGAAAATATGGCTTTAAAGATGCATTTGTATCTCCTAAACCGTAACAACTATTAGAAAACTGAGAAAGGTTTTTGTATATGAGGAGGTTAGAAACAAAAACTGCTTTCAGTTTCTGAAAATAAGTTCTCATTAGTTTGTAGGAAATGGTTGACATTACTGTGTTGTATAGGGAGAAAACATAATTTCAACTGACCATGAGATAGGCATATGACGTGGGGGTAGGAGATGATGTGGATGTAGGAGATGATGTGGAGGTTGAAGGAAGGCATGGGATGGAATGATTGTTAGCATTATGATACAGATTTTTCACTATGACACAGGTGTTGTCCTTGATGGCAACTCACACAGATGACAGATCACAGTTCAAGCTCACAGAATGAAGAAAAAGAGGTATACGTAGGTTCCCATTGACCAAGCCACGTGTACATGTGGGTTCGCAAACCAAAAGGCACATATAGCGTACACATACAATTTTATAGAAGGAAAGGTGTGTACATGTTGGAAAACTTAGTTTTGGTCCGTGGTATTTGGTCCATGGTATTTTGATTTATGGTATTGGTCCAAGGTATCTTTTCCGAAGTGATTAACCCCAAGTATTTGATCCAAGGTACTGATTCTAAGTGGTTTTGGACCATGGTATTGAGTAAGGCCTAAGACTATAAAAGGAGGAGAAGATCATTAGGTAAAGGCACTCATGAATTGAATATCTAATGAAGAGAAAGATCTAGAATACAAGTTATTGGGTTATGGTGCACAACTGGATCTGAATCAAGAATGAACCTGAGCGCTTGATGAAGGATAAGTTCTATTGATGGGTCAAGATCTTAAGGCATGAAGAGAAGTATCTTTTTGTGGTTTTGATTTCTTATTTGAAAAACTGGCGCATGTTGTAATCCGTAAATACGATGATCTTGGGTATAGTTGATATCTGGAGTTGTTGTAAAGTTTAAATCATCATTTACAGATCTATACGCAGGTTCACTTTAGCAAAGGCGCGTATACACGCTGGTTCTGCATATCAAAATAGTGTATACGCAAGTTTTCCTTGAGAAAGCAACGTATGTACACAGGTTCGACACATTGAAGTAGCATATACCTAATAAAATATGTTTTACCTGCTTCTACTTGTTGATGCAGTGTTATGGGTTCTATTTTGGGTTCTGGTTACTGTTACTGCATTCTAAGAAGTGATTGATTGATTCATCTTTGGTTGGTGCAAAGGAGATTGATTGATGTTATTGATGGATCCAGTGTGAAAATTTTATGAAATGTGGTCCCTGGAAGAAAAGAGAAGGTTGTAGGTTTCTGTAGGCCAGCACCTATGTAATAGTAAGCATATCATCTAGTACAAGAGCGAGGGGGTTGTAGCTCCCTTCCAAGAGAAGCTAGAGAATGAGAGAAGGTTGTAGCCTTTTGCAGGTAGAAACCTGCATACTTGCATAAGACTACACCAGTACAAAAATTGTAAAAAGAAGTTTCTTATTAAAAACAAGATAGAGACGATTACAGCAGGTGGTTTTCACCCACATTGGGTTTCCACATTATATCTTGTGTTCATGTTTGTGATTGTATGTTCTGTTTTATTGCACCTATTTAATGTTTATATGGTTCTGATGCACTGATTAAAGATCAACATATGATAAAATAACTGAATCATAAGTTTGCAGGATATACGCTACTTGCCTTAGATACAGTTGCGTATACACGCAAGTTCCATTAACTAAAGTAGCGTATATGAATTTGATTATGGAAATGAAATATTATTGACTTTATAATACTGATTCACCCCCCCCCCCCCCCCCTCTCAGTATTATTTCCAACAATTGGTATCAGAGCAGGTCCTTTAGAAGAAGCTTGATCACTTGTAGGAAGATCTATCATCATGAGTAACTACAAAAGAGAGGGATCCATTAGACCACCAATCTTTGATGGAAGCAACTTCATTTATTGGAAGGTAAGGACTACAACCTATCTTCAATCTCTTCTAACATATGTCTGGGAAATCGTGGAAGGAGGATATACTTTTCCATCAGCAATTCCTACAGATACGGCAGGTAAGAAGCAATATGAAACCAATGCCAAGGCGGTCAATACATTATTAGGGAGTCTGTCACAATCAAAATTTGTCAAATTTATGCAGCTCAAAACCGCCAAAGAAATATGGGACAAGATCGTTCTAAGCTATGAAGGAGATAATTAGGTAAAATGTGCAAAACTACAATCTCTCAGAATTCAATATGAAACTCTCAAAATGAAAAATGATGAAAGTATCACTAGTTAGTTCTTACATATAGATGAGATTGTTAATTGCATGAAGAACTTGGGTGAAGAGATAAAAAAACTTACTTTAGTTGAAAATGTTTTAAGATCCTTGTCTACTAAGTTTGAATCAAAAGTATCTGCCATAGAAGAAAAGCAGGATCTTCAGACTATTAATATGACACAGCTGCACTAAATCTTAACTGCTTTCGAAATGAGAAAAGAAAGTCCATAAGATATGAGAGAATTTGCATTCAAAGCTTCAGGAAGAGAAGAATTTCAGAAGGAGAAGAAGAAGCAAACTTTGTCAATAACCTTCAACGAGGTTCCAGGAGATTCAGAGGTAAACTACCTTTCAAATGTTTTTCTTGTGGAAGAGTCGGTCATTATGCTACCAAATGTCCTCATAAAGATAAGCTTGATAAAGGTAAGGAATCAACAAAATGGAATAGAAAACAAAGTGTAAGTAAGAAGAGCTACTATACACATGAAGATAGTGATGGCTTATTAAACAGTGATGAAGATGAAAATAGTAATGACTATAGAATTCTAATGGCTTTTGAAGATTATGATTTTTTGGATGCTTTAGATGAAGATGGCCTTTATGAAGAAATCTCTAAACTCAAAGTCTATTTATAAGAAAAGAATATGATTATAGATACTCTGACATTCCAACTTGTTGAAAGAGAAAAACACAATGAAAAACTTGAATGTGAAATTGTGGGTCTAAGAAAGGATATTGAGAAAACAAAAGCTCTCAATCTTATATTTGCTAAAATATCAGAAATATTAAATGAAATTATCAAAGTGCAGCGTTCTCCTCCAATAAAGATAGGTCTTTGATATACTGAAGAAGCATGTCAATCACTGAAGCAGTCAACCTCCACTAAAATATATCTCGATGCTGCAAAGGGCAGTGAACAGTTTGACAGTCATCAGCAAAGGCAAAAAGAAGACCACCAGGTAAATCAGGTTCAATTTACTTCAGGATGAAAAGAAGCTACAAACCTCATGTAAATCATACTCAAGCTACTTCAAGAATGAATATCAATAGAAACTACAATCGCCAGGTCAGTAGATTCGATAATCACAGGAACTTCTTTAATGGCCAATGTTTCTCATGTCATAACTTTGGACACAAAGCTGTTCAATGTGTTGCTTACAAGACAATCATGAATAGAGAAGCACAAAATCAAAGGAATGTGACAAGGATCGTGAAATGGACTTACAATAACTTTTCTCTTCTTGAAAATGAAATAGAATGCTCTATCTGTAACAACTTCGGTTATGAAGAATTTGAATGCAGGAGTAAATTTCGGCAAACATCTCAGAAGGAGCAAACTTCATTAAGTCCCAAAATATGGAAAAAGAAAGAGTTGCAACCAGAAGGATGTGGTATAGCCTTGTATGCAGAAGGACAAGAAAATCAGTGGTATATCGACATTGGATGCTCAAAACACATGACAGGTGGCAAAGAAAAACTTCAGTCATATAATGCCTTAGAAAAGGAAAAGAAGGTCTCATTTGGAAATGACACTCCTATTGTCATAAAAGGTAAAGGCTCTATTCTCTTAAAAGAAAAGGCTAAAGCTGGGAATGTTGTGTATGTTGATGGTCTTAAGCATAACTTTTTAAGTGTCAGTCAAATGTGTGATCAAGGAAATGAAGTAGTATTTCGATCAAATGGATGTGTTTTTCGTGAGCTTGATACAGCATAAATAGTGACCAAAGGTGTGAGAACTCCAAACAACTTATACGTACTCAAGGGAGGACAACAACAGTGCTATCTAAGCAAAAATGATGAACACTGGATATGGCACAGAAGACTGGGGCATCTAAGCTTCCCTCAAATAAGAAAAGCATGCAGATACCAGGCTATTTGTGATCTTTCGGATATTAGCATTCCAGAAAATACAGTATGCAAATCATTTCAATTTGGTAAGCCAACCAGAGCACATTTCCCTGAAAAGGAAGGATCAACTAGTAAGCCTCTTGAACTTGTTTATACTGATTTATGTGGACCATCAAGGAAAAAGTCACCTTGTGGAGAAGAATACTTTATATTGTTCATTGACGATTTTTCCAGAAAGTGTTGGATAGGAATTCTAAAGAATAAAGATGAAGCATTTGAAAAGTTCAAAGCCTTCAAAGCTTTGGTTGAAAATGAATCAGATCGCAAAATCAAATGCCTCAGATCTGATCGAGGAGGGGAATTCACCTCAGATGAATTCTTCGACTTTTGTGAAGAACATGGAATAAAAAGAGAATTCTCCACCGCAAGGACTCCTCAGCAAAATGGAGTGGTAGAAAGGATGAACAGAACTGTTCAACAAATGGCTAGATGAGTCTGGAACTCCTGCAACCTTCTGGGGTGAAGCTGCATTTATTTCCATCACCATCCTCAACAAAGAAAACGTTCGGGTAAACAACACTCAAACTCCACATGAACTTTGGTATGGTAAGACTCCTACTGTAAAATACTTCAAAGATTTTGGAAGCAAATGTTACATCAAAAGGACTGATGAAAAACTTAGCAAGTTTGAACCTGGAGTAGATGAAGGCATTCTCCTTGGTTACTCTTCCCAAAGTAAAGGATATAAGTGTTATAATAAAAGACTTGGGAAAATTATTGAAAGTATTGATGTTGTGGTTAAGGAAGTAGGCAAAAATCCAAAGCAGGTAAAAACCGAAGCGTGTGAAGAAGATGAGGATTATTCTTCCACATCAAATTAGACTAATTCTAAAGAAGAAGAAACCAATGAAGCACTAGAATAACAAATAACGGCATAAGAAAAGACTCCATCCAGGTATGTTCAGAAAAATCATCTAGAGACTCAAATTTTGGGACAGAAAGAGGTAGGTGTGCAAACAAGAAGAACTATTACAGAAGCTTCAAGCTATCTAGCATTGCTTTCCTCCATCGAACCTCAAAATTTAAATGAAGCATGCAAAGATGAATGTTGGGTCAAGGCCATCAATGAAGAACTTGAGCAAATTGAAAAGAATAATACTTAGGAATTAGTTCCTAGACCTCATGATAATAATATCATAGGAACCAAATGGATATTTAGTGAATCAAAATGGTGAAGTTATCAGAAACAAGGCCAACCTTGTTTATAAAGGATATGCTCAACAAGAAGGTATCTATTTTGAAGAAACTTTTGCACTTGTTGCTAGACTTGAAGCCATAAGAATGTTCCTTGCTCTTTCTAGCTTTCAGAAATTCAAAGTATACCAAATGGATGTAAAATCTGCCTTTCTTAATGGAGACTTAGAAGAAGAAGTATATATTGAGCAACCAAATGGATTCATCTTTGGAAATGATCCAAAAGTTTTATGCCGACTCAGAAAGGCTCTCTATGGTTTAAAACAAGCTCTAAGGGCCTGGTATTACCGTCTTGACAAATACCTCCATCAACAAGCTTTTTCAAAAGGATTAGCTGATAGCAATCTATATACAAAGATTGATAATGATAAATTGCTAATACTTGTAGTATATGTTGATGATATCATTTTTGGTAGTAATGAAGAAGCCATGAGTCAAAACTTTGCTTTGGTAATGCAGCAAGAATTTGAAATGTCCCTCCTTGGTGAGCTCACATATTTTCTTGGCCTACAAGTTCAACAAAATAAAGATGGTATTTTTTTTATCACAAACTAAGTATCTCAAGCAGATCTTGAAAAAATACGGCATGGAAGATTCTAAACCAGTATGTACCCCCATGATAACAGGATGCAGTCTCATCTTAAATGATGAATTAGCAGCAGTACATCAACCAACCTACAGATCCATGATTGGTAGTTTTCTTTATCTAACAAGTACCCAACCAGACATCATGCATGCAGTGGGAATAGTTGGAAGATTCCAAGCAAATCCAAAGGAATCACACCTTCAGGCAGTCGAAAGGATCTTCAAATATCTTCAAGGAACTCAGACTTTTGGTTTATGGTATCCTAGGGATACATATCTTACACTTCATGCATATACAGATGCAGATTGGGGAGGAAGCGTGGATGACAGAAAAAGCACTAGTGGTGGTGCATTCTATATGGGTTCCAGATTAGTGTCTTGGTTTAGCAAGAAACAAAGTTTAATTGCATTATCTACAGCCGAAGTAGAATATGTGGCTGCTGCATCTTGTTGCACACAACTTTGTTGGATGACGCAAACATTGCAAGACATTAAAATCACATGTATTCCACCCATCTCCATTCTATGTGATAATACAAGTGCAATTAGTATTTCAAAGAATCTAGTCTTGCATTCCAAGACCAAGCACATACCCATCAAATATCATTTTCTACGTGAACAAGTGCTTGAACAAAAGATCAAATTAGAGTATGTTCCCTCCAAAGAACAGGTTGCTGATATATTCACCAAACCACTGCCCAGAGAGACATTTGAATATCTCAGACATAAGCTGGGAGTAGTTGATGCATCATCTTGCTGTTAAAACTTATCTATTTTAGAGAAAAGTGGTTGTACGCGAGCTTCATGAAGCATATCCACGTACATATTCCTGTTGCTATGGATACAGTCGCGTATATGTTGGTTTGAAGAAAAACAGTGGACAAAAGGAGTCTGATATAGGTCTAACAGTGATCATCTGGCACAGGTTCAGGGGGAGCATATACTTATAGTAATGCATTGTTGGCATTATTCACAGTTGTTTCTGATTCAGGTGGAACAAGTTTAGGGGGAGATCATGGTTGCTGGTCTAGATGGCGATTGACAGATGATGCTGATGATAGTTGTTGATAACTATCATAGTCTTGTTTTAGATATTTGGTCTCTATGTCATGTATATCTTTTAGTTTCAAGGTCATGAAACGACCTATTTTGTTTCCCCACTATGCATGGGATGGATGATGTAATGTTCTTGTTCTGACATGTATAAACTTTTGGTATATACCCACTTGGTTGGGTGGATGAGTCAAACTTGGTATATCCCCACTTGGTTGGGAGATGGATGTATGTATGAGTCATTAGTGATAGGAGGGTCATTTATGATGTATGTATAGAGTCATATTTTTGAAGACCTTGCTTATATTCAGGGGGAGCATGGACAACACACTTCAGCATATCAAAGAATTCAGCATGTACTAAAGGGGAGCATAACCCTTTGCCCTTGATGACAAATGGGGAGTGTGACTTGGGGTTTCCATCAAGTCCAAAGGGGGAGATTGTTGTCATTATGATACAGATTTGGCACTGTGACACAGGTGTTGTCCTTGATGGCAAATCACACAGATGACAGATCACAATTCAGGCTCATAGAATGAAGAAAAAGAGATATACGCAGGTTCACAGACCAAAAGGTGCGTATAGCATACACACAGAATTTCATGGAAGGCAAGGTGTGTACATGTTGGAAAACTTGGTTTTGGTCCATGGTATTTGATCCATGGTATTGGTCCAAGGTATCTTGTCCGAAGTGATTGACCCCAGGTATTTGGTCCAAGCTATTGATTCTAAGTGGTTTTGGACCATGTTATTGAGTAAGGCCTAAGACTATAAAAGGAGGAGAGGATCATTAGACAAAGGCACTCATGAATTGAATATCTAATGAAAAGCAAGATCTAGAATACAGGTTATTGGGTTATGGTGCATAGCTGGATCTAAATCAAGGATGAACCTGAGTGCTTGATGAAGGATAAGTTTTATTGATGGGTCAAGATCTTAAGGCTTGAAGAGAAGTATCTTTTTGTGGTTTTAATTTCTTATCTGAATAAATGGCACATGTTGTAATCTATAAATATGATGATCTTGGGTATAACTGATATCTAGAATTGTTGTAAAGTTTAAATCATCATTTATAGATCTGTAGACAGGTTCACTTTAGAAAAGGTGTGGATACACGCTAGTTCTACATATCAAAACAACGTATACACAAGTTTGCCTTGAGAAAGTGACTTATGTACATAGGTTCGACACATTAAAGTAGCGTATACCTAATAAAATATGCTTTAGCTACTTCTGCTTGTTGTTGCAGTGTTCTAGGTTCTAGCTTGGGTTCTGGTTACTATTACTGCATTCTAGTTACAACATTCTGAGAAGTGATTGATTTATTCAGTTTTGGTTGGTGCAAAGGAGATTGATTGATGCAGATATATTTGATGTTATTGATGGATCCAGTCTGAAAATTTTATGAAACATGGTCCCTAGAAGGAAAGAGAAGGTTGTAGCCTTCTGTAGGCTGGCACCTACGTACTAGTAAGCATATCAGCTAGTGCAAGAGTTGGGGGGTTGTAGCTCCCTTCCAGGAGAAGATGGACAATGAGAGAAGGTTGTAGCCTTCTGTAGGTAGAAGCCTGCGTACTATTATAAGACTGCACCAGTACAAAAATTTTAAAAAGAAGATAGAGATGATTACAACAAGTGGTTTTCACCCACATTGGGTTTCCACCTTATATCTTGTGTTCATGTGTGTGTGATTGTCTATTCTATTTTACTGCACCTAGTTACTGTTTATATGGTTATGATGCACTAAATAAAGATCAACATATCATAAAATAACTAAATCAAAAGTTTGCAGGATATACGCTAGTTGCCTTAAATACAGTTGCGTATACATGCAAGTTCCATTAACTGAAGTAGCGTATATGAATCTGATTATGGAAATGAAATATTATTGATTTGCTAATATTGATTCACCCCCCCTCAGAATTATTTCCAACAACGGTAAGCAAGAGCAGGATAAGGGAGGAGGAGATAAGTGGCAGTGGTTGATTGGCGGGGAAATGTTGTGAAAGTTGACGTAATTAAGAAGGGTGGTTTACGCAGGGAGTGAATGTGATTTTTCAAGTTAATCGGAAAAAGATGTGGAGGAAGGTGAGTGGCAGGAGCATAATGAATAGGAGAGCAGTATCAGGAAGCATAGAAACAGATTTTCGGGGGGGGGGGGGGGAAGCAGTTATCAGTTTCCCCTGAGGGGGGTCTGAAATGATGGGAGGCTGCCACGTTAGGGCAGGTGCGGTTTCGTATACTGCCCATTTTAGCCCCCCCCCCCAAAACGGTAAATCTCAGATCGCGAAGGGGGGCCGAAATTGTATGCAAGTTTTCGGATCTTGGGAGATGGGTAGAGATGGAGTGAGAGGTGGCAGAGGGTTAACTTATGACATGATGGGATACCCAGTGGGGCCAGCGGCGATTAATATACCGCATAAAGGGATATTTGTAATGTTTAAGGGGGTGTTAAAACTTAGGGATAAATAGTAGGAGGAAAATATGAGTGGAGGGGTGATGGGCTGCTCAGAGGAAGGTGTTGGTGGTCCCCATTAGATATTCAGTGGAGCATTTTTCCAAAACTTCAGGATAAACTATATTGCCAAGGTTTATTAAATCCCTTATTTATTCAAATAAACTATGTAGGGTGCATTTTTAAAGTGCTGGCCTTCGTTAATTTATTTATCACTTAATCCTAATTTAATGCATAAATTTGAAATTGTTTGATCATACAGTTGATCAAAACTAATCATGTTACAACAGGTGGATCAGAGGAGTCACGGGTTCTTCTTGTCCCTTATCTTTTGAAGGCATGATTGGATAAAGATAAAACCACTGGTGAAATCTAGATTATGCAAGTTACAGTGTGCAGAGATGGAATTGGGTTCAAGATAACAGGAAATATAGGCGTTGGCTTAACCGAAGTTACCAGGTATAATGCTCAGCCAGGTGAAACTGGTGTGGTTTGAATTGGAAAACTTGTAAAAGAACATTGGCAATGGAAGTGTATAAAATCAGTAACCAGTGAATGGTGAAAGGAGGGACTTTATAATCTTTTGGCTTTCCCATTGATGGCAGTGCGGGTCCATTGGATTAATGGTTAAGTAATTTAGTTACTTAATGGATTGAATTTGGAGGGAGAAAATGTGATTAGCGAGAGCAACAGGCAGATGAGGTGGCAAGAGGGGATTGGCGGGAGCGTAACAGATAGAGCAGTGGTATCGGATGGTAGAGAAATCACTTTTTGGAGGGGGGAAGGTGGTTAATGGTTTCTCTAGGGTTCGTTCCTGGTGTATATCCTCTTCTTTTGACATTTCTTATTCCTTTTCTTCCTCCTCTTCACAATCTATGTAAAATAATTTATTCTCAGCAAACTTATGGCCTTTAGTGTATTTTCTATCACAACTGTAACAAAGCCCTTTTGCTCTTTTCTCTTCCAATTGTTGTGGTGTCAGCCTTGTAGGTTGTGTAAGGCTAGGGGAAACAACACTTCCATATTTATAGTTGTGAGTGGTAGGCTTCCTTGTTGCCATAAGTTTCTTTCCATTTTTCTTGCCAACCTAAATGCCTTCTCCAATGAATTAGGTTCCCAAAGGCAAACCTCATGTTGGATGTTATCCTTTAAAGTCCCTATGAACACATCAATCCTATGCTCCTATAGAATATCTTTAACCCTTCTATTCAATTTTTTAAAGTTCTCAATGTTCTCCATCATTGACACTTTTGTTTGAGATTTATCAACTGGATAAAAAAAGTGTTGCTTTTTGTATCCTCATAATGTGCTATTAATTCTTCTGTAAAAATTGCCGAAGTGTCAATTTGTTTACGAGATAAAATCCATCGATACCATGCAAACTGATTTGTTTCCAAATATAAAGTTGCAATAAGTACCTTTTGTGTGTTTTGCAGATATTGAGATCGAAATATTGCTCCATCTATAGTATCCATGTTACAGGATCCTTGCCATCAAACTTACTTATATCGATCTTTGGAACATGGTGGGTCTTCAATCCACTGTTAGAGTCTATGAAATCACGATTAACATGAAAATCTTTCTTGTATAAACTTTGTCAAACCTTCCTTCAAGCCTTCCATGTCCTTCTTCAAATCTTCAATGTTGTCTTTCATATATTGATCTTAACTTGCACGCAATTCATATTAGCTTCCATGCCATTCATCTTAGTTTCCACGCCTTTCTTTAAACCATTAATCTTAGCTTCTGTTACCTTTTGTGAGAGTGAAATTTGTTGCACTTGGTCTCGTAATTTTGATATTTCATGTTACATTTCTTCCTCTTCTTCCAGAGTCATGCTAGAGCTTTCAGGTTGCTTAGTAGGTGTTTCCATTTTCTTTTTTCAGGGCATCAATTAATGATAATTATGCTTCACTATGCCCTTTGAAATTCAAACTAATTTTTCAACCCAAACTTATGCAAAATTTTAAAAGGACTACACACCTTTTTTCTATTTGTAGAAGCTTGATATTGAATCTGTTGTATCTTTGTAATTGTGGATATCCAAGGTCTGAAATTTCTTCCTACGGTAGACCTCTAAGTCCTCTTTCCAATTCCACCAATCTAATCAAAATTGGATTCTCCAAGAAAGAGTTATGCTCAATCTTCCAAGATGACTTGATTATATAATTTTTCAGCAGAACGAACTTGTACGATGTGCCACATGTCACTATTTGGACCTTCAGATATGAAAAAAGATATACAGAAAACTACAATCCGTCCTCTTTTTGTAATTTCAATTTGATGCTCAGAGAGAAAGTTATGATGCTTTCCCAAGGTCACCTGTTTGGAATGTAATTCGGGAGTCTACAAAAACCCTAACTTTATTAGATCATATCTCTGAAACTATAGTGAGATAAGATCTGAAATTCATACCGGAGGTTTCGAATGCTTTTGGATCAAATGGGGTTTTTTTTAGCTTCTGAAACATCACAGAAAAAAATGTTATAGCAAAAATTCCACGATGACCTATTTGGAGTAGTGAAACCCTAGAATCCAATTATCTAATACCAAATGTGATGAAACCAACTCACCAAAAGATAGAAAAGAAAGATCAAGACCTTTGAAATCAACCTCTTTTAGGGGAAATATCCTTTACATTACACAAATGAAAAATTCTTAGATGATACAAATGACTAAACCTCCTTTCTATATATAGGAGTCTAAGGGGTCACAATATAATAAAAGCCGACATAACAATAATAATATAAGGGCACAACAATAACAATAGTGTGTTTCTATGTGGCACACTAATAAGAATATGGGGACAATAGGGGCAAAATAATAACAATAAGGGCTACACTGACAATAGTAATGGGGGAATCACTAGTATTATAGGGACCTAACATAATTGAAAAGTAGAACGAGAGAGATGACCTACCTCACTCTGATGCTATTCTGATTTCTTTTGTTGATATCTTCAAACCGATTGTGTCACATACTTGTTCCTACTTCTTTCAGTGCTAGTGCAGGTACACAAGTGATAAAGAGACAACAAAGAATTCCAAAACCAATAGAAAGTCCAATAAAAACCTACTTAGCTAATCAAGGAATGCCAAGCTAACACATACATGAACATACATATTTTGAGAAGATGAACTAACAGTTGTATATTATTTAAAGAATAAATGGAAGCTTACAACCATATCCTTGATGTTGAAAGGCTCTCCTTGAGTGGTAATCCAAGTGCAAGCCAAGAAACTCTCCAAACACCCCTTCTTCAAGTCTAATGAATAACCTCTAAGCAAAATCTCAACATAGGGGTGAAAATGGACATAGACCAACCATTTCAGAATGGGAGAGGGGGAATTTATAGGCTATGAGAGGGAGCTAGGACTTCTCCAAAGATAGGATTAGGCCCACATCGCAAGCAAGTATCTCATGAGGATGAGACCAAGAGGCCAAATTAGGAGGATTCGACAGCATCTATGCAAAACCACCTCCAACTCACCGCTCTGGAAGCTTCTAGATCACAAAGCTTCTCATCCTCTTTGGGAAAAATTCCTTTTTGATACCATCGCAGGTATGCAAGGGAACAAAGCGATGCCATCACTCGCCTAACATGGTGCAACAAATGATCATCACGGTTTTGAGCTTCATAAGGGCGATGACCCTAATTTTAGGGTTTTAAGAGCTATTTCTTTAAGGAAAGCTCCAAATATTTTCCAAGAAAAGTTAGAGGGATATGAGCTATATACATGGATGAGCATATTGTATAATGATAATGTTTCGGGCACTTTAGGGTATGTCACAGCGAAGTGCAGGAGGTGTGACAAAATATTGTGTAACACAGTGACTTTGGCTATGAATGACTCTATTATTGTGAATTTGATGTCCCCTATCTCCACTTTGACCCCATCAAAAGCCCTGGAAAAATATTTAGTCACTTATTTATGAAGCCACCAAATTTTTCTACAAGTTTGAGCCACTATGCTTTCTATGGTAATTCTTTCGTCTGAAGATATCCTTCCAAGAATTTCTTACCTGCCATCTTTGTTCCAACTATCACACCCATGGTCGAGAAGCTTTGTTTCACAATTTTTTTGTTTGAGAGGGAGGAATTTCTTGGTAGGGTTTTTAGAGCGGAGAAGTTGAGAGTGTGAGTGATAGAACAATGAAAGTGTAAGTCATGAGGATATAATGAAACGAAACAAAATCTAACTATTAGAATTATTTATGCTTTTTTTTGGGTGGCCGATTCAATGGATCGTAATATGAGCAATGATGATTGTAAGTGAATGGTGGCTTATGCAAGACTTGATATGTCACAACCAACTCTTTGCAATAATGATTTTGATTTCTGGTAGTACTATGTCTTATAATTCATATATGTAATGTTTTAATCCCTATTATTAAATTAAATCAGTGCATACCTTTGAGTTATTTTTTTTGCTAACCTTTAATTGCTCTTTTATGTTGTCTTCAAGTACCTTGTAGTGAAGGGAATCAACCATTCCTTTATTTGCATGATCAGAGGTGTTTTTCACATAAGCTGCAAAAAGTCATCAGTGCTACAGAAAATCAATGATTCTCTAGCTATTTATTTTTTAAAAAGAGAGGGATAAAAGAAAATGGGATTCTAGAAAATGGAATACAAAGAAAATTTAAGATTCCAAGAGTTCTTGGTTTTCATCTTGAATTTTTTTCATAAACATGCCAACAATTGTTGGCTTTCATATATATATATATATATATATATATATATAGATATATAAGAAAATTTCTAAGGTGGAGAAGAAAAATAGTTCTTCTTCACCAACTTCAAATCAGAGTTGTCTTGAAATGTTTTTATAAATTCCTTTATTGTCATGGGCTTGTGATAGATCTTGAGTCAATGCCCATTCACTAGGAGAGGAAATTTTTCTTCATCAATAGTCCTAATTCTAACTGCTCCATTACCAAAAAAAATTTCAATCTCATAAGGCCCAAGCCAGTGAGTTTGAAATTTTCCTTGGAAATTTTTGAACTTTGAATCAAAGAGTAATGCCCAGTCTCCTAGCTGAAATTTTCCTTCTTTGATGTACTTATCATTCCATCTCAATCTCTGTTGTTGGACTAAACTAGTCTTCTGGATAGCATCTTGCCTTATTTCATCAAGCTCATTGAGTTGTCCCATTCTTTGTTTTTTTTATTCTGATAAGTCAAGTCCCAACTTGATTGTTGTCTTGTAGGTATGGATCTGGAATTCAATTGGAAATAGGACCTTCTTCCCATAAACAAGTTCATTGGGAGTATGTCCTATAGTGTTTCTCCATGTGGTATGATAGGCCCATAAATATTTTGGAAGCTTTTCAGCCCAGTCCCTTCTGTGCAAGTAAACTGTCTTGGAAAGGATTTCTTCCATCACTTTGTTGGTAGACTCTAATTGCCCATTTTCTTGTGGATGGTATGGAGTAGACTTCTGATGCTTGATTTTATATTCTTCCACTATCTTTTGCACTACTATGGATGTGAATTTCTTTCCTTGATCTATTACAATTTCTCTTGGGACACCAAAATGAGTAAAAATATCCTCAAAAAGAAATGAAACTACAACATTTTCAATAACAAAAGAAAGTGCTTTAGCTTCTACCCACTTAGTAACATAATCAGTGCATACAAGAATATATTTTTTTTGTTTTGTATATGGATTAATTGGTCCAAAAAAATCTAAAGCCCATTTTGCAAAAGGTTCAATGAGTACCTGAGGCTCTAGTGGTATTTCATCTGAAGGAACAGGTTTCCCCATTCTTTGAAAATTATCACACCTCTTAGCATATTCCTTGGCATCGTTAAAACGGGAAGGCCAATAATATCCTAAGAGAAGGACTTTATAAGCAATTCTTTTGACAAAAAAACGACCACCACATGGTTCATCATGGCATGCTTCAAGTATTTCAGGTATTTCATCTTCTCTTACACATCTTTGGATGATGAGATCTGGTTCTATCCTGTATAATTCTTCATTAATCCATGAATAAGATGCACTTGATTGGATTATTATTCTTTTTTCTCTAGGAAACAAATAGGAGGTAATTTTCCTTAAACTAAATAATTGGCAATATTTACAAACCAAGGTGATTTAGTAGACATTGTAAAAAGATATTCATCAGGAAACTTATCTTCTACAAGTATATCATTGTTATCATTTTGAATTCTATATAAAAATTCAGCAATTGTGTTTTGTTTTCTAGGTCGGTCCAGAATGGTGATATTGAATTCTTGTAACCGTAATATCCATCTTTTTACTCTGCCATTAGTAACTAGTTTTTTCATTAAATATCTAATGGTAGAATGATATGTATGAACGGAAGTTTCATAGCCAGTAATATAATGTCTAAATTTATTAATAGCATGTATGACTACTATAAACTCTTTTTCAATTACAGTGTAATTTAGCTTTGCAGGAGTTAAATTTCTACAAGTATAATAAATGGCATGAGTAAGGTATTTTTGTCCTAATACAGCTCCTAGAGTTGTATCTGAAGCATCAGTTGATATATGAAAAGGCAATTTCCAATTAGGTCCTTTTAAGATAGGTGATTCAGAGATATTCTTTTTCAAAGTTTCAAAAGCCTTTTGACAATCAAAGTGCCAACTAAATTCATAGTCCTTGGTGAGTAGTTCGAAGAGTGGGGATGCAATCTTTGTGAACTTTTCTATAAATCTTCTATAATATTCAGTAAAACCAAGAAAACTCCTAACATCTCATTGAAAACTAGGGATTGATAATTTGGAAATACTTCTACCTTAGATGAGTCTATCTTAATTCAATTTCCTGAAATATGGTGATCTAAAACAATTCCTTCATTAAACATCATAAAACACTTTTCATGACTTAATGAAATATTTTCTTCTTTACATCTTAGGTGAACACTTTCTAAATTTTCAAGTGCCTCTTCAAAATAATTTCCATAAACTGTGAAGTCATCCATATATACTTCCACACAATCATGAATAAGATCAGAGAAAATTCCTATTATTGCCCCTTGGAATGTTGTTGGAGCATTGCATAATCCAAAAGCAGGTAATCAGTAAGCATAAGTCCCCCATGGATAGGTGAAAGTGGTTTTGTCTTGATATTCAGGTGCTACCTAAATTTGATTATACCCACTAAAACCATCCAAAAATGAGAAATATTTCTTCCCTGCTAATGTATCTAAAACTTGATCTATGAAATGAAGTGGAAAGTGATCTTTCAAAGTTTCTTTATTCAATTCCCTATAATAATGCATACTCTCCATTTTCCATTTTTCTTAGGAATGATTACTAGGGGTGAAACCCATTGACTATCTAATATTAGATAGATGAAATTTACATTTAACAGTTTATGCAATTCTTCTTTAACAATTTATTTTGAGTTTGGATTCATTCTACTTTGTCATTTTCAAACTGGTCTAACATTCTCTTCAATATAGATATGATGCATGCAGTTTTTAGGATCAATTCCTTTATTATCAATATATTCCCATGCATATGTAGAAGTGTGTTTTTGTAATATTTCTACCAATTTCTTTTTCTGTAATTCTTCCAGGTTTTTATTCATATTCAAGATTTTTCCTAGAAAAATTTCTATTGAATAATTTCCAAATTTTTCCATATAATGTAAAGACATTTGTCTAGATGATAGATATTCAATATTACATTGTTCTTGAAAATTTTGACAATCATCATAATATAAAGAGGGTTCATGATTTTCTATTGAATTCAAAATTTGATCCTCCTCATTTATTTGTGCAACAGTGAAAACTGGGTGTATATCGTTATCTTCATCCAGCCATTCTTCATTTTCTAATTCTATCATTGTTTTTTCAGGTGGGTACAATGTAAATTTCTTTGTTGAGCTTCCATCTGAGATAAACATGTCTCCTGATCTAAAACTAATAAAGGCATTGGCTATAACTAGCCATGGTCTTCCTAAAATTAATGGATGTCCTCCTAAATTATTCTCGGGGGTTAATACCATGAAATCATTAGGATATTTCCTAGAATCTAAGGATACATATATATATTCTAACACACCATCGGGTTTAATTACATATTTGTCTGCTAATTGTAACAATGTTGGTGTGTATTGAAGATTAGGAAGTTTTAATCTATCCATAGTTTGTTTTCTCATTATGTTTATGGCTTCTCCAACATCAATCTGAGTGTTTGGTATTTCAGTTTCATTGATGTGTGTTTTTACAATGGGGCTTCCTAGATCTAAATATTTCTGGATTGTTTTCTTCCACATCATAATGTCTGCAATTTTCCCAACTAATTGAATTATTTTTATTTCTTTTATTTTTCTTCCTGATCGTTTAGTACTTAATTCTTTAATTATTTTTTTTGAAAAAATCGGCATTTCTTTTATTGCTTGTAATAAAGGAATTTTTATACAAACATTTTTTAATTCATCTAACATATCATAATCAGGAAGTATGATTTTCTTTTCTACTCCTTTATCAATTTTCAACCTTTAAGGAAAAGGTGGTCTTGAGATAGATACTAAATGTTGTTCTATAATAGGATCATTATTAGAATGTGTGGGACTCTTCTCTGTTTCAATATTTCCTTTCTGAGGAAGAGAAATTTCTTCTTCAGATTTATTATTATCCTTTTGAGAATTCGTTTCTATTTCCTGTATAACAATAGATGGTTTTTTCTTTCTAATACTCTACCAGACCTTAATTGATAATTATTCAGATCTAATGGAGTTATCATATAAGTTTGAGGATTTTGTCCTTCTAAGTTGTAAACAGGTTGTGAATTTTTATTGTTTGGATTTGGAAGGGGCTGAACAGGTACTTGATTTTGTCTTGGTGTAAATGGAAAAGAAAGTCGTGGATTTGGATTTCGAGCTTGAGCTTGAGGTGTGAGAAAATTATATATTACGGAGCAATGGAACACATAAAATATTGCAGAAATATAAACACAGAAAATGCACAAAACAAGAGAGACACAGATATACGTGGTTCACCCAGTTTGGGCTACGTCCACCTCGAACAACCAGTCCTTTCTTTCTATTATCCAGCAAAAATGAAGAGACACAACCTACAGCAAATCCACTGTAATATCCTCTGTTTTCTCTCACAGTCTCACCTCTATGTTTCTCGCTCACAGAATACACATCTATATCTCAGCCTCAAATACAATGCCCTCATACAAAGAGAGGGGGTTGCCTTCTAGGGAAAAAAACCCTAAACTAAACATAAGTTCTATCGTCAGATCATCTGCCTAATGAATGGCCCAGATTGACTAGAAATTACTATACTTTTACAAGGCAATTTTACATTTGTTTTTAGCTTCGGGGGCACTACCCCCGAGCCCCCGCCGGGGGACCGCTGGCCCCCGGACCCCCCAACCGGGGGGATCGGCCCCCCCAGACCCCCGTGGGGGGGACTAGTACCCCCCGCACCCCCCCGCGTGGAGGGGTGTACAAACTTCCTGGGGTATACATCCGGCTAAAACAAAGACCTTTAAACAATCATGCTCCACACACAACAATCTCCCACTTGGAGAATGATTATAGAAACTCCACCGCTGCTTCATTTGCTGGATAATGACTCCTCTTTGGACCTGGCTGTTTCTCATCTTCATCGTCATCGTTGAAGACCAATTGAAACTAAGCATATTCTCAGTTTCTCCCTGGTTACAACTTTTGTTAGCATATCTGCAGGATTCTGGCTAGTGTGTATCTTTTCCAGCTTCAACTCTCCATCTTCCAACACTGATCGTATGAAATGGTACTTGAGCTGTATGTGTTTAGTCCTAGAATGAAATGCTGAGTTCTTTGCAAGATGAATGGCACTTTGGCTATCATTGTATAACGTGCCCATATCATGCTCCTTACCCAATTCACCCATAAACCTTTGTAACCAAATCATTTCTTTACTAGCCTCTGTAGCAGCAACATACTCTACTTCTATTGTTGAAAGTGCAACAACACTTTGGATTTTTGAAACCCAACTGATAGTTGTTCCTCCAACAATAAATACATATCCTGTAGTGCTCCTCTTGTTATCTCTGTCACCTGCCATATCTGCATCAACGTATCCCTGTAGAGAAATGTTTGCACCACCAAAGCATAATGCTTGATTTGTGGTACCTTTCAAATATCTGACAATCCATTTCACTGCCATCCAATGTTCCTTTCCTAGATTGTTCATGTACCTGCTTACAACTCCCACTGCATGTGCAATATCAGGCCTTGTGCAGACCATTGCATTAAGCTTCCAACTACTGATGCATACGGAACTTTAGACATATAATCCATGTCTTCTTGGGTCTTTGGGCACATTTCCTTGCTAAGTTTGAAATCGCTAGCAAAAGGTGTACTAACTGGTTTTGCATTTTGCATGTTAAATCTTTTCAACACCTTTTGTATGTACTCATTCTGAGACAATGTTAATTTACGATTTTTCCTGTCTCTAGTTATTCTCATACCAAGGATTTGTTTTGCAGCTCCCAAATCCTTCATTGCAAATGAATTAGCCAATTTTCTTTTGAGCACATTTATTTCCTGCATGTTAGATCCTGCAACAAGCATGTCATCTACATACAATAACAATATAATATAGCTGCCATCATTTTGCTTTTTCAAATAAACACAATGATCAGAGTGACATCTAGTATAACCTTGTTCAGACATAAACTTGTCAAATTTTAGATACCACTATCTTGGAGCCTGTTTTAAGCCATACAAGCTCTTCTTCAACCTGCACACTATTTTCTCCTTCCCTTTCACCTCATATCCTTGTGGCTACTGCATATATATCTCTTCCTCCAAATCCCCATGGAGAAAGGCTATCTTTACATCTAACTGCTCAAGATGCAAATCTTCAGCTGCTACAAGACTTAAAATAGTTCTGATTGAAGTCATTTTAACAACAGGAGAAAATATTTCATCAAAATCAATACCTTTCTTCTGCGCAAACCCCTTCACCACAAGTCTAGCTTTATAACTCTGTTTTCCTACATCTTCTTCCTTGAGCCTGTAAACCCATTTAGTCTTCAATGTAGTTTTTCCTGCAGGCAACCTGACTAAATCCCAAGTATGGTTATGCATTAAGGAGTCCATCTCTTCTTCCATGGCTACCTCCCACTTCTTCCTGCTTTCAACCTGCATTGCTTCTTCATAACATTCGGGTTCACCAGAATCAGTCAACAATAAATAATATAATGAAGGAGAGTATCGTTCAGGGGGTCTACTTATCTTGGTAGATCTTCTAACACCACTTTCAGGTGTTTGGGGTGCCTGTTGCTGTTGTGGTGGTTGTTGTTGTTGATTATTATTATTTTTAGGCACCTTTACCTTTTCAGTGATTTCATCAAGAACTGCGTATTCCTTGTTTTCTTTTTCCTGTTTCTTTTCCTGCAACTGATTCTTATACAAGACCTCTTCATTGAATATTACATCTCTGCTCCTAATGATTTTTTGATTTTCGTAATCATATAATCGATAACCAAAATCATTAACACCATATCCAATAAAGGTACATTTCTTTGACTTTGCCTCAAGCTTTGTTCTATTTTCTTTATCAATATGGACAAAGGCCTCGCAACCAAAAGGCTTTAAAAAAGAGTAGTTTACCTTTTTACCTGTCCATGCTTCCTCTGGAACACCACCATCCAAGGAACTTGAAGGCCCTCTGTTTATTAGATAAGCAGCAGTATCTATAGCATCTGCCCAAAACTGTAAAGGCAATCCTGCATGCAATCTCATGCACCTTGCACGCTCCATGATTGTTCTGTTCATCCTTTCTGACACACCATTTTCTTGTGGTGTTCTTGGAATTGTCTTCTCTCTGTGAATTCCATGTTCTGAACAGTACCTATCAAACTCTTTGCTGCAATATTCACCTCCATTGTCTGATCTAAGACACTTCAATTTCTTTCTTGTCTCAATCTCAACCAAAGCTTTCCATTTCTTGAAAGTATCAAATACATCAGATTTATTCTTAATACAATAAATCCAAGTTTTTCTAGTTGCATCATCAATAAAAGTAACATAATAACGAGAGCCACCGAGAGATGATACCTGAGCAGGTCCCCATACATCTGTATGCACAAGCTCTAATTTTTCATTCTTCTTTTCTTTCCCAACTCTGAGAAATTTGACTCTCTTCTGTTTTCCATAAATGCAATTCTCACAGAAGTCCAAATCAACATTCTTCAAACCCGGCAACAAATTCCTTGAGTGAAGAATCTTCATCCCCTTTTCACTCATGTGTCCAAGCCTATGATGCCATAATGCTGCATCTGCTCCTTTGGAAGTTAAAGCATTAACAGAGTTAGAAATACCATTGCATAAATACAATGTACCAACCTTTTCGCCTTTTGCTATTACCAGGGCTCCTTTGGTGACCTTCCAAGCTTTATCTGTGAAAGTTGTCACACAACCTTCACCGCCTAACTGCCCTGTTGAAATCAGATTTTTCTTTAGATCTGGAACATGCCTTACCTCCTTTAATAGCCATTGGTTTCCATTCTGTTGTTTTACAAGAAACTTACCCATTCCAACGATTTTACAGGGTTTATCATCACCCAGACGAACTTGTCCAAAATCTCCTTGAACATAGTCATGAAAGTATTTCTTATCAGGTGTGGCATGGAATGAAGCCCCTGAATCTACCACCCAGGAATCAGTAATATTTTTGAAAGAAAGAATCAAAGCATCTTGTAACACCTCACCTGTCACATTTGCTTCATGATTTTTTTCTTGCTGTGCATCTCCTTCTTTTCCCTTCCGAGATCTACAGTCTTTCTTTAGGTGTCCTTTCTTTCCACATTTCCAGCACACTATCCCCGATCTGGACTTGGATCTGCCTTTCCTTGATTTACTGCGATATCCTGAGCTCTTTCCTCTTTCAATTTTTCTTCCTCTAGACTCTACACTCAAAGCATTTCCCGATGTCTCACCGGAGCTTTTCCATCACATTTCCTCGCTAAGGATAGCACCGACAACATCATCAAACTTTAAAGTACTAGATCCAGAAATGGAGTTACTAATGGCCATTACCAAACCATTCCAACTTTCTGGTAATGAGCACAAGAATAACAGAGCTCTAAATTCATCATCAAAGTTTACCTGTACAGAACTTAACTGACTTGTAACTGTATTAAAATCATTTAAATGGTTTGCAATAGATCCACCTTCCGACATATTCATATTAAATAACCGTTTCATAAAAAATACCTTGTTTGAGGCCGAGGGTTTTTCATATAGTTTCGACAACGTCTGCATCAAACCCTCTGTCGTGGTTTCCTTCGAAATGTTGAAGGCGACTGACGCAGCAAGGCACAACCGTATTGTTCCGAGTGCCTTTCTATCGAGAAGGTTCCATTCTTCGTCTTTCATACCCATTGGCATCTTTGTTTTTCCGCCCAATGGTAGGTATATATCTTTCTGATACAGATAATCTTCCATCTGCATCTTCCACAGCGAGAAGTTTTGGCCGTTAAATTTCTCGACCCTAAACTTACCATCTTCCGCCATTGCTCTCACTCGAACCAGGAACCCTTCTTTCCTGCGAGTTTATCAGCCAAATAGACCTTCGGCTCTGATACCAGTTGTTAGAAAATTATATATTACAGAGCAATGGAACACATAAAATATTGCAGAAATATAAACACAGAAAACGCACAAAACAAGAGAGACATAGTTATACGTGGTTCACCCAGTTTGGGCTACGTCCACCCCGAACAGCTAGTCCTTCCTTTCTATTATCCAGCAAAAATGAAGAGACACAACCTACAACAAATCCGCTGTAATATCCTCTGTTTTCTCTCACAGTCTCACCTCTTTGTTTCTCGCTCACAGAATACACATCTATATCTCAGCCTCAAATACAATGCCCTCATACAAAGAGAGGGGGTTTCCTTCTAGGGTAAAAAACCCTAAACTAAACATAAGTTCTACCGTCAGATCATCTGCCTAATGAACGACCCAGATTGACTAGAAATTACTATACTTTTACAAGGCAATTTTACATTTGTTTTTAGCTTTGGGGGCGCTGCCCCCGAGCCCCCGCCGGGGGACCACTGGCCCCCGGACCCCCGTGGGGGGGACAAGTCTCCCCCGCACCCCCCCGCGTGGAGGGGTGTACAAACTTCCACGGGTATACATCCGGCTGAAACAAATACCTTTGAACAATCATGCTCCACACACAACATGAGGTAGTTGGTTGGTTTGAGGGAAGTATTATGGTGGAAAATTTGGATAAGGTGGCAAATATTGTTGATATTGAGAATATCCTCCATAAGGATTTTTCCATCCTTGATTCCAATAATGTGGTGGTTGAGCCCAAGGCTGCCATGGCATAGTTGGATTCCAGGTGTTTTGTGAAGATTATGCAAATTGTTTAGGATTAAAACCTTGAGTTTGATTTGTTTGCGGATTTTTCCATGGTCTTTTGGCAATAAAGTACAGGGGGTCTACTTGATTTGACATTCCTTCTTCACTAAATGGAGCTTTAATACCTAGTATAGAGGGACACTCTTTTGTATCATGATTTTCTACACATACAACACAGGTTTCTATACTTTTCAAATCTAAAGGGCGTTCTCTTAGAGCATGTTTCTTTCTACACCTAGGACAAAAGATGGATAATGCAACATTTTCAGCTTTATGCTTCTTTTGTATTTTAAGTGTGTCAATTTTCTCACTGAGACTCCCTAAAATATATGTTTTAAAGTTATCAAGCAAACTACCTAATTCTTCCCTACTTACTGTCCCGACTGCAGATTTATTTACTCTTGATAAAAGAGGATCCCTTGAACCTTTTCCTATTCTTGCTTTACCTCTTGAAATATGTACACATAGATCACATATATCTACAAAGGGTAACTGGGAAATATCTCCTTTTCCCATTACATTGAAAAGATCTATCCATTAATCTTTAATGGAATTGAGTAAAAGAGCTTTCAAAGTTTCCTCATCCTGATTGTTCATTTTTTCCCTTTTAAGATTATAAACAAATATCTCGATAAAGTCTTCAAGATTCTCATCTTTTTTTTTTACCATTTTGAAGATTACATCTTTGACACTATGAAGCATAAAATAATCCTTATATTTCTCTAAGAATGCATCTTTCATTTGTGCCCATGTCCTTATAGAATTTGTTTGTAGACTCATAAACCATTTTAATGTAGCATCCTTTAAGGTGGTAGGGAACACTTTTAGTTTCTGAGCATCATCAAAATAGTAATATGACCTACATAATACTTCAAATTCAAAGAGAATTGTCTCAGGATCTTCACTTCTTATTCCATGAAAATTAGGGAGAATAGAGGGTAAGATATTTTTCATTGTTGTATCCTCATCAAGGATAGGGAATCCAAAAGTTTATGGATCTACTATATTTCCTCTACCCCTACCGCCCCCTCTTCTACCTCCAGTATTTCCTCCTCCTCCTCCTCCAATCCTATGTTTTTCACCATTGACATAGTGTACTTCTCCTTCTCCTTCTTCAGCCATGATGGATTCTTTAGAAGAGATATATGGTTCTTCAACAGGGTTATCTAGTTTATCTTCTAGTTCTTCTGGTTCCTCTATCAATGGTTTGAAGTAAATTTATTCTTCTTCTTCTTTAGAAGGAACTTCTAACTCTTGAGCTAGAAGTTATTCTCCTATTGAAGATAGAAAACATATTCCTGTTGTTGGAGATGTATGATTTTCCTCTATTACAACCTCTGTTGATGAGGTTGGTGATTCTTGAGATTGGATTTCGGATTTTAAGACTTCAAGAAGTCTATATTGGCCTGTTATGGATGGAATTTGAGTTTGTGTGGGTGGTGTGGCACTACGAGGTCATGGTGGAGTGAGTGATGATGTAGGAATTAAACTTCTTCCCCGACCTACAAACCTACCTTTAGAATCTCTTTCCCTATGCATGTCATGTTTTTATTCAAATTTTTTTTAAGGCTTCTATTTACACTTCCTCAGCAACAGTGCTAAAATGTTTTGTCAATTTAGTGTTCTTAACTTTCAAGCATAAATTATCGACCAGAGTTGGTAAACTTGTGAAGTATAGGTGCACTATATATGCTAGAAGCCTATTCTTTCGTTTAGTAAGATGATGGTTATGTATGTTTTAATATTTTCATTGTTTATCTAGATTTTCATTAGATTTAGATTCCTACAATATTTGAAAGTTAATATATTGTTAGAATGAATGAGAGTTAAGCTATTGTGAGAGTTGATTTATTATTGGAGTGAATGAGAATTAATCTATTGTGAGAGTTAAGTTATTGTTAGATCAACTTATCAAATTATATCTGATTGATTATTATCTAAAACTACCTTACGTTATCTACCCTATCTTTGTGAAACTTTATAAACATTTTACTGCTATGAAAACAGAGTATTAAAAATCAAAACCTTGTTCTATGAAATATATACAATTCTAAGTTTAAAACACATAAAATAAGTTCCTAATTACAAATCACAGAATGATCTAAATTCTAACTTTTAAAGTTATGAAGAGACTAAATGTAATGAACTAGAAAAATCACTAAAGGACTAGACTATGTGAAAGACTGTAAATATAAATGAAATGTGAAATAACAAGATAACTGAGTTTATGTGAAATAACAAAAAACAATGAAGTAATTTAAGACATAATGAAATGCTAACAAAAATCAATTGAATGAAAGAGATTTTAAAGCAATGAAATAAACATAAAATAAAACCTTAACTTTTTGTAGGGGCCCTCCGCATCAAGTAGGTATGATTCACAATCACATATGCATCAAATCAGCAAAGTAACTTCAAATTAATGCAAAATCACAAGTCTGGTTCAGAATTTATTCAGCAATTAACTTAATATTTTCCTCCTCTGTTATCATTTACAAAGAATACATATTTATATAGAATGTGTACTCAATCTGTTGAGACTTCCATGCCTATGGATCTGATGTTTTAATCCTAATTCAAATATGAAACTTTAAATAGGAAAATCGTTATTCGTCGATTTTCTATTTGGAAAGAAAATCGAGAAAATGTGTTGTATCTGGACTCTTTGCTGCTATGTATTGACCTGTATCTTTGACTGTGATGTTGTGCGATCCTTTTGATGAACTAGCTCGAGAAAATAGGAGGAGATCCGTGAGGGGATCAATCCTCAACTACCCATATGCTTAGTTTGTTTCATTAGCACACTAGAACCCCGTGAACCATGGAGGTAGCTACAGATTTACAAAATGGTTGCAGAATCATGTTAATTATGTATCTAGTGCATTATTTAATATAATAATAAGGAACATTAACACATATGAGAAATAAGACATGTGAAAGTTATTACCTGGTCAAAATCTATGATCTATCATCTTTATTGAGTTGATAGTGATGATGAATAAAAGGAAAATGGTGGAAAAAGGGTGTAAAAGAAAACAGTTATGAAACTCTACATAACCATTGTCCCCACTCTGATTAATTATTTCTCCTTTTCTCATAATCACCACCCACTATATGTGATCCCAACTTAGCCTATGTGACATATCCACATTGCATGAGTTCTTACCATCACCTTTGGTTTACTAGTCGAGGGTCGACAAGTTAACTGGTCACCTCCAGCTTATTAAAACACCTCCTCTTGACAATTACACATTTTTTTCTATTCACACATAGTGCGTAGATGAGAGTTTTCCATACCTGTGCCTACCTCATGATTGAATGGCTATAGGGATTTACATGTTTGGATCTGGACCACATCATTGGCATCAAGGGAGTTCACTTACTGGCTTATTTCCTTTGTATTTCTTCATTTCTCCTCGTGACATTTGATTGTTGTGTTTGTTGTCTGTGCAGGTACCTTGTTGATATTAAAGATGATACTTCTAGTGGAGAGACCTCCTGTGAGTGATATGACTTCTTTAGAGTGGCCTCATAAGTTTCCATCACCCCCCTATTAATGAGCAAAAAAACAAGATCAGTGTTTTATGTGATGTGTGCACAAGCTGCGACAAGAGGACATTTTCTTCTTGTAGAAATCCTTTCCTTTTCCTCTCGGGTATTCAATCAAGAATTCGTAAAAATTCCTGAGGACAATATTATGACCTTGAGGAACTAGTGTAGACTTGTAGAAATGAAGACAATGGCCTTTGTTTATTTTTCCAAATTTTTAACAGGGGTAAGACAAAGTGGAGGAATTTAGTAAAATTTTTATGAAATGAGATGGATGAGTGATCAATGGATGAGAGACCATGGTGGGGGAACCTCATTCATCATTCTAAATGTCATGTGGTCCTTTTTGGGTTGTTCTTGTCCTTGGATCTCCTTCATATAGCTTTTTAGAACCCTCTTATAGCACTATAGGACCTTCTTGTAGCAATTACAGGTCCTTCCTGTAGAAATCCAAAGAGGAGGTGAAACTTGAATTCTGCGCTAATGGGATGGTGAAGAGATGTGACACATGAGTGTGGATGATTGATAGGAAGTAGATGGATGGAGGAGTGAAGGAAATATTGAGAATTTTGGCCCTGTAGCCATGGAATCTGCCACTGTATAAATCCTGCAAAATGATAAATAAAAAAGTTAGCAGAAATGGTGTAGATCCATTTCTTTTTTGAGACACATTGGCCTCCTCAGAGGAGGGTTTCAACCTATATGCTTGCCCTAGGTGACTCAAGAGAAGTTTCACTTAGGGATCTTTATTAATTTTTTCTTCTCTTTTTGTGCTATTGCACTGCCTCAAAGAGGTTTTCAACCTAGGTGTTGGCCTCAGAAGCCTCATAAATGTTTTCATCCATGCCTTTTGTTTTTCCCTTTTCCCCCCTTTTTTTTAAACAAAAATATCTAGAAATGTTGCGGACTAGAAGATATAAAACTCCTAATCACATTGACTTATTTGCTGATTTCACTCATGAATTATTCCTTAGACATAAGTTTTCTGTATATCTTCAACCTATATCCAGTGACAAGAAATGGGATCCCTTCCTCATCAATGGTCCTAATTTGAAAAAATCCATTGTCATGACATTTTTCTATCAAGCATGGGCCTAACCATCTAAGCATCAGTTTTCCTTTAAAATATTTGAACCTAGAATTGTATAATATGCCCAACCCCCTTCTTGAAAAACATTTTCCTTGATATGCATATCTTGTCATACCTTCCTTTGCAATTGTATAACTTCAGTGTGGAGGAGGGCCTGCATTCTGGACTCATCCAAGCCATCCAATCAAACCAACCTCCCTTGTTGTTCTTTGGTGACATCTAAGTCCAATTGGGCTACCATTCTCAAAGTATTATACTCAAACTCAATGGAAAGAAGAGCTTTCTTTCCATAAACTAGATCATATGGAGTGAACCTAGTAGTTGTCTTCCAAGTGTTTTTATAAGCACAAGTGGCCTCCACTAATCTGTCTGCCCAATCTCTCATGTTGTTGCTCACAAACTTGGTGAGGATGCTCTCTAATTCCCTATTTGTAACCTCTACTTGCCCATTTTCCCAAGGGTGCTAGGAAGTAGATGTTATGTGTTTTATATGATGTTTCTTTAGGAGATTATCAATTAGGTGTGATGTGAATTGAGCCCCCTGATTGGTGACTATCTCCCTTGGGTACCCAAATTTATAGAAATATTTTCCCTTAAGAACTCAGTCACTTTCTCCTTTATTGTTTCTTTGGCAGCCTTTGTCTCAGCCCATTTTGTCAAGTAATCAGTGCACACAATGATGTTCCTTTTCTTCCGTGATGGTGGATCATTTGGCCCAATGAAATCCATGTCCCACTTTTCAAATGGCTCTAAGGACACTTGGGGTTATAGAGGAATTTCACCCCTTAGTGTGGGTTTCACCATCCTCTGGAACTGATCACATCTGCTAGTATACGTTCTTGCATATTGGTGGAGAGTGAGCCAATATTAGTCATATTGTAAAGCCTTGAAAGTTGTTCTCTTTTCATCAAAATGAACCCCACAAAGCCCATCATTGGAGGTAGAGAGGATGTCAAAGACTTCCTATTCCCTGACATATTTCCTCAAAATATGATCTGGTCCCATCTTGAAAAGATTGCCCCCAATCCAAGTGAAAGGGGCAATTTTGCTTAAAATTATTCTCTTCTCCCTAGATGACAGATTTGGAAGAAATCTTGTAGCAACTAGGTAGTTGGATATGTTAGAAAACCATGGAGAGAGCAATGAGATAGAAAATAGTTTCTCATCTAGAAGTCGATCATCAACCATGCCTTCATCACCTGTAGGCAAAACAAGTCTAGACAAAAAATCTACAACTACATTTTCTTTTCCTATCTTGTCAATGATAGTTAGATAAAAATATTGTAACAATAGAAACCATCTAATGATTATAGAATTCACATCAAGCTTGTTCATCAAATATTTAAGAGCTACATGATCAGTATGCACAAAATTTCGGTATCCAGTGATGTAGTGTCTAAATTTGTTTAAGGAGTGTACAACAACTAAGATTTTTTTTCTGAGTGACAATGTAGTTCAATTAAGCCTTAGAAATACTTTTACTAATGAAATAAATGGCATAGGGTAGCTTATCATCTATTTTCCCCAAGGCTTCCCGCACATCTTTGTCTGATGCATCAACATGGATATGGAAAGGTAGAGCCCAATTTTTACCCCTAATTATGGGTGCAGTGGCCAATTTCTCTTTCAAATATCAAGAGCCTCTTAGAAGCTACTTTTCCAATAGAATTTTGAGTCCTTGGCTAGCAATCCAAACAATGGTGAAGCCACTTTACTGAAATCATTGATAAACCTCCTATAATAGCCAGCTAAGCCCAAGAAAATTATAACATCCCTCTGTTTTTGAGGAGTAGGGACCCTTTTTATCATGGAAATATTGTTTAGGTCCACTTGTATTCCCTCCTGAGATATTGAATGGCTAAGGAAAGTCCTTGCATTCATTAAGAATTCACATTTCTCAGGACTAAGTGAGAGGTTCATTTCAATGCATTTTCTCATGAATTTTCCTAGATTAGAAAGATCCTTGAAGAAGTCACACCCATAGGGAGTGAAATCATCCATGTAGATCTCCATAGATTCATGGAAAATCTCAACAAAGATGTTGAGAACTTCCCTTTGAAAAGTGGCAGGGGCATTGCATAGACCGAAAGGGAGGACCCTATAAGCGAAGGTACCCCAAGGACATGTGAATGTATTTTTTTCTTGATCCTCAAGGCCGAGTTGGATCTGATTGTAACCACTGAATCCATCTAGGAAATAGAATAACTTCTTCCTTGTAAGACCATCGAAAACTTGATCAATGAATGGAAAATGGAAATGGTATTTCTTGGTGGCTTTGTTCAATTCTCTGTAATCTACACAAATCCTTCACTTCCCATTCTTATTTTCGACTAAAACCAGAGGTGACACCCACTAACTACTTTAGAAGGGCTATATGAACCCTTCATCCAACAACTTTTTCAACTTCTCCTTTACTATGTCCTTGAGTGTTGAGTTCATTCTCCTCTGCGGTTGGCACACGGGTTTTCATCCTTCCTTGATGTATATGTTATGAGTACAAACCGAGGGATGCATCTCCTTAATTTATTTATAGTTGCAAACAAAGGAATCTAAGTATTCTCTCATCATATTTCACAATTTCTCTTCTTGGTTTGCCAAGAGAGAGGGGTTAATATTCAAGGTTGTAGATGGACCAAATTATACAACTTTGACATGGGAAGGACTAGGGTCAACTGAGTATAATTTAGTCCAAGGACTACTCTTAGACTCTTTCACTAGTTCATCAAGAGGCATGGTATTGGGGATTTGAATCTGAAGGATCTGGTCAATGAGGTCATCTTAATCAGGTTTCCCCCTCCTATAACAGCATCTAGGGTACAAATTGGGTAGGATGTTGTATGATACATTTCATCTTCCTCCTCCTCTTCTGGCCACAAGGGTGAGTCATGCTCAATGGATGGTTGAACCGAAGGATACAATACCAATTGTTTGGGAAAATGCCCATTCTTAATGGCGATGTTCCCAACCTTGCAACTAATGTTTTGGGTTGGAGAACCAATAAGTCAGTAGGATGCTCCCAAGATTCAATGGAGGCCATTACATCCTCAACAACTCACTTAGGAGCTACTGTGGATTTTTCTACAAGTTGCAACACTATAGTGGTCTTTCTCAAAGCTCCTTGGAGGTTTAGTTTTGATGCAGAAGCATTCGGATCAGAAATTTCAATGTATTTTATTAGGCATGGGGGATCTTGTGTTTTTAATAAAGTTGGATTCCTATGTGTCAAATTAATGTAATTATTAAGGTTTTTGACCGATTTTAATAAGAGATATTTAGAATAGGAATTAATTAGATATTATGAGGCATATTGTAAATGTTCTCGAATGTTGGAGAACATGAGATAATTAGGATAGTTGAGATATTTGGGAATTAATTGTAAATATTACATTAGGAATTGATTTCATGATTTTAGAGGATCCTTAGGGATTAGTTGAGTCAAAAGTGGACTTAGAGGATATTCAAGATTTAGTTGAAAAGATTAAGGATCCGAACCAGAATTGGTTAACAGAACATTTTGTATATAATTGTAAGCCTAAAAGGCATGAGGAATAGAAAACAATGATCCTTAGATAGGAATAGAGAGGATGGGATTGTAGCCTACGATCAGTAAGAAGAGAGAAGCCACTGATTAGAAAATCAAGACAGAGAAAGAAACCCCCTTATAAATATTTTTTTATAAATATATAAAGATTTGATTTCTGAGTATATAGACATGTACAGAATTTGTATAAATGAAATGGATGCTGGAGATTTATTTTTGATTGAAATTAGAGTTGTGAATAAATTCCGACACTATCATAAACCACAATTCCATTTCATGTTTGTTGGGGAACAGAGTTAAGCCACTGTTCGTTGGGTGTAGAATGTAGATCGAATTAGACGTGGACCGAAGTCCCATTCAATGTCTAATTAAGATATGGATCGAAGTCCTGTTCAAGGTTGTGGTTTAAAGCTACATGAAGGGAAATCGTGGAATCATATCAATCTCAGAGAATGCATGGAAGAGAGGCTGACTATTTCAAGTCAAAGTTCTGAACCATTAATTCAAAGCGTGAACTATGTTTTGAATAGACATTCCTGGTAGAATTGTTTTTTGGAAGTTTTCTCTGAAGGAAAACGGAATTTCTGTGTAGAAATTGATGATGCTCTGTGTGAGTAACTAATGGTCACCAGAATAGGGAGAAGAAGAACCAGTCTTGTATGGATCGACATAACTGATCCAAGTTTCGAATCAAACCTAAGTGTTGATTTTGTGTAGAGGGAGAGTCATCGTAAGGCAATGTACGCAACTTCAAAGTTCCATGAGGAACCGTGGGCAGTTTTCCAAATATGGTAAGTGGTATATCGCATGGAAATAAAATGGTAAGAAGAATTTCTTGGGAGTGCGTGATAAAACATGGAGGTGCCACGTAGCACACCCAAAACAACTTTTCTCGTATGCTTTTAGAGTATTATCTATCGTGCTGGTTATCGTGTGATATGGTGCGATCACCATTGGATTGAGACAACAAAATCGATGGTGGATATTGAGTGTTAAAGTGAGCCTCGATTAATGTGCAAAGCCATGGAGAAAGGCAGAAAGGTAAGTTAATGAAGGTTTAAGTGTGGTTTATGAACAATTTCTATTATATAAGAATTATAATAGAAATAAAGCGTAATAGAAATGCTAAAATGTATTATGGATAATGGTTGGGGTTTTAACCAAAGTCCAAAGACTATAGTATGGTTGATGAGCCGCGGGTGAATAAAAATAAACCAAAGTCGAAGCCTATGTGATATTAATGCCGCGGTAATAAATTAAACCAAAGTTTTATGGTAAAGTTTGATAGCTTCTGCTTAGATATTCAATTAAAAGAATTAAACTTTGGTTTAAGAAGGTTTCACTAAGCAGGAATTTTAAAATTCCTAGGACATGTATATGACATGCATTTTATATGCATACTATGGGTATGTGCGGCTTAGGCTGCATCAATTTTGGTATCAAAGAAGAATAAGAAGATTCTACGTGTAAAAGTTTTTTGAGAAAAAGTTAGAATAGAGTTATGTTTTGAAGTTGTATATACAGGTGAATGGTAGAACAAGATCAGACATAGATCTTGAAGGTGAGATAGTGTGTTTTATTTTAATTTGGTTTGAAGATTGTAGTTGCAGAATTCAGATTGCAGAAAAAGAGAGAGCATCTCAGCAAAAGAAAAGAAGCAGTAATGAAGGAAGTTGGTAAGGATTTCTGAGTGAAAGAAGAGGTGGCCAGAACCTAGTATTTCATTTGTGATTGAAATATAAGAGCACAATTGTGTTCTCAAAAGTACAGATGAATTGAAGCCTAGAAGGGGCAGAGGAATGCTCAAAGAAATTTCCAAAAAGGAGACTAGTGGCCAAGTACAGAGCAAAGCTTAGTAAGGTAAATGTAGCAGGGAGGACTTGCTATTGTAGAGGCTTAAGTACAGCTCATAGTGAGTAAGGAACTCATAGAGGTGGAGGAGAAAATGACTACTGATAGTCATAATGAAGGTTCTGAGGAGGACCACAGTAGAAGAAAGGTGGAGAAAGAGGATGCCAAGGAAAATGGCATACATATACAATTAAGTGAAGAAGAATATGAGATGGAGAAGGCTGAGATTGTAGTTCATCTTGAGATCTTGATGAAGATGTTGCAGAGAAATAAGGAAGACCAGAGGCATGTTTATGTCACGAGGAAGAAAGTAAAGTGGTAGAGGCTACAAGAGAAGAGAGATCAGCAGGTAAATATGCAGTTAGTAGAAGAGCTTAAGAATTTTTAGCAGATAATGAGTGTTCAATTGAGATTTGAAGAGCTCAGAGAAGCTGAGTTGAAAATGGAAGTTTCCATTTGTGAAGCAAAACAAGGTGAAGTTCTAGGGGAAGATGAAGACTGGAGATATGTGAAAGATCTTATGAACCATTGTGTGAATTCAAGACAGCAAGAAGTTTACTTTGTTGAGGAAGGAATTATTGATGATTTTCTGAACTATTGGATAATTTTGGATCAGGAGGAGGATATAAAACCTGGTATTTTTTAATCTAATAATTTTGATGTGATTACAGGTTTTGCAAAGAATGAGAAGTATTTTGAAGCTGTCAAAAGTAGGGAAGAGTATCTTTCAAAAGATAAATACTCTGAAGTAAAGAATGACGGAAAATGTCTCTTGAATGAGAAAAGAAGTGACTTATTGCAGCAAAAAGAATTTAGTAATGCATTGATATTTGAAGCTGTTACAACATAGGAACAATTTCTTGTGAAAGAAGGAGATGAGATTTAGTCTGAAGAGCTGATATGTGAAGCAACATTTCAGACTGTCGAACCTTGTAATTTTCAAACTGATAATTTGTGTATAAATGCAGAAATTATAAGTGATGATGAAGTACTTATGATGTTTCAAAGAGAAATTGAATTGCTAGAATATTTTCTGGAAAAATCAAAGTATGACAATGTGATTGCAGAGGAAGGTGTTCACTATAGTGCACAAGAGTAGAGAGACATCATTGAAGCATATGGTGTGGAAGAGAGACTTGATGACAGTGTCGAGAGTCCTTTAGAGAATTCTTTAGGGAGGTTGAATCGGCATATTGATGTGTTGATAGAGGAGGAAAAATCATAGCAGCATACTGAAATGTTGCGAAAGGAAGAAGAGGCACTGAGGCCTTTTGTTTTTATTTTAATAATTGTTTTGTGAGTTCAGGTTTTGTTGTAGATGCTGGAGAAAATTTGGCACAGATGAGCAACCAAGTAAAGATGGAAGAGAAAGATTCTCTGGAAAAGTTTAACCCATGGGACAGAGATGTTCAATTATTGGAAACAATGCTGGAAAATCAGGATTCGATGAAGGAAGAGTTAACCATGAAAGAGAAAGAGAATGTGATGATGCAAGAGTTAGTGGACCTCAGAAACAACTTGAGGCAAAGAGGAAGAGGTAGCAGTAAATGGTAGAGTATGTACTAGCCTAAGGATGTGTTGGAGATGGAGATTGAAGAAATGTGGCAATTAATGATGAAGCGGTCCATATGGAGGAGATTGACAGCAACAGGAAGAGTGATCAATTAGAATTTGAAACTAATTAACAAGGAGAGGAATATGAAACAGAAGATAGCACACATACAATAACAACAAAGGTCAGAGTGTTTGGACAGTTACAAATTAAAATTTGGGACCTTAGAGGTTTTTCTATCAACATATGAGGACACATGATCTTGAGATCATGACTATTTTTAGCCTTGCGAGTCTGACGCAGGAGCATCCAGCTTAGAAATTTCATTGTATTTTACTAGACATGGGTGGTTTGGTGTTTTTAAGAAAGTTGGATTCATATGTATCAAATTAATGTAATTATTAAGGTTTTTGAGTGATTTTAATAAGAGATATTTAGAATAGGAATTAATTAGATATTATGAGGCATATTGTAAATGTTCTCGAATGTTGGAGAACATGAGAGAATTACAATAGTTTAGAGATTTGGGAATTAATTGTAAATCTTAGATTAGGAATTAGTTTCATGATTTTAGAGGATCCTTAGGGATTAGTTGAGTTAAAAGTGGACTTAGAGGATATTCAGGATTTAGTTGAAAAGATTAAGGATCTAAAGCAGAATTGGTTAATAGAACCTTTTGTACATAATTGTAAGCCTAAAAGTCATGAGGAATAGGAAAAAATGATCCTTAGATAGGAATAGAGAGGATGGGGTTGTAGCCTATGAGCAGTAAGAAGAGAGAGGCCACTGATTAGAAAATCAAGCCAGAGAAAGAAACCCCCTTATAAATATTCGTTTATAAATATATAGAGATTTGGTTTCTGAGTATATAGACATGTACAAAATTTGTATACATGAAACGGACGCTGGAGATTTGTTGTTAATTGAAATTAGAGTTGTGCATAACTTCCAACACTGTCATAAACCATAATTCCATTTCTTGTTTGTCGGGGAACAGAGTTAAGCCACTGTTCGTTGGGTGTATAACGTAGATCGGATTAGATGTGGACTGAAGTCCCATTTGAGGTCTAATTAAGAGATGGATCGAAGTCCTATTCAAGGTTGTGGTTTAAAGCTACTTGAATGGAAATCGTGGAATCGGGTGAGTCTCAAAGAATGCGTGGAAGAGAGGCTGCCTATTTCAAGTCAAAGTTCTAAACCATTAATGCAGAGTGTGAACTATGTTTTGAATAGACATTCTTGGTAGAATCGTTGTTTGGAAGTTTGCTCTGAAGGCAAATGAAATTTCTGTGTAAACATTGGTGATGCTCTACGTGAGTAACTAATGGTCACTATAATAGGGAGAAGAAGAACCAGTCTTGCATGGATCGACATAACTAATCAAAGTTTCAAATCAAACCTAAATGCTGACTTTGCATAGAGGGAGAGTCACCATAAGGCGATGTACACAACTTCAAAGTTCCATAAGGAACTGTGGGAAGTTTTCCAAAGATGGTAAGTGGTATATCACGTGGAAATAAAATGGTAAGCAAAATTTGTTGAGAGTTCATGATAAAACGTGGAGGCGCCACATAGCACACCCAAAACAAATTTTCTCGCATGCTTTCGGAGTATTATCTATTGCGCTAGTTATCGCGTGATATGGCATGATCACCGTTGGATTGAGACAACAAAATTGATGGCGGAGATTGAGCATTAAAGTGAGCCTAAATTAATGTGAAAAGCCATGGAGAAAGGCGGAAAGGTAAGTTAATGAAGGTTTAAGTGTGGTTTATGAACAATTTCTATTATATAAGAATTATAATAGAAATAAAGCGGAATAGAAAGGCTTAAATGTATTATGGATAATGGTTGGGGTTTTAACCAAAGTCCAAATACTATGGTATGGTTGATGAGCCGCGGGTGAATAAAAATAAACCAAAGTCGAAGCCTGTGTGATATTAACGCTGCGGTAATAAATTAAACCAAAGTTTTATGGTAAATTTTGATAACTTCTGCTTAGATATTCAATTAAAATAATTAAACTTTGGCTTAAGAAGGTTTCACTAAGCAAGAATTTAAAAATTCCCAGGACATGTATATGACATGCATTTTATATGCATACTGTGGGTATGTGCGGCTTAGGCTGCATCAAGTTTAGCATGGTTTCTTTAGTCATCACATTTATGGCAGCCCCAAGATAAATCAGGGTATGAGGTACAATGATGCCATCAATGTATACATCCACTACTAGACTTCTAGGGTCTAAGTATTTCGGAAATATTACTCTCCTTGGAATCAAATCAGATAATTGACCAATAACACTGATGGTGGGGGTGTTTCTTTCTCTTCTTCTAAGGTTTTTGAACCATTTCTCCTTGATCAACTTATTATAGATGGGAACATTCTTAATAGCTTGGAGAAGGGGTATTTTAACACATAGATTCTTCAATTATCCTAGAATTTTAGTCTCTTCTGGGGTGTGTTGGATAGGGTGGATCAATCTCTCAGGAAAAGGAGGTGCATTTACTTGAGGGGTATTGTCTTCCTTTTCCTCTTCAAGTTCTTTGGGTGGATATGGAGGTTGGTTATCTGGAAGCACTCTTCTATACCTAAGTTTGATTTCTAGGATATCCCACAAAATATGTAGGATAAGATGTCTCTCCATTGTAAACATGTTGTTCTTGCTTTCTATTCGGGTTCATATTGGGTTGAATAGGAATCTGAGGTTGCTTGGGTGGAGTAGGATGAGTGAGTTGTGGTTGAGGTGGAGGTGGAGGAAATAAAGTAGGAGGTTGGTTGAGTTGAGGCCTCCACCCTTGTCATGGGTTGTTCCATTGAGGAGGTTGGGGAGCATATGGATGAAATGGTTTCTTGATAGGTTGAGGAGGATATTGAGGAGCACAAGGATAATAAGGAAGTGTGGAGCATGATGGATGAGTGGAAGAGCACCAGGGTGGCAAGGGTGCATCCTAGTTGGGATGGTAATCAGAGTAAGATACACCTTTCATTCCTTGCTAGTATGGATGAGGTCCTTGAAGCCTCCTTTGATTTATAAAGAAGATTTTCTCAACCCCACCTTCTACCCCTTGGTATAAAACTTTTAAACTAGGAAAAGAAGGCCATTTACATGTTGCATCATTTTCCTCACAGACTGAGAAAACCTCTATGACATTTAATGGACATTCATTTCTGGGGTGCCTTCTAGGGAATTTTGGGGTATAAATAGTTAGGGCTATCTATGCTTCCTCTTGTTTCCTCTTGATCTGCATGGTATCCTTTTGGTAAGCAAAGCTATGTAGCATTTCAATTTTAAATTCCTCCAACATGTTACTAATCTCATTATTGATCGATGTTGTGGAAGGAGAGGAATTGGTCAAGCCTTGACTAGCCCTACCTTTCTTTCTAGTGACCCTAGAGTGATTTTTGAACATTGTTTTGATGTCATCATAGGATAATTGATAGATATCTCCCCCAAATCACATGTTGAGGGTTTCCATCATGTTCCCCCTGATCCCTCGGAGAATAACTAGCTTGAGTGATTCAGGATCAAGGGTACATCTGGCCCTCCTATAACTGAGTTGAAATCTCTCCTCATGTCCTCTAGGGATTCATCAGGTCCAAGAGTCATTCTAAATATTTCTTCCTTTGTTTCATTGGACCTACAATAGTCCATGTACTTTTCATTAAAGGATTGTTACATTTGAGGCCAACTAGTCATGGTACCCCCAGGAAGCCCATAAACCAATGCAAGGTTGCATCCTTAAGGGTAGAGGGGAATAACTTCAACTTCTGATCATTAGAGGCATAGTCATAGGTCCTATAGAAAACAACAAATTCAAACATAAAGGTATCAGGATCCTCAAAGGCTAATCCATGGAAGTGTGGAAGGGTAGTAGGGCTTATATTCTTAATTCTAGTCTCTCCATTTTTGTCTCTGATAGGGAAAACCTCATTGTTCCTATTTCCAGCCATGGTTTGGGTAGGTGAAGTGGGTACTTCTCCTTCCCGAATAGGTTCTTCAAATATCTCAGGTTTCTCACCTAGAGGGTCTTCTAACACCCCTAGAGTCAGAGAGGGAAGCTCGCAGTCACCGGAGAAGAGTGAAGGTTGACTACTTGAGGGGGTGGGGGTGTTCGGTAAGAATTTTCCTTGGGTATCTCTATTCCTAAAAGGCATGAATTAAATTTTTCTCTTTTTATTTTATGTTTCTTTTTCAAAACTATATGCAAAACATAAAAAAATACTTAAGCCGAAATAAGATCTACCTAGACACCTCCCACGCAACAGTGACAAAAGTGGTGAGCCTTGGTATTGCACCAAGATTGTTTCAACTCCCAAGGCTCCTAAACTCTATTTATCAACTTGGGGTTCGTACAAACTTTGAGGTGATAGTGTTATATTCATAGTAGATAGTATTCTACTCAAGCCACCCTCAACTAGGACATTTGATCAATAGTGCTCCAAGACCATCATTCCTACTAAATCATCATGAAAACTAACTAATGAAGGTGAAAACTAAAAGCTACCTCTAATTATAAAAAGGAAAATGCTTTTTACCTTCAACTTGTAAATTCTATTGAATCAATTCATGAAAAGATAAAAGCTACACTACTTGTAGAAAGGGAACTACATTATCTTGCAATTAACCATCTAGCTACCAAATATACTTGCATAAAAGAAGCTAACCTACCAAATAAAAACTCAAGACTCAATTTATCATCTATCTAGCTCACATTTACAAATAAATCAATGTCCTATTTGTGCCAAAACTATGATAAGGGAACTAATTCTATTCTATTTTTCCGTGAAGGAAAAGGAGGGTTTGGAGTGGCCTAGGAGTTGCCCTTGATCATAGAGTCGCAACTGGGGATCAACCTACTTCTAAGATAAGTACAAATTGCAACAAAGTTAAAAACTAGTGAGGAAATAGGCTACTATAGGTGTGCTATAGGAGGCTTCCACAAGTGCCCTGTATTGCTATAGGAAGGTTGTAGAGAAGTTTTAGGAGGTATAAATGATGGGTTTAAGGGATGGAAAGGTGGATGGAGGTTAAGGTAAACGCGTGAAGGGTGGGAAATGCCCCTATCCAAGCTTAGAGGGTTTTTAAGGCATGTTTTGCACTAGGAGAGCTGCTCACGGCGGTCTAGGAAAATGATCTCAAGAACATAACTTTGAAGAAATAATTTGAGATTCATAAAGGAGGGTGAGGAAGTCCAATAGGGAGGTTCTGAAGGTGCCCTTTCCTGTAGATCCAAACAACCTTGCAATCATCACAAGCATAAACCCTTTTATCATTGACAAAATGAAACAACTAATAGTGGAAAATATGAGTTGAATTTGGATACCATCTAATCTATGCCAAAAAATATGATATAGTTAAGAAATAAACTCCTAAGCTACAGTAAGCGTATGAAAAACAATATGACTAACATAAATCTTCTTCCAAGAAATCATAAACATAGTATTTTTGGCTGTGATTATTGATCCTTCTATTCATGCTCCCATGGGAGAGATGAGGTAGAGGTTGCAATCACAATAATTTTATGGGTTATTTTCTAATGAGATGCAAGAAACTAATGAGAGATTTGAACTAAAAGGAGATACAAATACACAAGAGGGACCTAAGCCACTGGAGTGGGCCCAAACCCAAGAGCCTCAGCTCTGGAACTAACTCAATGATGAACCAATAAGAAACTTCTCATTATCGTTGCATCAATGTCAAATACATCACATAACAGTTAAAATAATAGTGCCAAGTACTTGAGCTCAATAGCTACCTAGCTAAAAAAAAAAACTCCAATCCTAATGAGCTCTTTTACATGTTTATTTATACAAGAGGGTAGCTACTAGCAACTCCCTAGAAAATAGGAATGTGTCTCTCTAACAAATAGAGAATGGTGGATCTTGATCTTCATTAATTGAACTTGCTTGGCTAGAAATGACCTCATATTGCTTGGATGCCAATGACCTGGAGATGATGAGAGAGAGTGTTCTGATATTGGGTTGAGTGAAGGAGTTAAGGATGTGGAATTCCTCCTAGTATCTCTCCCTTTTGTCTACTCTAAGCCTCTGCATGGAAATTATCTAAAAAATTCTCCATTTCCTGCAATTAAACCATATTATGCCACATGACATAGCAAACCATCTTTTACCCCTCTCACTAGGCATAACATAACAAAAATTGAAAATAAATTTGAGAAAGAGATAGTTCTAAAGCTATAGGATGGCATTATGACCCTTATAATGTACCTATTGATGAGCCTCATCAGTCTTGATTGACCATTATTCTTGTTTATGGTTGACCATTATAGTCGATCATGGTTGAATAGGGTTGACAATTATGATTGATCATCGTGGAATACAGTTTACCATGGTTGACAAAGTTTGACCATTTTAACCATGTTGATATTGGTTCACCATGGTTGATCACGGTCAACCATGATTGACCTTAGATGAGCTTGGTTGACTATTCTAACCATATCAATGTTTGATTTCCTTGGTTGACCATGGTTAAACATCATTGATCATGGTTGATCATTGTTTCTCATGGTTGCTCATTAGTGACCATGGTCAAACATTATAGTTTACCATGGTTAAACATGGTGGGCCATGGTTAGCCATTCTAACCATGTTTGACCATTCAATCATGTTGATCATGGTTGACCTTGGTTGATCATAATTGGCCATCGTTGACCTTGGTTGATTTGGCTAATCTGAGACTCAATCTAGCAATAAAAATATCTAAAACTATTATAATAGAGTGTTAACAAATATTTCAATAACAATACCATAGTTGAAGGATCAATAACAATTCAATAGCTTATATGGAGGTGAGAGAATCAACAACCTTTATCTGATTTTCCTAAATGTATTGAGTAGATCTCCCACCTGTGTCATAAAGTCATTGCATAACATATAATTAATAATATTAATATTAATTATTAAATTCCTCAAAATGCATTCAACTTTGGTTATTTTCATAATTTTTCCTTTTAACCCCCGTAAAATTATATTTCTTACATTTTTTGTTGTTATTTATTTTATTCGAAACACTTTAAATTATTATAAGAGAATATTATTTTTCTAAATCAAATATTATAATTAAAATGAAAAATCTAGTTTTAAATATTTTTATTATAATAACATATATAGGAAATATCCATATTTTCTATTTAGAAAAACAATATTTTTCTTATATTAGAAATATGACTTTATTATTTAGAAAGAAAATATATTTAATAAAAAAAATATGCTTTCATTTAAAGGAATCTCTTGCTCCTCACATTATCTTATGAAAAATAAAGTAATAATATTCCAAAATATCCCTATTCTTATTTTCTATTATCATCTATTATCATACAAATATCACATTGCATTAGAACTTAGAACTCTCATTTTAAGTGAAATATTAGCTTCCATATTTATGTCCAGGTATACATGATGAAAAAGTAAATGGTTTAAAAATACTCTTAAATCTTTCACCTCTTCTAAGGAAAATTTTAAAAACGCCTTGTGATATTTTTCCTCATATTTTACCTAACCTAAATATCACCAAACATATATAAATTATTAATTTTCCTTTCTTTTTGCAATGATAATATTATCTTCATGTGATGAATTATATATATTTATTTCAACCTTCCCATTCGTATCACAAATAAAATAATTATTTATAAAATATAATAATGTGTACAACAATCTTTCTTTAACACATACATTATTCATTATTGATTACATATTTCTTGCTTCACAAATCTTCCGTGTATTAAATTTAATTAATTAAATGTGATAATTATATTAAACTATAACATTTATTAAATTAAATAATTATTAAAATAAAAATATAAACTAAATAGTCTCAATATTGAAAATTTAAATTAAATTGAATGAAAAAACTTTATTTAAAATCTTTTTATTATGATAACATATAAATGAATAAAGGAATGTAATTAGGTATGTTATCTTTTACCTACTAATCAAGGATGAAATGTTCTTCGAGACTTCGAATATTTAATCAAAAAATTCAAAGTCGCCATAATATTACCAAAACATGTCATTTAGGTATATTTAATTTAAATAAAAATAATAATAATCATTTCTAAACCATTCAATATAAATCCCTAATTAAAATGAGATAAATCTTACTTAAAAACTCAAAATGAATTTATTTACAAAGAGTCACTCAAACTGTTTTATTTGCATGATAAATATATATAATGTATCATCGAGAGTTACTGGAACTAGTTTTTTTGACTGGTAGCATTTCTTTTTGCCCGTCACAGGCTAGTTTTTTCCCATATATTTATACAATTTAATTTGAAAAATAACAATTCAATAGGCTAAACTCAAATCATATTCATCTTATGGTTGGTGTGGTTTATTATATGTCCACCCACTCTCTCTCCTCATGGATGATTTTGACGTGGATGCCTAGGGGGTGTTTATACATGCCATGACTACACACAAGGTTTATGTTTTCCAAGGGATCATTGCATGCAAGTTTGCCACGCATTTGCGACAAGCGGACACCTTCCTTTGACATTCCCTCTGTTCCCCTTTGTGTAGTTTCGAGACAGAGACAGGGTCAAAGACAAGATCGCAAAGCCATTCACACAAACCGTGAGACAAGACTACTAAGTTTTGGTCATGATGTACTCTGGGACGTAGTAACAAGCTTGCAGAAAAGAGCCCTGGTAGGCAGGTAGATTTTTATAGACCTATCTGAACATGATATGCAGAGCTGGGCTAAGAATGTCTGGGGGCCATTATTGGGATACACTTTGAAAATCAGCATTCTAATGAACGCATGGTTCAGCATACATTCCCTGCACATGGAGGGCATCGAAAAAATCTTGAAGATCCCCTGGGTACAAGGGAGAAGTTTCTTGCAACTACATAAATGATATATCGGGTTCAATCCATTGTTGGTCATGCCTAAAAACGAAATTGTTTGGGTCAAACTTCCTAGGCTAGCTCTTGATTTTTGGACTAAGAGGGCATCAATTCAAATCAGAAATGCAATTGGTCATTTCATATACATTGATCCCAAAGTGGTAAGGGCGCATGACAACTCGCTGGCCTCGATTCTAGTAGAGATATGTTTCTCTAGTGGCCTTCTTGTAGAAATATGTTTCTCTAGTGTTCTTTGAATATCTCTTCTCCCACACCTTCACTTGTGAATTTGGATGTTGCTCTAAATTTTGATAACTCTCCCTGACATTTTTCCACTGCCGATTTATCATCTGATCCCTCTACCTTCCCTCCCTCTGAGGAGGCCACTCCACAAAAGGTTAATCCCCACCAAGATCTATTGATTTTCTCTCCTGATAACGTTGTCCCTCTCTCCTAATAATGCTCTTTCGATCACTCCTACAATGCCTCCTATTGAATATGCTATAACTCCACCTAAACACTGTCCTAACAACCTCTCCAATGCCTCCCCTCACAACTCAATTGGGAGTGACATTGACTTCCTTCTTCTCAACCTTGAGATGGATCTCAAATCCCTGACCATTCATAAGGTTGATGCCCCAAGATCCTCCCCATATATCAGCGTGCATTCTGCGAAAAACATCATTGTTTGCGAGACCCATAAAAAGGGTAGTCGACATTTTTGTGGATGCCCTAGGCCTCAATCTGGACTCGTTCATGATTTTGTAGGCCTTCTTGATGTACCTATTATTTCCTCCTCCAATTCTTAGGCACTTAAAGCTTTGTTGCTCACTTCTATGCATCCATGATGAACATCCTCTCCTTGAACATTAAGGTTTTTGGGAATCACTCCAAACAACTGGGTATTAAACACATCATTCTAGATACTCATCCTTTTATTGTTCTCATACAGGAAACTCTCATAGACGCCCCTCAGGCCATTGCATATTTCATGGAAATTTTCCCATTATAGAACATTCTTTTTGTCAAATCGGCTAGTACTTTTGGAGGCCTTATCACTTTGTGAGATCCTGACTGAGCACATTTTCACGCTTTTAGTTGTTTTTCAAGAATTTTGCTATCTGGACACATACATGGCATTACTTGTCATATACATATACTTAACATGTATGCACCATGTCAGGAACGTTCATCATTCTACGAGAGAATTAATCTCTGCAATATTCTGAAAATTAATGGACTTTTTCTAGTTGGAGATCTAAATGCCGCTCTCATGACTCAAGAATCATGGGGGACACATTGTAGAATATATCCTTTAGCATATAGGCTCTATAATATCTTTGTTGATAGCCATTTGGTAGACATTCCCCCTTCCCTCTCTCTCCAACATGGAACAACATACGGGTTGGAGAGGACCACGTTGGGAAATGACTTGATAGATTCTTGGTTCAAGAAGATTTGATTGAAAGGCTTGGTTATCTCAAGTCATCTGTATACAAGTCATACATATCTGATCATACTCCAATTATCCTTAGTTGGAGGATGGAGAATGTACGAAAGGGGATCCCTTTTAAATTCAACAAAGCATGGTTGGACGATTCAGAATATAACAACTTGGTACACACCCTTTGGTCAGAAATGTACGAGATTAGAGAAGAATCGACAATAAGATCCCTGGTTATCAAGCTCAATAGAATAAAATCAAGAACTAGAACTTGGGAAAGAATAGAAAACAAAATTTGATTGTGGAATTATAGGACATCTCCTGTATCATTTCTGAATTTGGCAAGACTATGGAGGAAAAAATTCTGACTCAGAAGAATCTGGATCACCTAAAATTGTTGGAAGAAAGGAAAAATGAGATCTTGAATATATAGGACATTAGCCAGAGACTCAAGAGCAGAGAAATTTGGCTATGTGAAGGAGACCGAAACACAAATTTCTTACAAGTATGCTACTCAACACAAACATTTCAATGCAATCTGACATATCGAAACATCTCAGGGACATAAAAAATTCCACCCCTGATATGCAAAAAGAATATGTGATTTTTTTTTAACATTTCTGTAAGGCCAAGGAGGATGTAGAATTTGATGATCAATCTTGGGCACTAAACCAATATCCAATTATGTTTGATGATGTTGCAAATGATGAACTTTTCAGCCCTGTCACCTTGGAAGAAATTGCACAAACAATGAAGTCCTTTGCAAAGGATAAAATCCCAAGCCTAGATGGATGGGTAGTGGAATTATTTATACATTTCTTTGATATAATGGGTAAAAGCCTTCTAGAGATTGTGGAAGAAGCCATGATGGGTGGAAATATTTTCAGAAGCCATAAACTCAACTTTTTTAGCTCTCAACCCCAAGACCTCCCCAAAAAAATTCTAGGATTACATGCCTATTTCCCTATGCAACATTTTGTACAAGCGAATTTCTAAGGTTATTGTTAGGCATATCAAAATGGTCCTATCCTCACAAATATCCTGAGAACAGTTTGGTTTCTTAAGAAACTGCCAGATTCATGATGTGATTGCAGTGGAACAAGAGTGGATCTGTTATAGTTTTTGGGCACTGCAACCCCAATCATACATGTCCATAAACCAAGGGCTCCTAAGTCCCTAAAAGTATTGTTTCATACCCTAAAGGAACAAGGTCAGCTGATTACATAATCTCCCAAAGGTTCTCCACAGAAAACTGCTCAGAACTAGTCAAAACTGGACCATACAGGTTGCTCAGTGCTAAGGGTGCAATGCATCCCACCTGCCCAGTGTAAATGGTGCGATGCATACTGAAAAGCCCTTCTGTAGGGTGCGATGAGTGAGAGTGGACAAATGGCAGAGATAGTTTGCGAGGTGGATGATCATGGAATCTTCCAGAAACTTCTCCTATGCCACTTGCCTCTCTGAATTCGCCCAGGGATGAGTAGGAGATCATCAATTTCCAAGTGGAATCAAGAACTATCAGAGAGAGGACACTAATCAAATTCCCAGAAGCTGACTCACCCCCCTGCAATCATCTATATATGGATCCCTCATCCAAGAGATCCATAGGCTGGAATTTTATATCTTGTCAGGAAGTGTTGTTGGTTTCTTGTTGGAATATCATAGTGTTGGGTGATCTAAGCTTTTCATGAGGTGAAAGAAGGGCTTTCATGCTGGAGGATGACGCTAGGTCAGAACAATTGGTTGTAATCCTCTTTGCTATTCTTGATTATTAATAAAGCTATTCAAGTTTTCCTCCACATTCTTGTATGTTTTATGATATATGCATTTGTGTGGTCAATATATATCTAGTCCTATATTGTTTATGATTGTAGATCTCTGCTGTTCGATAGTATTATGCTGCTTTGATTCCACGGGTGCTTTTTGAAGCTGGGTAGACGAAGGAGAAGCGGAAAAGATCTGTCATAAGGGAGAGGAACCGAGCAAGGAACCAAGCGCAAGACTGAGGTTGGTGTCCTTCATTCCACTCTTATCTACTTCTCATAAAGGAAAACGAAAGCAATTTTAGTTTGTTTGTTTCTAAGATAGCTACCAGTCTTAGTGGGACTAGCAGCTTCGAGTGGACACTAGATTTCCCGATAACAAAATGGTGACTCCACTGGGGATCGAATAGATTGTTTGCTTGTCTATATTCGTTTGTTTTATAAACTTACAGACGGAGCCTGAAGTTAAGCCAGCTAGCCTTCGAACTGCATTTGCTATGCAAGTGCAAAGTAGATCACTGTTGCTTCAGTCTATCTCCGGGTTTTGTTTATAAACTGAACAATCGATTTGCAAACTTTCTAATTGCCCTAGTGGTGGCTTTAGTAACATCATTAGATCAACCCCTGTGATTTATATTTACTGAACATCACTTGCTCGGCCTAAATCCCTAAAATGAGCTGCAAACTGTGACCCGGAACCTAGTTGAAGTCTCGTCCCTGGGTCATCACACCTTTTCCTCTTGGGAATCTAGATGCATTGCACTTCCCGTGTGCAGTAGGTGCGCTGCATCTCACTTCCCCTGTGTTACAAGTGCGTTGATCAGACAAGACCTCTTCTGCTCTCAGTTTTTGGTTTTTGTGTTCACTATCTTCAGCTCTATTCAGGAGTTTTGTTGTCTGTGATCAGTATACCACTGTGGAAACCCTCTTCCTTTCCATCATTGTGCCTCCATTGTGCAAAGAACTGTGAATTTTTTTATGTATTTTGCGCCATTTTCAATTTTCTTTTAGAAAGTAGTAGCATAACCGAACTGTCGTCTTTTGATTTGAAAGTGTCACAAGTGTCGTTTTCAGTCAAAGAAAAGAATTCTATTATTCTTGATGGTCGATTATATAGTTACTCTTGTATTTGATTTGAATTAGTAGTTTTTCGAGTGTCGAAAGCAGTTTTCAATTCAAAATAGCAAAGTGTCGTCATTGTCGTCCTTTCATTTTTGAAGAGAAATTTGTTAGTACTGTCGCTTTGAAAAGATAATTCAGATTTGTACTTAGCATTCTTCTTGTCATTCACACATTAAGAAAGCTGAAAAAAAATACATGCATGTGCATTTGCATTTAGACTGCTTGTTGGTTTGATTTAGGACAATGCATCTAGTGTGTGCTCTATGCTCTATGTTGAAAGAATACCATCTTTCTTTCATTAGTAGCTAGGATTTTCATTGCAAAAAGAATATTAAACGATTGTTTATAATCTTAGATTGCATTTTAGGAATTGTACATCTACATCACGCGGTGAACCTGAAAGGCAAATTCTAAAGAAAGATCAACTGTAAAATAAATTTAATGAACCTAAAAACGCTTTGGAACCTAATGCACAACATCTAGAAGTCTAGGCTAGAGACGTATTCCAGTGTCGTAAAGCCTAGTAACTATCACTTTCATTGTTGGTTGGGTGATTCCTCCTCTTTGAGATGACAAGTGCCAGTACGGACTTGTGCTCCCACGTACTATCGAGTATATATTGTGAGACCACAATAGGCTATATCCTTTATCCATAGGAAGCCATGTCTGTTGCCCTATCGATCGCAATGCACTGAACACAACATTCGGGAAGATTGATTGTTGTACCGTAAAAAGTATTCTACAGTTTTGCGATTGGTTTGGTAATCCCTCTGTCTAGATTTCTAGAGTAGTCTCTTTCGTTCCTTTTCAGACTCCTTAAAGGAAAAGGTCCATCTGAGCACTTGTCACTTCAGGCTCATTAAAAATCGAAGGCGACTAAAGTCATCTCTTGTTTTTTCTCGACTCTTAAAAATTGAAAAAACAAGTTGTGTCAAAGCATATAAAATTTATTTTAATTGGAATAACACCACCTTTCCCGCGTTGGTCTTAGGTTGAGAAAAATGGAGTCCACCAACCAAGGATTTCCCCTTGGAAGAAATCCTATTCCTTTCTCCTCTTGGGGAGATGTTGGTGCACCCAATATGGCCACATTGTCACTTCCAGGATTGACGATCGGCTTGCCCGTATGGCTCTTCTCAACCTATGTCATTCAGAACACCGTGATTCCTGAGCAATCAAGTCAGCAACTAGATGATACTAAAGTTACCCCCTAACCTTCTACTTCATCCAATTCTCCCTCTCCTCCTTCCTCTTCGCTTGATAAAGCCAGTAAAGCTAAAAATCAAGTAACTGAGAAGAAGAAGAAAGGGAAGGAGAAGAAAGAGAAGAAGAAGAAGGAGCCAAAGGCGAAAAGGAGTAACCAGGCATCGTCTAGTGAAAATCCACACATTGCACCATCCAAGCCTAAATCTCCATGTGTCATTTGTAAAGGAGACCACTATCACTGGGATTGTCCCTACATCCCTCGGATCTTAAGGGACTGGTCCCCTCATTTGCACAACCTGGTGTCATCAACCTCTGAAGACCATGTTGAAAGTACACCATCAACTAGTGAAAGCGAAGCATTTGGACAAAAAAGGAAATGTAAATTTCCTTGTAAACTGTGTGAAGGCGATCACGCCGTCCACCGTTGTCCCTTCCTAGATGAAGCAAAAAAAGTTTTTGATGACCGTCTGGCTTCACCGCTACGGCTTCCTCCTGGATATAAGAAACTCTTGCCAAGTCTGTCGCTAGTTGAAAATCCGACCAACACGCCATTGTGGTCGGTCAAAGCATCTTCCATTGAAGATAAACCCGCTGAATCCATACCAGACGAAAGTCAAAAGGTTGAGGCGGCAGTCGACCCGGTCTTGCCTTCGGAAGGTCCATCTTCAGATGACACAATCACCGAAGAGAATGAGAACGACACCGTTCAAATTCTTTTCGTAAACACCGACTCCGATGAACATGGGGGCAGTCTACCCGTTCCTTTACCGCAGGAAGGAAGTTCGTTAGAGTCATATCCGACCCTCTATTTGGTCCCAGCTCCAAGCAACCTAGTTGTTTCCTTCGATTGGAACCTACTAGGCAGACCCCATTTACCAGCTAGTGTACCATTCTGAACCATTGCACAAGTATATAGAATGGTCACGGCCGGTACCATCATAGATGAAGGGGCTTCTATGAGTATCCTTTCCTCAACTGCTTGGAAAGCGCTTGGTTCGCCATCACTTCTGCCTGAGATGAGAAATCTGACAGGCTTTGAAAAAGGAACCAGTCGACCATTATGGATCCTTCCCAATGTGCCGATAACATTGAGAAGGAAAACCATTCACATGAATGTAATGGTAGTCCAAGGACCTCTGGATTATAATCTACTCCTTGGGCGTGACTATATTTATTTCATGGGAGCCATTGTCTCCTCACTCTTTAGAGTAATGTGTTTCCGCATGAAGGCAGAGTGGTCAAGCTCGTAGACCAACTGTCGTTTCCCGGCTCACACATAGCTAATAGTCAAATACCATCCCTAAATGGTCTTTTCATGCAAGGAATGTCTCATCAATCTCCATTCCGTCCACCTGATGAGCACGAGTGATTCGGGAGGACATGATTGAAACCCAAGGGGCATGCACCCTAGTCTGTTTCGGCAGGAAAACCTTGGGTATAGAGTAGGTTTCCATGGAGGATATATGACTAGTCTAACACACTCGTCCGTTTAGGAAAATGGGATTAGACTAGAATAAGATTCCCTCATCAAAGTTATGTGAGTGGAGGCAACTGCGCCACTCACCTTTGTCTATTTGGGTAGACATCGCCAAGGAAGTTTTTTGTCTGCAAAGCGGATGGAGAGCTTTCATATGGTAGCCTGGAAAATTTTCGCTATACTTGGGGGCATGCAAACCTTTTTGCATGCAAGCGAACAACGACCATTTATTTTCTTAGTTTGTAGTTTCTCAACCATTTAAACTCATAGGATTGGTCGTTCCTAACTTGCATAAAGAAAGGATCCGAGGCAAAGATTTGAAAGGTGCAAGCTCCATAAAAAATGACATCTTAGATGAGATATCCTTATTATACGACTGGCACGAGCAGTTTTTACGTGGAGTTCAAGCTCGTTAAAAATTAAACATAAGCAATGAGCAAATGTTTCCCCTATAGTTTAAGCTCATTAAAAATGAACCAATTTCCGGTAAATAACCATTGTGAATTCATTATCATAAGCTTTTGAGCCCTGGTCGTGTTCTCATCATCACCTCCACTCTGTTTTAGCCAATCATTCACCTCCATTTGATTTTTTACCCCTTTTGAGGAACAACTGCGAAGAGTGATCTTGTTAGCCATCCTTGTGACACTACCGTGATTGGGAAATTCCAAACCTTACCTGGAATCAGCTGCTACCCGAAATTATCACTCGTTCCTCAAAAAACGAGTCCCCTTTAAGCTCTTTTCAACTGACTCATAAAATATGAAAAGATTGCTGAGCAATTGGCCTCTCCAACTCTTTAAAGCGACCGGAAGTGCTATCTCTCTTCTAGATTTTAATCTTTTTGGACCTGAGGGATTATTACACAAAAAGATCGAGCGCTTGTTTTGTTCGGCTCGTTAAAATTACCGAAAATTCATCCATTTTGTATTATTTTATACTTTTTCGGACTTAAGGGATTATATGACAAAAAAGGATTATTGGAGTTTCCTTTACGTCCCTTTCAGACTCTCTAAAATTGGAAAGGACTGAGTTATCTTTGTCGTTAAAGTCGTTAAAACCAAATAGCGATAAACTTGTCCATACAGACAAGAACGAGTTTCACTGTCGCTAGGCTCGTTAAAACATAGTGACGGGTTTGCCTGAAGGGAAAATTATAGAACAAGCATATGTTATTCTCCTCAATCTTGACAAAAATAAAGAGGTATTGGTCAGAAATGACTGGGGAAAAATTGCGAAGAAAACTTGAAGAAACTTTATTCGTAGCAAGTCGCTCTTGAACATGACACTTTCACTCCACATCCGAGTCGGGTTGGGTTGTTCCGTTCATCAGTCATATCACCATTGGTCCACCACACCATCCATATTTGGGGTTAACGCTACCAATCCATGTCAGTGTCGCCGGTATGTTCAAGAGAAGTCGCTCAGAGAATTCACCTGTGTCTCATCCGCTGCAATACATTCACGCTCCATTCTTTCATGACCGCCACCCTGAACCCTGTATCATTAGATCATTTTCACCTCCAAAATCATTTACTCTGTTTCGTGTCGTAGATGTGGGATTCATTAAGGCCCTCCTACAATGGGTCGCTTCTTGTCAACATCAACTCATTATCCAAGAAGTAGACTTAGGAACAACCCTTTCAGTACTTTGAAGCTTGCATGCCTCAATGGCAAGTTTCTCACTTCCGACGACAGGTTTACAACATTGGCCTTCGACTGAAATATTTTGCGTGGTGTTCGACGCCAAGTCCCTTTTCACACCATGTGAATTGTACTGTAGTACCTTGAGGGTCATCATCATTATCGGTGATTCCTCTCGTGCCTATTAACAGCTTACATCATTGGCTGGTAATCAGGCGATGTATTTCCATGTTTGACTCCAAAGCATATTTCACATGGATCGACTTGTACTCTGAGTGAAGATTGAACAAGTTTGAAGACCCCAGATCTAGTTTCATCCATCCGAGCTGCGATATATTCAGGAAAAAAAAGACATCAAATGTACATTGCTGTTGCACAGATGATCATCCGAATCAAAGGATGATGACTCTATCAGAATCATCAATCTCTTGCACAGACGGTCGTCTATCTTATGTACATGAAAATGAATTTATAAAGCTGAGCATGGGAATGCCCGCCTCAGCTAGATCATGAAAAATGTTATGAAGATAATGTATTGTATTGTATCTTATTACAGGTCGCCTTCCAACTCGAAAAAACTTCAGATCCTCATGATAAAGCATTTCACCCGACATCAAAAGATTAACGACCTCATGCTTTAGGGGGCAACTATTATAGACATTTTTGGCCACTGCAACCCCAATCATACATGTCCATAAACCAAGGGCTCCTAAGTCCCTAAAAGTGTTGTTTCATACCCTAAAGGAACAAGGTCAGCTGATTACATCATCTCCCAGAAGTTCTCCACAGAAAAATGCTCAGAACTGGTCAAAACTGGACCATACAGGTTGCTCACTGCTAAGGGTGCAATGCATCCCACTTGCCCAGTGTAAAGGGTGCGATGCATACTGAAAAGCCCTTCTGTAGGGTGCGATGAGCAAGAGTGGACAAATGGCAGAGATAGTTTGTGAGGTGGATGATCAAGGAATCTTCTAGAAACTTCTCCTGTAACACTTGCCTCTTTGAATTCGCCCAAGGATGAGTAGGAGATCATCAATCTCCAAGTGGAATCAAGAACTATCAGAGAGAGGACACTAATCAAAATCCCAGAAGCTGAATCATCCCCCTGCAATCATCTATATATGGATCCCTCATCTAAGAGATCTAGATGTTGGAATTTTGTATCTTGTAAGGAAGTGCTGTTGGTTTCTTGTTGGAATATCATAGTGTTGGGTGATCTAAGCTTTTCATGAGGTGAAAGAAGGGCTTTCATGTTGGAGGATGACACTAGGTTAGAACAATTGGTTGTAATCCTCTTTGCTATTCTTGATTATTAATAAAGCTATTCAAGTTTTCCTCCACATTCTTGTATGTTTGATGATATATGCATTTGTGTGGTCAATATATATCTGGTCCTATATTGTTTATGATTGTATATCTATGTTCTTCGATAGTATTATGCTACTTTGATTCCACAGGTGCTCTTTGAAGCTAGGTAGACGAAGGAGAAGCGGCAAAGATTTTTCAGAAGGGAGAGGAACCGAGCAAGGAACCAAGCGTAAGACTGAGGTTGGTATCCTTAATTCCACTCTTATCTACTTCTCATAAAGGAAAACGAAAGTAGTTTTAGTTTTTTTGTTTCTAAGATAACTACCAGTCTTAGTGGGACTAGCAGCTCCGAGTGGACACTAGATTTCATGATAACAGGATCCAATCTATCCATACATGTAAGAAAGAGGCTGTAGTAATGAAAATTGACCTACACAAGGCTTTTGACTGTGTAGATTGGACATTTATCAGACTTATCCTATAAAAGATTGGCCTTTGGGCATACAATGTGGAGTGGATCATGACCTGCATTACTTCGACCTGTTTCGTTTTTCTCATCAACAAACTCCCCTCAACATTTTTCAAGGCGGGATGTGGCCTCAGAAAGGGATGCTCTCTTTCACCTCTAATCAGGGAAAATTTTAAGGATGGAAATTTATTTTGAACTTTAAAAAAATTGGCGAATCTCACTAGTCCCTTATATGAAAACTATAAAATGTTTATTGATATATTTGTAAAATTATTCAAATTTATAATGATTTTATATATAACCTTTATATAATGTTGGTCATTTTTAAGGTAAAATAATTTTATATTCTAAAATTTGGGTGAATCATTTTTATATAAAATGGAAATTGATGAATCTTTTTTGTGGAAAAATCATGGAAACTTAGCACACCTGCAAATATTAGCCCCTACAATTTTCCATGCCTCTAATATTCTTACTTTTCATGGATGGAATTAGTCTTAAAATTAAAGAAGCTCAGTCCTGTGGTATTTTTCATAGACTACATATTACTAGTTTGGTCAATATTACTCACTTGTTCTTTGTAGATGATATTTTCATGTATAGCATTATCTCTAGAGCACAATGGTCTACTTTGCACTACATTTTCACTAGATATGGTTCAACATCTGGACTTCAAACAAACAACAACAAATCAACTCTATATTTTTCTTCTGGTGATAGTTTGGAAATAGATTATATTGCAGGTATATTCGGTGTTGCGACCGCTGCTTTGAAGGATGGCATATCCTATATGGGATATAAGCTAAAACCAAACAATTGCAGTACTTTGGAATGGCTTTGGTTGGTAGAAAAATATAAAAGGAAACTCTCCAACTAGACTCACAAATACCTCTCCCTGGGAGGTAGATACATTCTAGTACAGGGGGTACTTTAGCAGATCCATGTTCTGGGCACATCTCATCATGATCCCAAGAACCATTGGTAATAAAATTTCGTCTATTGTGACCAACATTCTTTGGAGCGGCGTTGGGACTCCTACAAAGATTCATCTTTGTAAATGGAATGATTTAACTATTCCAAAGGATTTTCATGGATGGGGGTTCTTGGACAATAATACCTTTGGACATGATCTACTTATAAAAATCATTTTGGAGATATATGAATGGAAGTGGAATATGGAAAGACATCATACAATCAAAATAATTAAGACAAACAAATGTGGAAGGATTATTTAGGAATAATATTTCTTTTAGAAACAATGGGTCCATAATATGATGGAGCCATATGAAGTTTCTCCCCTAGTGGCGCATGAGGACGGAGTGGGAGTTTGGAAATGGCTGGAAAATACTGGTTGGCTCATACAACATCAAAGGAATGAACAGAGAGTAGAACTTACAGGGACACTCCTTAGACATCATCAACAAAAAGGGATACTTTTTCCTAGGCCAAACAATAAGAGGTTATCAGAATCACTGTCCTATATGGAAAGAAGCTACAAAAATGGGACTAACTGGACAATGTGCAATTGAATGGCGAGAATTTACCACTTCCCTCAGCCAGACTGGTCTAATTCACAACACCCTTGGTGAAAATATCTCTTGGAGTGGGAAAATGCACAATCAGGTGCTAATGGTTGCTGAAGCATATAGATACTATATCACACAGAGATACAATCTTCAGAAGGCTAATGAGCCCCAGTGTTGAAACAAGAATGTTACAACTCCAAAGGCTACCAACTCTAATTATCAACCTGGGGTTCGTACAAATTTAAGAGGTATCGACACTATATGTGCAACATACAATGTTTCCTCCTTTTTTTGATATGATGTAATGGAGTGAATGTCATGAAATCAAAACCTAAACTAATTGCAAAAATGGAATTGTTACTCTCTTTGCAAGAAATGGAAATGCTACTTTATCAACTTTTGAATGCTAAATAATCAATTCATGAAAGGACAAAGGTTAATCCACTCGCAAAAATAAAGCTATTTTATCTTGCATAATTCATCAAAATACCGTCAGAATTGCATGTACCATCTACCTAGTTCACACTTGCTTGTAAATTAGTAACCTACTTGCATCATACTTATGATAAAGAAACAAAGCCTAATTTGTTTTTGAAGTGAATAAAAGGAAGGGTTGGAGTGCCTTAGGAGCTTCCCTTGATCATAAAATCATATATGGGGGCCATTATTTATCTAGAATAAGTCATAGATGCAGTATGGGTCAAAACTGATGAAGGAAAGTGGTGTTACAGGTTTGCTACAAGAAGGAATAGATTTGTTACAAGAGAAGACATAATTGCTAGAGGAGGAGATAACTCACTGAATGACCAAGTAAATCAAATGGAACTGGGATGGGAAAAAAAAATTATTGAGTAGGATGTCTTAGGTCTCCATTCCAAGTTGAATCATTCAAAAATACCTTATTTCACACGTGCTAAAAAAATAACAGAAAATTACTAGTCTAAAATCTGGAAATTCAAGAACTAGTGAGCTAGTTAAGCTATCAAATGCCTAAGCTAATCAAGTGAAAATAAATGGGGTAATTTTTTTTATTAAATTGAATTTTTTTATGACCTAATCTAATTGGAATCAAGTAAAATGAATCTCATTAACATGTTCTAAAAAATAGCAGGAAAGTACTACTATTTGCTACAGGGGACTTCCAAAAATTTTAGATTTGTGAATAAGTAAATTAATCCAAGTAGATCAATGATGAATATGACCTTAAAAATCTATTCCAAAGATGAAATAATGTTTGTGACTCTATAAATAACCTATATAAGAACTCACTTCAACCATTTAACCTAATAATACAGCAAAATAATCATCAATACTAAATGTAGAAAAAAGGAAAAATAAGAACAAGAGATGCATGTGAATAAGAAGCGAAAATAGGAAAAGTAAATTTATAAAAGGGCTCTGAGGCTCCTGAGATGGAAAAGCTCAAGGATACTTAGATTCCTATGAAGGAGACCAATATTTATAAGCTAGAAATGCCACCAAACTTCATTATTTGAATTAATCCAAGTACATCCCTGCTAGAAATGAAAGTGGGGCTGCAAAAATACAAGTTTTCTCCACAAGAAGACTAAAAATACCTCTAGAGGCAAATTATAATTGGTACTTATACAAAATGATGAGGAAGTATTCTTCTTGAAAGGAGGAAGCTTTCCCCTCCAAAATCCGTCAATTAGTGGATTTGGTTCCCAACACTAGGAATCTACATTAAATGACAGTGAACGCATTCCTAAATTTTCTCAATCGTTGTAGCTCCAAAATTTTTCAATGATTTCTTGATATTTTTTATATTTATTATCCAATATTGATCCTCCTGTAATAAGGAGCAAATCCCTATATTATCTCATCCTCCAAATCTTCATAAGCTACCTAATATCCTCACAATATTCTACAAAAATAAATAAAACTAGGCACAAATATGCAATTATCTTTAAACTTTCATAATGAACATATCAAAGCTAAAAGAAATTTATTAAATCTAGAATGAGAGGTTTGATATATCCTTCATGTTCCTAATAAATGTTAGATGAGCCTTCATTTGTGTCTAATTTAGAGGCCCATCATACCCCCTGTTGAAATTGTTGCTCATCCCCTAAGAAACCTATCCATCTTCTTGCCCTCTTGTTCTATTCTTATTTCTTAGATCAATTTCATGGTATCCCATATGGATGTGGATGTAACTGCCCATTTTCCTCATGATTCTTTCAACCTTCATAGGGTTTGACGACAATGTTTTCCACTACTAAGCTTCCTATAGCAACTTGTGACTTTCTAGTAGAAGGTTTTGTAGACCTTGTGGGTTCCTATGCAATGGAGGTTGTTGTAAAAAAACAAGTTTTTTACATTCTTGTTTCAACGTTCAGGAAAGAAAAATTACAATATGTACCCTTTCGGTATTTAACACACCATGTTCTTCAAGAAATTCTCAACCAATCTAATTGTTTTCTCTTACTAGAATCCAAACTGTAAATTTGTAGAGTACTTTTTCTTAATGGCTGAGGTGATTTTGGAATCCTTATCCCAAATGTTGGAGAGAAGGAATTTTTACTTACTATTAATTTTAATAATTCATTACTTCCAAAGTCTCTAGTAGTTGTTCTGGGACAAATTTTCCTTATTGTAGCACTCTAATATATTCTTGTAGCAAATTTGTCCTTCCTATAGAAAATTTGTTCTTCCTATAGCAGTTATGTCTTCTCCTGTAGCAACCAACCTAAATCCTATAGCAGCTACTCCTTGTGTTTGCATTTTTCACAAATTTCTTCAAATGATAATTGGTATACATCACCTCTACTTATGAGATTAAGGATATCAATCTACCCATCCCTAATTTTTCTAAAGAAGAGGGTTTTTAGTGTGTCATATCCTAAATGATGTAATTTTTCCCTCTTAACATTATACATGAACCTCTCTATTAGATACTCAAGGATCTCATCTTCTTTTTTATTCATTCTAAATATTTCTTATTTAAGATCATGATCTTTATATTTTTCTAGAAATATCTTTTTCATATGATTCCACGATCTTATTGAATTAGTCCCTAAAATCATGAATCTTTTAAGAGTTGTATCCTTCAATGTTGCCGAAAAAAAATCAACTTTTGAGTGTTTAGTAAGTAGCCATAAGATCTACAAAGGATTTCAAATTCAAAGAGAAATATTTCTTGATCATTTGACCTCATACCACGGAAGTTGGGAAGGAAAGATGGAGTAATGTTCTTCATATGAACACTGGCATCAGTATCTTGCATGGGAAATCCAAGAGGATCTTCTTCATTGTCATCATCTCTAGCCATTTCGTCTACCTGATCTATCACCTCCTCTTCTTCTACTTGCAAAAGTGGATGGTGATGTGGCTCTTCCTACACTATGTGATCAGGGGCCATTGGTTTTGGAGATTTTTTTTTTTTTAATAAGAATGCTAATGCAATACAATGTTTTGTTTTTGAAATGAAACATGCCTAATGCAAATATTTTGTGTGTTTTTTCATAAAGTAAAATAAATGAATCAACTAGGGAAGAAAAGAATTCATACATTCACATCTCTCCAACCACGACACTAAAAAGTGATGAGCCCCAGTATTTCAACGAGAACGCTGCAACTCCCAAGGCTACCAACTTTAATTATCAACCCAGGGTTCGTACAAACTTAAGAGGTATAATCACTATATGTGAAACATATAATGTGTCCTTATCTTTTTGATCTGATGTAATGGAGTGAATGTCATGAAATCAAAGCCTAAACTAATTGTAAAAATGGAATTGTTACCCTCTTTGCAAGAAATGGAACTGCTACTTACTCAATCTGTAAATGCTAACTAATAAATTCATGAAAGCACAAAGGTTAATCTACTTGCAGAAAGAAAGTTATTTTACCTTGCATAATTCATCAAAATACCAATCATAATTGCATGTGCCATCTACCTAGTTCACACTTGCTTGTAAATCAGTAACCTACCTGCATCATACTTATGATAAAGAAACTAAGTCTACTTTGTTTTTGCAATGAATAAAAGGAAGGGTTGGAGTGGCTTAGGAGCTTCCCCTGATCATAAAATAATATTTGGGGGTAATTATTCATCTATACTAAGTTATAGTTACAGTGGGGGTCAAACTAAAGAAGGAAAGTAGTGTTATAGGTTTTCTACGGGAAGGGACATATTTGCTAGAAGAGAAGACAAGATTGCTACAAGATGAGATAACTCACTGAATTATGAATTAAATCAAATCTAACTGGGATGAGACTAAAAAAATTATTAATTAGGATGTCTTAGGTCTCCATTCCAAGTAAAATCACTCAAAAATACCATTTTTCACACGTGCTAAAAAATAACAGAAAATTACTAGTATAAAATCTGGAAATTCGAGAACGAGTAAGCTAGTTAACCTATCAAATGCCTAACCTAATCAAGTTAAATTGCAATGGGGTGAATTTTTTTTATTAAATTGAATTTTTTTATGACCTAACTCAATTGGATTCAACTCAAATGAATCTCATTACCATGTTCTAAAAAATAACAGAAAATTACTACTATTTGCTACAAGGAACTTCTAGAAATTTTAGATTTGTGAATAAGTAAACTAATCCAAGTATCTCAATGATGACTATGACATTCCAAATATGTTCCAAGGATGAAATAATGTTTTTCACTCTATAAATAACCTGTAGAATAACTCACTTCAACCATTTAACACAATCCTACAAAAAAAATCATCAATACTAATTACAGAAATAGGAAAAACAAGAACAAGAGATGCATGTGAATAAGAAGTGAAAAGAAGAAAAGTAAATTATAAAAAAGGGCTATGAGACTCTTAGGATGGGAAAGCACAGGTATAATCAGAGGCTTATCAAGGATACCAATATTTAGAAGCTATAAATGGAACCAAACTTCATAATTTGAATCAATCCAAGTACATCCCTGCTAGAAATGAAAGTGGAGCTCCAAAAATAAAAGGTTTCTCCACAAGAAGATTAAAAAATACCTCTAGAGGAAAATTCGGATTGGTACTTACAAAAAATGATGAGGAAGTATTCTCCTTGAAAGGAGGAATCTTCTCCCTCCAAAATACCCCAAATAGTGGTTCTGGTTCCCAACACTAGGAATCAGCATTAAATGACAGGGAACACATTCCTAGATTTTCTCAATCATTGGATCTCTATAATTTGTCAATGATTTCATGATATTTTGTTCAATTATTATCAAATATTTATCCTTCTATAGTAGGGAGAAAGTCCCTAAATAATATCTTCCTCCAAATATTCATAATTTGCCAAATATTCTACAAAAATAAACAATATTGAGCAAAAATATGCAATTATCTTTAAACCTTCATAGTGAAAATATTAAAGCTAAAAAAAATATTAAGTGTAGAAGGAGAGGTTTAATATAGCCTTCATGTGCCTAAGAAAGGTTAGATGGCTCTTAATTTGTGTCTAATTTAGAGGCCCATCACAGACATCTTGGTTCTTGAAGGTATGGAAGCTGAAGATCCCGCTTAAATTAACATTATTTGTTTGGATTGTATGGAAAAATAAAGTTATGAATTGGGAAAAGTTACTTAAAAGAGGTTTACATGGTCCTAGATTTTGCACCTTTTGTAGAAACTCCATAGAATCGGCAGAACACATTTTCTTCTCTTATCCTTCAACTTCACAGGTTTGGAGAAATATTGCACATTTCATGAACATTTCACTTAATATGGCTACAAACTTAGAACACATCATGTCACACTCATTTGATTTCACTACTCAAAATAAAGTGATGCCCATCTACATCATCTGGGAGATTTGGAATGCAAGGAATTATCATATATTTTAGGGGAAGCCCATTAACAACAACATAATTTTTTTCAAAGAAATTTCAAGGGTGAGCACGAATCCACGGGGAAAGAAAACTAATAGGATCACTACGAAGATAAGGTTCCCTCCAACAACTATACTACCTGTAGGATGGTTCGACCAAGTATCACAAATGGGATTGTGTGGATGTGGATCGATTCTTAAATTAGTCAACAATACACAATATAACCTACATTGTAATGGTGGCCCTCACACCAACACTAGAGAAGAAATCATGGCACTTTGGGGGTTGCTCTGGTTTTCAAAAGAGAAACAACTGAATATCATCAACATCTATGGGGACTCCAGAGCTCTCATATAAGGGATAGGGGGATATTCTTCATTTGACCTGCCTCTATTAGCTGGATGGGTTAATAGGATTAAACATGTGTTGGCCTCCCTCACATCTTACTCCATCAAACATGTCTATAGAGAGGAAAATAAGGATGTAGATCGGTTGTCTAAAGAATGTATACAGGGACAATATGGAGTTATGAAATACAATCTATCAATGGACCAACTCATTAAATAGGAAGGCAGGCTCATCTTGTCGTAACACATGGATCCTATTTTCTTGTTTTCTTATATATTATCTAACATTCTGATGGACTGGCAATTGCCACAGTAATATTGCTATGTTTTCTTTTTGAATATGTGATTATGGGAATGACTGCCATATGTTAAATTAGGATACTCAGGTGTTGGATGCACATCTACTGCCCATATAGAAATTTTTTTGTTTTACTGATATATCTATTTTCTCTCAAATAAATATACTAGAGTTTAAAAATTATATATAAAACCAATGTTTTTTTCTTCCGAAAAAAAAATAAGTCATATTCATCTTATCATAGTGTAAAAACTAAATCCTAAATAAATAAATAAAAGAAAGAAAGCAACGTTTACATTCACATTAATTTTAAAAAATAAATAAATTAAAAGATGGGATCACCCCAGTTCCCTTGTCAAAATCCATCCGAGATATATAACAGTTGAAGAAAATGCCCATTCCAGAAGATATTGCATATATGGTGGTTACTTCATGTCAATACAAACTTAATCAATAGATTAATTACATAGATTAAATGATATGATTTTTTATATGACAATATTTTCTTAAAATGAAGAGAATAAAATACATCCATTGCACAAACCAATAATAACGACAATTTATTATTCTTAATATTGAATTAAATAATTACTAAAGATAATTTTATCATTCTCAAATTGTAACTAGGGAAAAAGTGCTAAGATTATTGCATGTCTATTTGAAACATTTGAACCATTCAAATTTTTTAATGCCAACCATTAAAAGGTCACCCATCATACCCAATTAAATTACAATTCAAATGTTTAATCAAGCTACTTTATAAATCAATTGTTACTTTCTAAAGAATATTTATAGGTAAAAGTCAATAAATTGTTTACAAATTTCTGTGTTAAACCCCACTTTTCTCATTCTCTTTTTACTTATTCACCAACCTAGATCCATTTTAACCCTAGGTCAATCAAACGTCGAGAGGGCTCCAATATCTTGAGGTGAAAACCTCGTTTTTGAGTGCGAGACTTGAGGAAAGGATTGTACCACGAGAGATTTGATCCCTCTCGATGCTTGATAGATCAAGGGTTAAGATGGATCTAGGCTAGCTATATAATACTATATAATATCTATATTTGTATATATGTTTCTCTTTCTTATTATTGGGTGTGTGTTATATTCTTTCCATGGCCCTATATTAGGTGGGCAGACCTACCTATGGTTTTGTGCATGGATTTCACACATGGTTTGGGGTTTACGGATGCTTCGACATGTATATATATGTATTGTAACATTGAAAGGAATATAATGAAAAATCAATCTCGTAGTCTCAGGTTTGGGATCGAGGGGAAAATATCTATGTATATTTGATTTATGTTTATTCTCTCGCCATTGTTTATTTTCTATTTTTTTAAATTCGTATGCAGGTAATTTTTGTACGGCGTTAAAACCTACATTTGGAATCACAGTTGTTTCAAATTCAAGAGGATTCCTTTGCTGCTGAGGGGTTTTGTTCAAGCCTATGGTAGACCCTAGTTAGTGGGAGATCTACAGGATCGATTCCTGTGGTGAAAGAAGATGGAGAGCAGTGGAAAGATAAAGATCGAGAAATTTAATGGTCAAAGTTTTGAGTTGCGGAAACTCAAGATGGAGGATTTGCTAGTGGATAAAAATCATTGGATCGTGGTAGATCTAGGTACTAAACCAACAACAATGTTAACTGAAGACTGGGTGAAGTTGGATCGGAAGGAAAAGAGCACAATACAATTATGTGTCTCAAGTTCAGTATTTTTGAATGTATTAGGCGGAGGCTTCGACAAAGGCTTTGTGGGAAAGTTTAGGGACTTTGTACCAATCTAAGTCTCTAGTGAATAAACTATTCCTACGGAAAAATATGTATAACCTAAGGATGAAAGATGGAGACTCGGTGAGAGAGCACCTGAATTCCTTTAATACTGTAGTAAGCCAGTTATTATATGTTGATATTAAAATTTCAGATGAAGATAAGTGCATCAGTTTGTTTTGTTTTCTACCAAATTCATGGGATAGTCTAGTTATTGCAATAGGTAGTAATGCAACTGCCTTGCAGTTTGATGAAATAGTATCATCTTTACTGTCAGAGGAGATTAGATAGAAAAATATGGAGGGAAAGAATGGTGATGCCTTGTCTGTACAAGGATGGTCCTAGAATAGAAACAAAATTAAGTCCTCAAGTGGGAGATATAAATCTGGAGGGATATCTAAATCACTAGGAAAACCTGTAAAGGCATACTAGAAATGCAGAAAGGAAGGGCACCTCAAAAGGGAATGTAAATCTAAATCTCTTGATAAAGGAAAGGGATTTGATGAGGATGAACCACATTAGTTGTTTCGTAACATTGACCCAATCCTTAAAATGTGATTAATCCGAAAGATTTTTTTTCTAAATTATGGACCACAAAAGTCTTAGATCTAACAAATCTAAAGCTCCTAAGAAAGGAAAGGGATTTGCTGATACTCCTTTTGCAGAGGAAAAAAAACACCTCAAATGAAGGTGGGGATGTGTACTTTTCTTCTTCAAGTACAGATGTAGATCATGAGGCATGGTTGATTGACTCAGGTGCATCCTTTCACTTCACTCCCCATAGAGAGTGGTTCCGCAGGTATGAGAAATATGATGGTGGTAATGTCTTCTTAGGGGATGACAGGAAGGCTAGAATCATTGGTCACGGAAAAGTCAAGCTGAGGTTGCAAGGTGGAAGGATTATAAAACTTCTAGGTGTTCTTCATATTCCTGCATTGGCCATAAATCTGATTTCTATAAGAAAGTTGGATGATGCAGGTATAAAAATAGTGTTCGAGAAAGATACATGCACGATGGTTTGGGGAGCACTGTTATTGATGCGAGGAGTTTGGATTAGAACTCTGTACAAGCTTCATGGTAGAATTGTTATTGATGGGTGTAACCATTATGTGGTTCTTGGAAGTGGAGCCGAAAATCTAGTGGTCTCTGGAGAGACGACCATGCTATGCCATCAAAGGCTTCGACATATTGAGAGAAGGGCCTTCGAATACTTCATGGTAATCGTATGGTAGAAGGTATATCTAATTTATTTATGGATTTTGATTTCTGTGAAAATTGTGTATATGGGAAGCATAATGAGGTGAGTTTCCCCTCTGGTGTTAAGAGGGAGAAACACATATTAGATCTTGTACATAGTGATGTGTTTGGACCTGTTTCATTTCTATCACTGGGTAAGTGTGTGTAATATGTATCATTTATAGATGACTTCTTAAAGAATACTTGGATATATTTCCTTAGGAAGAAATCTAAAGAGTTTGAAATGTTTAATGGGTTTAAGGCTCTGGTGGAAAACCAAGCAGAGAAGAAGATAAAAGTGTTGAGGATAGATAAAAGTGGAGAATTTTGTAAGAAGGAATTTGAAGAGTTATGTAAGAAGTGTGGTCTAACACGACAGAAGACTACTCCATACACACTTCAGCAAACTGGAGTTGGAGAAAGAATGAATAGGATGTTGATGGAAAAGGAAAGAATCATGCTCATTGGTGTAGGGTTAGAACAAGAATTATGGGCAGAGGTGGTGGAGACTGCATGTTACCTACTCAACAAATCACCTTCATCAGCGTTGGAGGATAAGACTCCACAAGAGGCATGGACTAGTAAGAAACCATCTCTTTCATATCTGAGGGTATTTGGATGTGATGCATATGTGCATGTTCTAAAGGAGGAAAGAACCATGTTGGATAGTAAATCTGAAAGGTGCATCTTTATTGGATATAAGGATGGCTTAAAAGGTTATACGCTTTAGAAGATAGAAACAAGGAAGGTTGTGTATAGCCGCAATGTGGTGTTTAGAGAGGTCAATGATGTTATTAAACATGAAGTCCTACCAAAGAAACCTAAGAAGATAGAGTTTGAGCTAAAGGAGGAAGAATCAGACTCTACAACAAAAGAGGAATGAGAATATGAGGAGCCACAAACTCCATCTGTGAGAAGATTGGTTCGAGAAAGAAGGTAGCCAGAAAGGTATAGTCCATCTGATTTTTTTTCAAACTTTTCTTTATCTATTACTGATGATGATCCTAGAACTGTCAGAGAGGTAGTAGATTCAAAGGATGGAAAACTCTGGAAAGAGGTCATGGTTGATGAAATGACATATTTGGACAAAAATGAGGCTTGGGATCTGGTGGAGTTGTCGGCTGGAAGGAAACCCATTGGAATAAAATGGGTGTTTAAGAAGAAGATGAATGCATAAGGCAAGGTGGAGAAATACAAAGCTCGGTTGGTAGCAAAAGGTTATTCCTAGGTGCCAGGAATTGATTTGGCGATTTTTTTTCTCTCGTTGCCAAGGTAGCTTCTATTAGATTACTTTTATTTGTTGCTACTACTTTTATCTTTTGCTGCTGCTTTTATCTGTTGCGGTGAAGGGTAAGAAATAAATGATATGCAAGTTAAAAAAGTCTTTGTGTGGGTTAAAATAGTCACCAAGGATGTGGTATCAGAAATTTGATACATTTATACAGGGACTTGGCTTTACCATAAGTAAAGAATATCATTGTGTGTATTTTAAATTAATTGGTGATCACATTATTTATCTAGTCTTATATGTGGATGAAATGTTGCCAATTGGAAATAACAAAGAAATTATCCAAGAATTGAAGACCCAATTTTCCTCCAAAGTTGACATGAAAGATCTTGGTGTTGCAAACTATATTTTGGGCGTGGAAATTAAACAAGATCAGGAAAAGAGGAAGCTCTGGTTAAACCAGAGGAATTATGTCGAGACAATATTGTAGAGGTTTCATATGCAGGATACTAAACTGGTGAAGGTTCCTATTCCTGTAGGTGTAAAGTTATCTACTGAATAGTGACCAAAGACACAAGAAGAGGAAGAGGACATGTGTGAGGTCCCTATACTACTAGTGTAACCATTTATTGTTATTAGTAAAAATCCCTTATTATACTGTTGTGCCCATGTATTCCCCATATTTTTATTATTGTGCCCTTACATCATTATTGTTATGTCGACTCGGATTATATTATGACCCCTTAGACTCCTATATATAGAAAGGAGGTCTTGTCATTTATATCATCCAAGAATTGTTCATTTGTGTAATGTAAAGGAGGTTTCCCTCTCGAAGAGACTTATTTCTAAGGCATTTATCTATATTTTCTATCTATTTGTGAGTTGATTTCATAGCATTTGGTATCAGAGCTTTGGATTCTAGGGTTTCGCTGCTCTAAACAGGTCATCGTGGCACTTTCGATATAACATCTTTTTTGTGACGTTTCAGAAGCTAAAAGAAAACCCATTTTATAATAAATATCACTGATCCTTGGGTCTAAATTTCTGATCTTGTCTCACTATATTTTATCATATATGATCTGAGGAAGTTAGGGTTTTTGCAAGCTCCAAAATTTCATCTAAAATAAGTCATCATGGAATTTTTGCTATAACATTTTCGCTACAAAGTTTCAAAACATAAAACAAAAACCCATTTGAGAAGAAATCTATCTGAACCTAGAATCCAAATTCTAGATCTTTTCGCACTATATTTTTGGATATATGATCTGAGGAATTTAGGTTTTTCTGCAGAGTCCCGAATTACATCCTAAATAGGTGACCTTGGGAAAATTGTCATAACATTCTCTCTGAGCATCAGATTACAATTTCGTAAGAAGTTACAGAAAGTGGACAGATTGCATTTTGTTTGGGTATAGTTTCAAAACCGAAGGTTGAAATAGTGACACGTGGCATGTCGTACAATTTCACTCTACTGAGCTAGTCTATAATTAGGCCATCGCATCAGATTGGGAATAGATCTTTCTTCAGGAATCCAATTGTGATTATACTTGCAGAGTTAGAAAGAGAACTCAGAGGGCTATTATAGACTGAAATTTTGGAACTTAAATATATGAGAGTACATATTTACAGCCGTTCCAAGTTCGAGCTCCTAAAATCAAGAAAAAGTGAGATGAGGAAGTTTGATGGCAAGGATCCTGTAAATTGGATACTACAGATGGAGAAATGTTTTGATCTACAAAAGGTATGCATTGCATCTAATTATTTAGAACTGAATCAATTTTTATGGTATAAAGGGCTTTGTTCTCGTAAACCACTTGTCATGTGGTAAATTTTCATGGAGGAAATGATAGCACATTATGAGGATACAAAGAGAAACACCTTCTTTAGCCAATTGATAAATCTCAAACAAAAGGGTTCAATGGCAGATCACATTGAGGGCTTCCAAAAATTGAATATAAGGGTAAATGATATTCCAGAGAAGAAAAGCGTTCATGTCTTCATAGGGACTTTAAAGGATAACATTCAACATGAGGTTCGTCATTTAGAACCTGATTCATTGGAGAAGGCATTCAGGTTGGAAAAAAAATTGAAAGAAAAATTATGGAAACAAGGAATCCCACCACTCACGACTATAATTATGGAAGTGTTTTTTCTCCTAGCCTTCCACAACCTACAAGGTTTACACCACAAAATTTGGAAGAAAAAAGAGAAAAATGGCTTTGTTACAATTGTGATAGCAAATACACTAAAGGTCATAAGTGTGCTGAGAAGAAATTATTTTACATAGATTATGAAGAGGAGGAAGAAAATGATCAAGAAACATCAAAAGAAGAGGATATACATTAGGAACCCACCCCAGAGAAAGAAGAAATGAATCCGACCATATCTTGTAAAACATTGGAAAGAATTTCCACTCCCCAAACTTTCAAGATAGAAGGACATATCAAGAAGAAAAAGGTTCAAGAAGTGAAAGATCACATCTAGAAAGAAGAAATGAATCTGACCATATCTTGTAATGCATTGGCCAGAATTACCACTCCTCAAACTATCAATGTAGAAGGACATATCAAGAAGAAAAATGCTCAAGAATTAAAAGATCAAATCGAGCATCAAGAAATGAATTCAACCATATCTTATAATGCATTGGAAGAAATTACCACTCATCAAACTATTAATATATAAGGACATATCAAGAAGAAAAAGGTAATAATGTTGATTGATTTTGGAAGTACCCATAATTTTATTCATTGTAAGATAGCCAAGGAATTGAATTGCTTCCTATATCTAGCACCAGAGTGTCAAGTGATGGTTGCAAGTGGAGGAACCATAAATTTCTCTAGAAAGTGCCATAATATCAAGCTATCCATGGGAGAATATGTATTGAATAACCCAATGCTTTCCATTCCAATGGGTGGTGCTGATGTTTTACTAGGAGTCCAATGGCTACAATCTTTGGGTACAATAGCTTTTAATTTTCAGTAACTTTTCTTAAAAAATTTTTGGGAAGGAAATGAAGTTGAATTGAGGGGTTATCAAAGGGAAACCTGGAAAGATAATCAACTCTAACAGGATGACAAAGCTTCTAAATAAAGAAAAATGGGGCATAATTGCACAATTATTTTCACTAGAAGATCCCATATCAAAATCGTGTATTTCTCTAGATCTCCAAAACGTTTTGGACAATCATTCCAAGGTATTTGAGACTCCCAAAGGTATCCCACCTATTCGTGATCATGATCATGCTATTCATTTGATTCCAAGAAGTGTTACTCCAAACATCAAGTTACAGATATCCATATGCCCAAAGGAGTGGGAACTCACTCAAAAGTTGCAGAAGATCCCAGTTCAAACAATATTGCGAGAACTTGACAAGGAAGGAAAAATCATACTGGAACCTGAAGCAGTCACAGAACTGAGAAATCAATAGCTATGAAATAGATCAATTTCAAAGTATCTTATCAATTGGGAGAACTTACCCACTGAAGATTCCACAAGGGAGGACAAGAATTTATATAGAAGCATCAAGAACTACTCAAGCATTGAGGACAACACTTTTTGAAGGAGAGGGGCATGTTAGGTCCCTATACTACTAGTGTAACCCCTTATTGTTTTTAGTAAAACCCCCTTATTATATTGTTGTGCCCATGTAGTCATTATATTGTTATTATTGTGCCCTTAAATTATTATTGTTATATCGGCTCTCATTATATTATGACCCCTTAAACTCCTATATATAGAAAGGAGGTCTTGTCATTTATATCATCCAAGAATTGTTCATTTGTGTAATGTAAAGGAGGTTTCCCCCTCGAAGAGGCTTATTTATAAGGCGTTTATCTATCTTTTCTATCTTTTTGTGAGTTGGTTTCATTGCAACATGTCCCGTGTTTCATATGCAAGTGCAGTCGGTAGCCTGATGTATGCAACGGTTTATACTAGACCAAACATTTCACATGCAATAGGAGTATTGAGAAGGTTTATGTCAAAACTAGGGAAGGAGCATTGGACAATAGTGAAGCAGGATTTCAAGTATTTGCATGGCACTAGTGATTATAGTTTGTACTACGAAGGAAGACTAGGATTGGACAGAGTTTTGGACATCCATGGATTTGTTGAGTTGAAAATAATTAATATTATGTTGTATTAATGGATCAATGGTTACATGGTTGTAACGTAACTCCTTATGTTAGGATTAGTTCCTAGGTTTTAGGAGTTTGTTCTCACCTCCCTATTCTTTTGAGATGTATTTATTATATCATCTTTGATTAATTGAACATGAGAGTGTATGCTCCAGTTTGTGCATCCTCGAGGTGCAGCTTTATCACCTGTGAGTTGCTGCTTAATTCAATTATTTATTTTCTTTCCAGTTTTTCTAACATGGTATGAGAGCTCAGATCAGGTGAGCCTGATTTACCTGCAAAAGCCTTATTGACTACATTAGAGCCCTAGTCGCTAAAATGCCCCAGTGGCAACATAGGAGTCTCAGTGCTCACATTGTCGGAGTCTAGGTGGTCGGGAGTGTTGATGAGCCCCAAATTTGGTAACATTTTGGGCTCATTTGGCCTAACTACCCTTGCTCAATCCTTCATTTTTCATAACTTATGCATCATTTTTTAGTATGTTTATGTCATTTGTACAAATAAGGGTAGTCACTATTAATAGGTGGCTAACACGTGCTCATTTCAGGTTTTTTGACACATGTTGGAGCAAAACCGAGCAGACAAGGGTTAGGAGATAGCCAAGATGGGGTTGAGGATTCATAGGGAGGTTGTCCACGGCACTAAATAGCCTTCCTCGGGATCTTCACCCCCAACTTCGAGCTCCAAAAGCCACCAAAACCAAATCTAGAAGGCAGCCAAACATATTTTGTGGAAGCAGTTGTTCACTCCCAGTTTGGTCAGCCAAGTCCCATATATTTAGGAGGCCAGCTTGGGCCTCGTGATGTATAAATGATAAGGCATCAGCCTTCGAAAAGGACTTTTGGAAAAACTTTTGCACATTCTACACTATGAGCTGCCAGCTCTGTTTTTGTTATTTTGTAGCCATCATTGGCATACCTCTTGACTTATGATTATTATTTTTTTAATGAGAAGCAGTCAGATTTGATCTCAGCTCTGAGTTTCTAGAGGAGCCATAGCTCTCGGGGTTGGGCCCAACCTGAGAGCCTAGGGCCTCCTTCTTTGTATTGATATCTTTCCTTTCAGCATTATGATTTTCTTTACATGCATTTGAAACGCAGTTTGTTGAGTTAGATTTCGTTGTGTGGTTAAGTAGGTCATTGTTGAAAGATAGAGTTGCTTCAGATGTCTAGAATAGAGTAATGAGATAAGAATTGATAAGAGTTCTAGAAAAGGGTTGCCTACACTCTCATTTCCACCTCTTTCTAGGGGCTGGAATTGCAGACAGTGCTACCCAACAAAAACACTAGTTTGCTTACTCATGCAATCTTTGGTGCAACGTTTTCATTTGTAGGAGTTGTTCATGCACTCAGACCTCTTGGACTGTTTCTTTGCTTCAGTACTGTACATGGTTCTCTTTAGAAATAACGTGTTGTTCATTGGTTTCATTAACAGTTAGGATAGATCAGTTAATATTTTGATTATGTGCAGGACGTGGTTGATTTGGTTAAGTTTACACTGTGCAGTGCATCTCCATCACTCTCTCGTCCATCTAAGCTTCGTCCAGGCCAACTGCTCATCTCCAAGTTAGATCCCTTGTCTCACAACTACTCTTTTGCCCACGTCACCCTACCTTCTTGGCCTTCCATTTCCTCTGCCCTCTTTAAGACAAGCTAGCTTTCCACACCCTCTCATCACTTCATCTCTCTGTCACTAAGTCATTACAAACCCCTATCCTTCCTCCCTATCCATCCATGCATCCTCTTCCACTCATCCATCACCCAAAATCCAATCGTAGGACATCCTGTAGGAATTTCTGAACATCCTGTAGAAATTCTGAAACATCCTGTAGAACCCCTGCAGACTTCCTGTAGAAGCTCACAAATGAGGTTCCTTGATAGCCAAATGTTGTGAAACTCTCTGGAAGGGTGTTAGGGACTCCTTAGACCCCCTCTGAACCTTCCCAACCTTTTCCAAGCCTTTTTCCTCCTTGATCCACCTCTGCACAGTAAAAAATAGTTAACATCACATGCATGATAATCCCAACAACTTAATCAAAAATAAAAAAAGACGTTTTCTTCAGATAGAGGTAGTCTAGACACATGTATTTTACCTTCATAGAAGTAATGGCATCTCTTTTAGTAGTTTGCATGCTCTCCTTTGCGTCAGTAGGACTAGTTGGTAGAATTAGGGTTTGCTAGGGTTTGTGTTTCCTTTTGACTTTCAGTTTCCTTTTTGTGATTAGATTGGCTTCCTTTGAGTTAGCTCTCATCCATCAATTAAAAAGCTTCTTCGAAGAGGTCATAGAAGTTGGCTTAAGCTCCTAGCGGACTTGTGCCAGCTGACCAAGTGACAGCTGCGGCAAGAGCTAGTACTTGTGCATACAGCACCGTCGTTTCCAAGTTTGTTACGAACTACCGGGTTGATAAGATTAAAGAAGGGAGTCCCAGGAGTTGTAGCATTATTGCTACAATACTAGAACCCACCAAGTGTCATACCTTACTCACAGGAGAAATTCATCTTTCTCACACATCTTAGCGTACCTCCAGCTGAGCACAAAGCGGTCATCACTTTTTTGGCCTAACAGAAGCGCTGATCATCGCGGATATGAAGGTAGAACCCACGATGATGTGACCTTGCCTTAGAGATATTTTCTTCATCGCCCCCAAAAATTGCATTTTTCCAGGCAGAAAGGGTGATGCCATGTTTTTTATGGTTCTAAGCTTGAGATTTTGCCAGTTTGGTGGCAGATTTGATTTGCAGACAAAGAGATCATGGTAGATTGGTGGCAGATCAATCAGATCAAAGGCAGATTAGTGGCAAATCAGACAAATTTGTGATTGATTCAAAGGTTCTAGTATGCTTAGAGATTACTTTTTTTTACTGTAGCTTGTAATTATTCACTTGGTTGGAATCAACTAAAGATCAAGGGATTTGGAATCTATTTAGTTGAAAATGAACAATTTTACAAAATCTTATCTCAATGAGACTAACAAACTCGATGGGACCAATTATACCAATTGGAAATTTAAGCTACAGATGTTTCTTTTGGGATCGAGCACTTGGTCGATCGTCAGTGGTGATGAGCAGAAACTGACAATGTCAGTAGGAGGCACGACAATACTAATACAAGATTGGGATAAAAGGGAGAATAAGGCAAAAGTCTTATTGAATATGTTTGTTAAAGGAAACATTATACCACATATCAGAGACTGTAAATCATGCAGTGAGATATGGACTACAATCAAGAAACTTTACCAGACACAAAACACCAATTGCATCTTGTCAGTCAAAGGCAAGTTGTTTTCAATGAGGATGGAGGAGAATGAATCTGTTGTTGGATTCATTGCACGAGTCAAGGACCTGAAGGATAGATTGGGTGACATCGGGAAGAAGGTGTCTAATTCAGATCTTTTCACAATTACATTGAACGGGATGACAGATGAATACCAGATGTTCATCACAGGCTTCTCTACAAGGGAGAAATCCCCTGCATTTGAAGAGCTAATAGGAATCTTGATACAGGAAGAAGAGCGGTGGCAAAATTTGAGAACACAGACTATTGATCTTGCTCCGATGGCGAAGAAGAAGCCATACCAAGGGAAAAACCACAAGGACAGAAAGGCAGTGGTGTTTTTCAGAAGAGACCATTTAGAGGTATGTCTCCAAGTAACAGTTGTAACAAATCTGATATTAAGTGTTTTTACTGTGGGAAAACTGATCATTTAGCTATGTTTTGCTTTAAGAGACAGACATATGAGGTTAGAAATAAACAGAGAAAAAACACATGGCACTTTTCTGATGAAGGTCACAGTCATGATCTCTGATTATTTGTAGATGATTATGCTCTTTCATCTATTGAGGAGGATGAAGCCAAAATATGGTTCGTAGATTCAGGTGCGTCATCACATATGATAGGTAATAAGCATTGGTTCAAAATTTTTGAAGAAATTGCATGTGGAGCTAACATATATCTAAGTGATGACAAATGTTATTAGATCATGGGGTACGGTGATATTCTAGTGATTTTTTCTGATGGTAATATCAAATATATTAAAAATGTGATGTATGTACCAGGGATCAGGAAGAATTTGATCTCTGTTTCAATGATGGTAGATCAATACTTGCAAGTTGAATTCTTTCAAACATACTGTGTCATAAAGGACAACAATAAGGAACCAGATGCATCAAGAGAGTGTGTGGGAGGCCTGTAAGAATATTTGGCATCAAATATTTGGTCATCTCAACCTAAAATATCTCATTCTACTGAAAAGAAAAGGTATGGTTGATGGACTACCTACTTTTCAGAATGTTCATTTAGATTGTGATGGATGTGCATTAGGGAAAATGCATTAGGGAAGAGTTTCCTTTGAATGCTGATAGGAAGAAAAGAGATATTCTGGAGCTTGTGCATACATATATATGCAGACTAGGTTGCTAGGTGGTGCATATTATTTTCTACTCTTTGCTGATGATTGCACTAGATTCTCTTGGGTATATTTTATTAGAAAGAAGAGTCAGGCATTTCAATTCTTTAAATAATTCAAGAATATGGTGGAAAAGCAGACCGGGAAATTCATTAAGATTCTCCACTCTGATCAAGGGGGAGAATACAAATTGGGAGAGTTCATGAAATTTTGCAGGAATCATGGGCTTATTCAATAGTTCACATTACCTCACACTTCGTATCAGAATGGAGTGGGAAAACGCAAGAACATAACCCTTGTGGATTTCACACGAAGTATGCTTCAATATAAGGGTATATCTAATGGTTTTTTGGCTGAAGCCATTAGCATTGCAGTATACTTAAAAAATAGGATTCCAACTAAATGTCTCAACTTTAAAACTCCTTTTGAAGCACTTTATGGATATAAGCCTACAGTGATTCATTTAAAGGTTTTTGGGTCAAAATCCTTTTCCCATATCCCCAGGGATGATGGGAATAAGTTAGGCCCCAATACCATGAAATGCATCTTTTTTTTTTGGGATACTGCACTGAGTTTAAAGCTTATAAGTTGTTTAATCCTTTGGCTCATAAAGTTTTTGCAAGTCGAGATGTGTTATTTCATGAGTGGACTGAGGAAGCAATAAGGAGAACAATCTTGAAGAGTGGCACATTCCATTGTTGATGGAAGAAAGCAATGAGGACAATTAGCAGCAACAAGAACAACAACATCAACAGAAAGAGGAAGAGGCAGGTGATGTAATTAGTAAGTCAAGCCTGCTAAGGTTTGAAGCAAACAGATTTGAGGTGAGTCCCTTACCGAGAAGATAAGGTAGACAGACTCAACTACCAGCCAGATTGAAAGACTATGCTTTAATGTCAAACATTTTAAATGTTATAGAGCCCAAAAATTATAAAGAAGTTATTCAATCTCATGAGTGGAGGGCCACAATGAATGAAGAATTTGAATCTATTATTAGAAATAATACTTGGGAACTAGTTCAATTTCTTGAAGGAAAAATACCCATAGGTTGCAAATGGCTTTACAAACCTAAATTTAATGCAGATGGGAGAATAGAAAAGTTTAAAGTTAGACTAGTAGCAAAGGATTATTCATAAAAAGAGGGAATTGACTATCAAGAAACCTTTGCTATGGGAGCCAAACTAGATACTATTATAATGTTAATTGTTGTAGCTATAAAACATCAATGGAAGTTACACCAATTAGATGTTAATTCTGAATTTCTAAATGGTGATTTAAAAGAAGAGGTTTATTTAATGCAGCATGAAGGGTTAATTAAACAAGGGCGAGAGAATTTAGTTTGTAGATTGAAAAAGGCCCTTTATGGTTTAAAACAGGAACCTAGGTCTTGGTACGAGAAGATTGATTCCTTTTTCTTACAGCATGGTTTTCATAGGATTAAGAATGATCCAAATCTATATACCATGTATTATGAACAGGGGCAGATAATTTTGATTTCCTTGTATGTGGATGACATGATTATAACAAGTAATGCAGATGCATTAATCAAAGAAATCAAATTGCAGATGTCACAGGTTTTTGAAATGAAATACCTCAGAAGTTTACATTATTGTCTAGGTCTGGAAGTGTAGAGAGACTCTGGGCATACTTTCCTTACTCAAGGGAAGTATGTCAGAGGGCTGCTTAAAAATTTCAAAATGGAACAGTGTAAGAAAGCATTGGTACCTTTATCGCAGAACCTGAAATTATGCAGAGACGATGGCTCTAAGGAGGTGGATGCTACCTTGTATAGGTAGCTAGTTGGTAGTATGATATATTTGACTACAACTAGACCAAATTTAGCATACTCTATTAGTGTGTTGATCCAGTTTATGGCTAAACCTCTTGAAAGTCATTGGGTTGTAGCAAAAAGTGTACTAAGGTATCTTCATGGTATTAGTGATTATGGAATTTTATACACTGATACATCTGATGTTACTTTAAGACGTTTTTAGACTCTGATTAGGCAAGTAACGTGGATGATCGATGATCTATCGCAAGTTATGCATTCAATGCTAGATCTGGGGTCTTAACATGGAGTAGTAAAAAGTAGAGCATTGTGTATTTATCTTTAGTTGAAGCTGAGTACCAAGTATTATGCGCAGTAACATGTGAAGCTATCTAGTTGAGGAGGCTTCTCCATGATGTAGGTAAAGATCAGAAAGAGGTGACCGTCATAAATTGTGACAACCAAAGTTCCAGTAAGCTAGCGAACAATCTAGTGTTTTATAAGAACACAAAACACATAGATATTCAGTTTCACTTTGTAAGAGAAAAGGTCCAGTCAAAAGAATTTTTTATTGAATACTGTAAAACATGTGACAATATGGCTGATATTTTTACAAAGCCTCTTGGGAAAGTGAAGTTTGAATTGTTTAGGGGGATGTTAAGACTTCAACATAATCCTTTCTCCATTAATGGGGAGAGTTGAAAATAATTAATATTGTATTGTATTAATGGAGAAATTGTTACATGGTTGTAACGTAACTCCTTAAGTTATGATTATTTCCTAGGTTGTAGGAGTTTGTTCTCACCTCCCTATTCTTTTGAGATGTATTTATTTTCTAATCTTTGATTAATTGAACATGAGAGTGTATGCTCCAATTTGTACAGCTTCTAGGTGCAGCTTGCTCACCTGTGAGTTGGTATTTAACTTAATTATTTCTTTTCTTTCCAATTTTTCTAACATTTGATGCAGATAGGGCTGAATATCTCGATCAGAGAAGATCTATAGGTGGGTATTTCTTTAACCTATTTGGAGGTGCAGTCAGTTGGATGAGTAAAAGACAGTCTGTAGTGGCCCTTTCAACTATAGAGGCAAAATACATGGTAGCCACTCATGCAAGCAAAGAAGTAGATTGGTTGCAGAGATTGTGTTCAAGTATGGGGTTAGTGAAACGAGCTATAAGGATAGACTATGATAGCCAAAGTGCAATTTTCTTGGCAAAAAACCCTGCTTATCATTAAAAAACAAAGCACATTGATGTTTAGTATCACTTCGTGAGGGATATGGTTGAGGACAAAAAGGTGTTGCTGGTAAAGGTGGACACTTTGAAGAACACTATAGATGCATTGAAAAAGTCTGTGAGCACAAAGAAGTTCTCTTGGTGTAGAGAAACAATGGGCGTTGCAAGGCCAAATCAATGACTAAGCTCTCTTGTGGCCCCCTGTGGAAATAAAACAACAAGTGGGAGAATGTTGGGTGTGTGTTATATTCTTTCCACGACCCTATATTAGGTGGATGGACCTACCTATGGTTTTGTACATGGATTTCGCACATGGTTTTGGGCATGATGGTTTTCAGTCCATGGTATTTTGTAGATCCGATCAAGGGAACTACAGTTATGTTCTAATCTAGGGTTAATGGATTGGGGTTTATGGATGATTCAGCATGTATATATATGTATTGTAACATTGAAAATAATATAATGAAAAATCAATCTTGTAGTCCTAGTTTTTGGATCCAGGGGAAAATCTCTGTGTATATTTGTTTTATGTTTTATGCTCTCACCATTGTTTATTTTCTATTTTTTTGAATTCGTATGCAGGTAATTTCTATACGAGGTTAAAACCTATATTTATTCCCTCTCTCTATCTCACCCCACAAACATGCATAATATCTCTATATATCTATCTCTCTCTCCCTCTTTCTCTCCCTCTCTCTTCCCCTTCTCTCTCTCTCTCTCTCTCTCTCTTCCCCTTTTCTCCTTCTATCTCTTCACTCATGCTCTCCTCTCTCACTCTCTCTCCATTTCTCCCTTGTCACTCCATCTCTCTCTCCACCTTTATTCCTCTGTGTATTTGTTATTCCCTCCCCTTCTCTCCCCCTCCAACTCCAACTCTATCTCCTTCTCTCTCTTGAGTCCTTTCTCTCTTCCTTCCTCTCTCCCTTTCTCTCCCACCTCCTTGTCTCTCCTCCATCTCTCTCTCTCGTCCTTCCAACTTTGTCACTATCTCCCTCCCTCTCTCTTTCTCTCTCTCCCCTCCATCTCCATTTCTCTCTCTCTCACTGTTTCCACCTTGTCGCTATCTCCCTCCCTCTCTCCATCTCTCTCCCCCCTCCATCTTTGTGTCTCCATCTCTCTCTTCCCCTTCTCCCCCCATTGCTCTCCTCTCCTCTTCTTTGTCTTCCCTCCTCTCCTCTCTCCCTCACTATCTCTCTACTTCTCCCTTGTGAGTCCCTCTTTCTCCACATATATCTCTCTATGTCTTTGTTCTTTTCTTCATCTCTCTCAGACACCCCTCCTCTCTCTCTTAAATTTGATCCTATTGTATTGTGTTTAAGAAGGTATTTTAAAAAAATAACTTAATTGGTTGTAAATATTGAACGTATATTTTGCATCAATCATGTCAATTAAAATATAATAATGAAAAACTTGAAAAAATCATACACTCTCTTTCCCTATTATCGTTAGTTAAGATGGATCTATACTCGTTCTTAATAATATTATTTATATTATATAAATTTCATGCCTTTAGATATAAAAGTATTCTCATTTTTAACTTTATTAAAAGCTTGATTTAATTTCTATCGGAATATTTGTACTAGTAGTGAGGATATTGGGTTTAGATATATCTCAAAAGCAATTATAACCTTTTTCCTTTTAGATTCAATTAAAAAGATGTTATAAAAATAGATTAAAATAAAATATTTTTGTTGTGAAATAAGTTATGGGTTTTGGGCATGTTGTATTTATAAGCCATGGTATTGGACCATGATATTGTAACAAAACCTATTTACAAGTTAATAATATCCATAGCTATGAATTTTATCATATTGTTATAAAATATTTTGGTTGTAAAATAAGTTGTGAGTTTTGGGCATGTCGTATTGATAACCCATGGTATTGGCCGAGGGCATTGTAACAAAACCTATTCACAAGTCCATAATATCGATGGAAAAGTGGGGGTCAATATGATTGTGAATAAGTTATGCTTTTTGGGCATGTGGTATTTATAAGTCATGGTATTGTAACAAAGCCTATTTACAAGTTAATAATATCCATGGTAAAGTGAGAGTGAATATCCATGGTTAAGTATATTATCAAATTGTTATAAAATATTTTGATTGTCAAATAAGTTATGTTTTTTGGGCATGTAGAATTGATAAGCCATGGTATTTGTCCATGGTATTGTAATAAAGCATATTTGCAGGTTAATAATATCCATGATAAAGTGAGAGTCAATATCCATGGTTAAGAATATTTCCATATTGATATAAAATATTTTGATTGTGAAGTAAGCTATGTTTTTTGGGTATGTGGTATTGATAAGCCATGGTATTTGTCCATGGTATTGTAACAAAACCTATTTTTTACAAGTTAATAATATCCATGGTGAAGTGAGGATGAATATACATGGTTAGGAATCTTGTATTGTTATAAAATATTTTGGTTGTGAAATAAGCTATGGTTTTTGGGCATGTGGTATTGATAAGCCATGGTATTGGCCAATAGTATTGTAACAGATCCTATTCATGAGTTAGTAACAAAATCAAAATATAACAAATTGAATTTTATTATTTTTATTACTTTAACTTTTTATTATTAATTGAATCAACATTTAAATTTAACTTTTTTATTTATTACTCTTAATATCTTATTTATTACTTTTAACTCTCTATTATTATTTATTATCATCATAGATATCATTTTTAACTTTTTTTTTTGTATTTAGCGACATTTAAAATTGTTTAGATATTTATATTACATCTACACATCTAATATATACTGGACTATAGAACACCTTTCAATACAATAATAATCTATATTTTAAAATAACTCCTTACCCATCCATAGGAAAAACCATCGCCTCCCTTGACTCATTTATACAATTCTGGTTAAATTAACCATTTATTTGAAAAATAAAGTCATATATTCGATAACATTGAAATCTGCACTATAAACAATTCGCGTTGGTGGAAAATGGCCAGAGGTAAAACATACATTTCATTTTTTTTTGACATTCTTTATTTGAAGGAATATTTTACTTGAAGTTGTAATGAGGCTTAGAATATGGTAATGTCGTTTTGAAAGTTTGAATACTTTATAATGCAACTTCTTCCTTGTGCAATTTTTTAAATATGAACTGATAATGCAACATATTATAATCTCATCTCCCGTTGAAGTGTTAGTCAAATACAAGGGCAACAAGGTATTATCAAATTTTGATGCACCACTTTCTTTTCTCACTTCTCAAATTTCGCTTCCAATTCACTGCTTATACGATCTGTGTTACTGATTCGACCTTCTTTCCCGTTCACATTTTTTATTTCAAATTTCAAGCATTCTCACACTAGAATACTTTACAAGTCTCAGCCATATTTACCATTATCTCTATTAACAAATTTTCACTAACAAAGTTTAGTAATTAAAAAAATACACTTTACAAGTCTCAGCCATATTTACCATTATCTGTATTAACAAATTTTCACTAACAAAGTTTAGTAATTAAAAAAATATTTGCAAGAAATTTTCACGGTCACTTGGATTAGGTAGATTATACATTTTAAGTTTACAATTCCAGCAATTTTTTGAGAGATTAATAGTCAAAATGTGTAAGGTAAAACTCGGAAATGTTTTGATTATATTATTTTTTTCCAATGGTCTATATAGTACATAGACAATTGATATTGAAATATTTATTTAGTATGAATATTGAAATACTTAGTTAACATGTTTATTAAAATATTTTATTTATTATCAATTTTATACATATGTTAGTTTTATATATATATATATATATATAATATCTGACTTGAATATTTAAATATATTAATTAATTACTATATCGAAATAATTTCAAAAAATATAAGAATTATGTATTTTCATATATATATATATATATAATTATAATTTCGTATATTTATAAATTTGATATAAGCTTATGTTAAATAATGTTGAAAGTCAAATATTTTAATTATCGCTTATTGAGAATGAAATATTTTAATTACATCCCTCTTTCATTGATTTTTAATTACATAATATTGTTTTTATTTTAAAAGAAAAACAAGTCAATTTTTCATTAAACATCTTCATTATAAATTTGTATTTTTCAACCTAATAAATTATGTAATTAAAAATCACATGACTTGAAGCTACTCTACTAATTTGCTAATATTGCTCATGAAATTTGCTAAATCAACCTAATATTGCTCATATTGCTCATGAAATTTGCTGAATCACAAGACTTGAAGCTACTCTACTAATCTGCTAAAGTTAATTCAGCATCTAAACCAATAATCGTAGTCATGCAAAATGAAACATCACACATGCACAAAGATTTATGGAGGGGAAAACAACTGCTCAAAACCCCTTACTATCTATATTGCATTAATAAGATAATAGAGATGAAATACATATGTTTGCTGAAGCTTGAGCATACCCTACAACTATATAGCCTATCCCTCTTCTTGACTGACTTTGACCAACATTTAGCCAATTTCAAGCCCTCCAAGTTCCTATTTCCTTGTGGTGTTCCCTTGGGGAATTGAGCCTATTTTTTAGGAATTTCACACCATGAAATTACACAATTGCCTTAGGTTTTCCTCCGACTACATGCACCACCTGCACACATTGGAATATGCTAAACAGATACTACACTACCTTGGAATCTCCATCTCAACTGGGTAACTCGAATTCTCTGTATGCAACAATTATTTTGGGTTGATTGATTAGTTAATTGGTTGATCACTGAGTGTGCTTAGAGTTCCACTTATGCAACTTGACCTCCAGTAATTCTTCTGACAATTAGAACTAGTTAAGCTGGCAATAACTCAAATTAATTGAAATAGGTTGCTACAAATTAGCAATCAATCATGCTAAACTGAACTCAAGCTTCCCCAAGTTGAATTGACTGAGTTGAATGAGTGACAAGTGCCATTTCACCTCAGTTTAGTACCTCCAAGAATTCTATTGAAATAGAAATTTGAATTTTCTCTAATTTGACCAAGACAAAGTCAAACTGAGATTTTCTTGCTACATTTTCAACACTCCCTCTCAACAAGAAAGGGATTATCAAACACCCCTTTCCTACACCTTTGGAACTCGAACTTCCCTCTTTCTAAGGACTTTGTCAAAATATCAACATCTTATTCCTCTGTTGGAATGTATTGCAGCAACATAATCTGCCTCTGCACACAATCTCAAAGATGGTGATACCTGATATCAATATGCTTGGATCGATCGTGAAAAAAAGGATTCTCAGAGATTTTGATACAACTCTAATTATCAAAGTAAATCGTAGTAGGATTCATCATCTGACCAAACAGGCCAACAAGTATCTTTCTCATCCAGATAGCCTCACATGTTGCTTGATTGGCAACCATGTATTCTACTTTTGCTAAGCTGAGTGCCACTGACCTCTGCTTCCTGTTGTACCAAGAAATTGATGCGAACCCAATAGTGAAAATTCCACCTAATGTACTCTTTCGATCTGATGGAATTCCCGCCCAATCTGCATCGATGAATCCACATAGCTTCATTCCCTCTGTTCATTGGTACCAAAGTATAAATTGGGTAGTGCCTCTGAGGTACCATAAAACATGCTTTACTGCCCTCGAAAATAGTTTGTGTGGCCTAACCATAGATTGACTCATATGGTTGACTACATAGCACATGTCTGGTCATATGTTCACAAGATAAATGAGTGAACCCACCAACTATTGGTAAACAATTGCATACACTTCCTCACCTGAAGTGACATCCTATTTTCTCCAGTTGGTTTCTAGAGGAGTCTCCATAGGTTTGCACCTATCCATGTGAAACCTCTGAAGTGTCTCATTGGCATACTTGCTATGAGAGACAAACAATTCCCCATCACCTTGCCATACTTCCAATCCAAGTAATGCATGAGGCCCATGTCCTTCATCTTGAAGTCTCTTGCAAGTTCCTCCTTTCAAGATCTAATCAACTGCCCATCACCAATTAGGAGCAAGTCATCAACATATAAAACAATAATAAATAATATTGACACCTAACCTTTTGGATTAGGTAAATCCATGTAAAATAGTGTAAATATAAAATAAGGAGGATTGGGATATGAAGATACACTAGGAGATGAAGCCCAAGAGTCTCTCCCTCCATGTGTATATCTATGATCAACCTTAATGCAAATACACAATTCATTTTGAGGAGTTACCTCCTAGCCTGACATGGTATCAGAGCACAGGTCCCAACCTCTATTTTTGGCTTCCTTTTTGTCCTTGTAATGCCCTTCTACCATTTTTTTGTAGTCTGTTATATTTTCTAATCTCTGTTATTATCTTATGTCCCAAATTAGTTTTTTCTACCATATTTTGTCCCTCCATTATCTGCAATATTATGTGCATTAAAATTCCTTAGAGATATGTTGAAAATCCACTGCGAGTGTTAGTTTTTTTTAATTCTACTGTGCATTGAAACTATATGGGAAATTGGCTTGTAAAATGAATCACTATGTGTGAATGTTACAATTCTATGTTGAAGGGGTTGTATTCTTTGTTGAATAATGAGGATTGAGTCTATGCATTGGCCGAAGGGTTGCTGCCTAGAGATGTTGAACGCATGAGGATGTCGTAGGTGCTCCTCTCCACCATCTTGTTATGGTTAGAGGTGCTGTGACATGGATTACCTCTTGGACCGAACATGGTATGCCAATTTTTTAATGATTGTGAGTTAGTTATCATATTTTTGTGTTGGTTGTATAACTTGTGTTAAATGGTATTAGTGGTCTTAAATTGAGATAAGTAGTATTTCATTGAATGGTATTACACCTCCCTGTTGACCCACCACCCATTGTGGCTCTTTGTTGCAACATCGCTCTCTCTTGCAACATTACTATGATTGCGTTGCATTGACTGTGTTACTATCACTATGTTGCATTGTATTTCATGACGTTGTTACTGTGACTTCTATATACCACCTCCCGCATACCACCGAAATGCAATACTCTTATATAACTCCTAGTTATCGTATGTAATACTCCATGTTCATATCTTGCAGTTATATATTATACCACCTTTAACCCTGGCATACGAAAACTCCTCCATAGACCCACATTGTAATATAACATCACTCCATACCACAACTCCTCAACCACCGCTTACCACCCTTTGTGCCCCTGCATACCACCTAACGTGGGGCCTGAATCTGCTACCACTCCATATCTACCAACCTTTGTACCTTATTGTCCATATGAACATCTGTGCCATTTGCAAAAAAATATAATCAGTCCAATAACGAGCAGTTCCATATATCTCCTCCCTCATATATCACCTTCCCCATATACCACCTCCCACATATATCACCTTACCCATATACCACCTTCCCCATATACCCTTCCCCAAATAATACCTCTGTCACATATATATAAACCAGAATTGTATTTTTTACAAAATTACTAGTAGAAGTGCATTTTTTCACAGTATATTTCAAGTAGAATACATTTTTTATAGAGTACACTGATCTTAAAATGCATTCACTGATATCAAGTGTTGGATTATTTCGATCTGGAAAAGAGAATTATCCTGAATGGTCAAGGAAGATAAAACACACTCTCATTTTCAATGAGTTGTGGAGAGGAGTTTCTGAAGGAGGAGGATATAATGAACATGCAAATTGCACTTCAGATAAGGAGATTTTCATTTGGGAGAATAAGAACAACAAGGCCTATGCCTTGATTGCAGCATCTGTAAATGAAGCGGTGAGTCACCATATTTCACCATTCTCATTTTTTTTAAGCCTTAAAGAAGTTGAAGGAATTGTATGACTCACACTCTGAACTTGAAGCTGTCCAATTGATGATTAAATTATTCAATCTTGAATTGAAAAATGATGACCCTATTTCTTTAGCATCAAAAGTAAGATCCATTATGCATGATATAAAAACCACCAGTGTTGAAATAGACATTCCTCTCATAGCTTATGTTAAGGCACTATATCCCACTTATTCACATTATCTTGAGTCATTGCAAGTAAGTGGAAACCTCAAGGAGATTAATTTGACTCCCTTGAGAAGAAGTTTGCTGAGAGAGAGAAGGATTTTGGGAAGAAGACAATTGCTCAGTCTTTTGAAGAAGTTGTGTGTCTTGCACATAGAGAGAATATCATGCGCAATATTCTTCTAGAGGAAGAGGTGACCGAAGAGAAAGAGGAAGACAAAAATTTAGAGGCAACGAGGGAAAACAGTTCCAAGGAGAAAAGTTTGATCTTCATTGCATAAAATGCAATAGAGATAGAAATGATGCATCCACATCTAAGTTGCCTTGGGACATAATTGAGCAGGAAAGAAATGAAGGAAAAGGTAAAGCCAATGATAAAGGGAAAGGTAAAGAACCAGAATCCACTCACTATGTTGTGGCACATTGAAACATTGGAGTAACTGAGGCTTATTTAATGCTTCACTTCCTTCTTGGAAAAATGTTTGGTTTCTTGATTTAGGTGTAACTTGCCACATGAATTTTAGGAGATATTTTTTCTTAGAATTCAATGACAATGTTGATGGAGCAGCATATTTTTTAGATAAGTCAAAACTCAAGCCATCAGGGATTGGCACCATCAGGATCAAACTGCATGGTCTTCCAGACTTTCTTCAATATGATGTTCTATACCTCCTGGAGCTAAGGAGAAATTTGTTGTCTTTGGTCCACATCTGCCAGCAAGGACACTCCATTCATATATTTGATGGCAAGGTCGAGGTCCTTCTGAAGCTGCAAGGTACCTCTCTTCATGCACAAAACTTTTCATACAATTCTCACTATGATGAAGGTACATTTCCATCAAGTATTTTATGGCATGCTATATTTGGACACTTGAATTATGACATCATTCATATGTTGAAGAAAAGTGGTGTTACTGGTTTGCCTACAATTCCTAGGAAACTTAAGCAATGTGATGCTTGTATCTTAGGAAAGAACAAAAAACAATGTTTTCATGATTCCCATTCCATAACACATAGAAAAATTTAACTTATTCATTCAGACTTATGTGGCCCAATGCTTGTTTCTTCTACAAATGGAAATAAATATATGATGAAATTTATTGATGAATACACCAGAATGTGTTGGGTTTATTTATTGAATAACAAATATTTTGTTTTTTGAAACATTCAAGAACTTTCATGCATGGTTAAAAATGATGCACAATCTCATATTGGCTCTATTCGCACTGATAATGGAAAAAAATACACTTCAAATGAATTTTAAAACTATCTTCGCAAACATGGAATCAAACATTAAAAAATTGTGCCTTATAATACCTAGTAGAACGGAGTAGATGAAAGAATGAACAGGACAATATTAAATATGGTACGTTCCATGATGTTTTTCAAGAATGTAAAATTAATGTTTTAGGCTAATGCAATTCTAGGTGTTGTGTATATAAAGAATAGGTTTCCATCTAATGCTATTAGAAACAAGACTCCTTATGAAATGTGGTATGGTCACATTCCTTCGGTAAAGCATCTCAGGGTCTTTGGTTCCACCTGTTATACCTTGATACCTAAGGAACAAAGAAACAAACTTGGCACAAGGAGTCATAAGTGTATCATCTTGGGGTATTCAAATGCCTCCAAAGCATATAGTCTATATGATGAAGTTAATAAGAAGTTTGTAGTATCTAGAGATGTGATATTTCTTGAATTTTCCAAGGCTAACAACGTTGTTGAGTGGCGGCTGGATCGATTTCAAGAATTTTATAATTAGATTCCATATATTGAAGGGGAGATTCCTATACTGGATCAAACTGTTGAATCTTCTTCTGAAGCACTTTCTCCCCTGCATGAAGCTCCATCCACTAATCAAATAACACTTTGAGTGATGTGATTGACAGAATTGGGAGACTAAATCTTGATTCAGCCCCAACTAGTCAACTGAGCAGCCTGGGCCATCTCATAAAGGTCCTCCAAAATGGATGACAATGACACTTGAAAATGTTCATCCCGATGAAGTTGGAAAGACAGGAAAAACAAGTTCAACTAGAAATAATGGAGGTGATGTAGACGATTCCGATTCACCTATTTATATGGATGTCTCTTATGATTGTGAACTAAATTCGTCTAGAAATTTTAAACCAACTTCCTTCAAATGATTCGCTTCTCATGATGAATGGAATGAAGTGATGCAAAAAGAGTATGATGCCTTCATAAAGAATGGCACTTGGAAGCTATTTGATCCTCCATTGAGAACCAAACCAATAGGCTGCAAGTGGGTCTAAAAGAAAAATGATAAAGTTAATGGCTCACTTCGCAAGCACAAGTTAGGCTTGTGGAAAAATGTTTTTCACAAAAGGAAGTGGTCGACTATGAGGAGAATTTTTCCCCCACAGCAAAATGTGCTACCATTTAGACACTCTTTGTCTTGGCAGCTCAAAACGGTTGGAAAGTCCATCAAATGGATGTAAAATCTTATTTCTTTAATGGAGATTTGAAAGAGAATGTTTTTATGTCCTAGCCATAAGTATTTGTTGTGAAGGGTCAAGAACACAAAGTATGCAAGCTTGTAAAATCCTTGTATGGCCTCAAGCAAGCACCGTGAGCCTGGTATGAGAAGTTAATTGAGCATCTTCTGAAACTCAACTTCAAACATTATGATCTTGATGATGCAACTTTGTTTGTCAATAAAGTTGGAAAAACAATTGTATATATTGTGGTGTATGTAGATGATCTTTCGATGAAGGGGAACAATGAGAGCTACATTGCATCCATAAAGAAGGAATTGAGGAAATGTTTTGAAATCACTGACTTGGGCTATGTTCACTACTATATTGGTATTGAAGTAACTCAACGTCCAAAGTTTATATTCCTCTCTCAGAAGAAGTACATTGGAGATTTGTTGAACAGGTTTGGCATGGCTAAGTGAAATCCTTTGATTACTCCAATGGAATAGAACTTAAAGCTCACATCCATTAAAGGAAAATAATTTGAGGATGCAACAAAGTATAGACAACTTATAGGAAGTCTCAACTACTTGACTACTACTAGACCATACATTTCATTTGCTCTTGGATTCATCTCCAGGTTTATTAAAAAGCCTTGTGAGTGACATTGGCCTATTGCAAAAAGAGTTCTAAAGTACTTGAATGGAACTTAAGACTTTGGACTTAAGCATACACAGGTTGGCGACTTTAACTTGATTGGATATTCAGATTCAAACTTCAATGGAGAGAAAGAAACTGGGGTATCTACTTCAGGTTATTTTATGAGTGTTGGATCAAGATTTATCTCCTAGAGGTTGCATAAACAATAAATTCTATTATATTCCACAACAGAGGCAGAATATGTGGTAGCAACTAAAGTAACAAAGGAAATTTTATGGCTTAGGAAAATTCTAGAAGATTTGCGGGAGAAACAAATGCATTCAACTCCTCTCATGATTGACAAAACTTCTACAATAAAATTGGCAAACAACCAAAAGTTTCATTATTGAATAAAGCATATCAATACAAAATACCATCTGATTCAACATCATGTTAAGGCCAAGACAATTCACCTGTGCCACTAAATTTCCACAAATGAGCATATTTTAGACATCTTCACGAAAGTGCTTGGAAGAGAAGAGTTCGAAAGATTCGTAATGATCCTTGCACTGACCAACATCCCTTCATATTAAGGGGCGGAATGTTAAAACCTAAACTTTGGGATCAGGTAAGTCCATGTAAAATAGTGTAAATAGAAAATAAGGAGAATTGGAATATGAAGAGACACTAGGAGATGAAGCCCAAGAGTCTGTCCCTCCATGTATATATCTATGATCAACCTTAATGAAAATATAAAATTTGTTTTGAGGAGTTACCTCCTAGCTTGAAAAACAATTTACCTTATACCAAAATATGGTAAAGGTTTGCATCCACTTCAGTTTTGGTGAATTTCAAACCGATGAGATAGCTATCAATCTTGGTGTACCAAGCACATGGTGCTTGCTTGAGACCATACAATGTTCACTTGAGTCTACACACATGAGAATCTCGATCAAAAGTCATGAAGCCTTCCAATTGCTCAATATACACCTCCTCCTAAATAACTCTAATGAGGAATATTCTTTTCACATCCATCTGGGTGATATTCCACCCCATCTATGTAGTTAAATCAAGGATTGATCTGATCAATGAGTACCTTACTACAGGAGAAAACATTTCCTCATAGTCAATCCCCTCCACCTAAGAGTACCCCTTGGCCACAAATATGGCCTTATAATTTTCTATGCTTCCTTCTGCTACTTGTGTCACCTTGAAGATCCATCTTGAACCTACAACTACTTTTTTGGTTGGCCTTGGGACCACTTCCCAAACACCGTTCTTCACAATGGATTCGTACTCCTCCATATTTTCATCAACCCATATTGGTTTCTCTACTGCTTCATCGAAAGAGGATGGCTCAATCTCTACTAGCTCAGTCATTAGAGCCATGTAGCCAGTGTACTGATATGGTGACCTTATCTTCTTGCACTGATTTGAAGGAGCACCCACATTCTCCCTCGAATCCTGAACAAGTCTCTCAACTTCTCTAGTTATATTCCTAACTTATTTGGATGGTTATTCTTAAGTGGTTGCCTCCACGCTTTGTTCCTCACCTTGTGACTGCTCCACAATATCCTGAGGCTTCTCCTTTAGATCTAAAATCTCCTCCTCTGGTGGGATATGAAATTCCCTCTCAAGAGAGGGCTCCATGGATTTGTCTTGATCAAATTTGACATCATGTCACACAAATTTCATTCTGAGGGATCACAAATACACATGATAGTTGTGTCGAGTTTTTGAGTAACCCAAAAATACCCCCAACTCTGATGTCGGCTCCAACTTCTTCCTTGAATATTTGGAGACATGGAAATAGACAGAGGCCACAAAGATCATGAAGTGTGACACATCTGGATTCCTCCCTGGGAAATCCTCCTATGGTGTGATCATTCCAAGAATCTAATGTGGACTCTTATTTTGCAATAAGAAAATTGTGTTGCATGATTCAACCCGTAAGTGCAGAGGTAGTCTTTGTTCATGCAACATCACCCGTGCTACTCCCAAAATGCTCTGGTTCTTCCTATCAGCCACCACATTCTACTATGGGTTGTGGGGTGCTGTCAACTATCGTCGAATGCCTTCTTTTGAATTTTTTTTAAACTCATTAGACACATACTCACCTCCATTATCGCTCATGTGAGCCTTCACCTTCTTGTATATTTCTTTCTCCACTAGTGCCTTGAACTCTAAGAACTGCGATAAAGTCTCATCCTTCTTCCACATGAAGAAGATCCAACACTTTTGCCAGTAGTCATCAATACACATGACAAAGTACTTTTGCCTTGTAGTGGAGGTTGTCGAGAAAGGTCCACCAACATAAGATTGGATACTTTCAAGGACTGCGTTTGCTCTAATGTCTCAATCATGGAAAGTGTCTTTAGTGTACTTCCCCAAGGTACACCCTTTGCATGTGTGTTGCTGCTCTCACACTAATTTGGGGAGGCCTGTGGTAATATGTTGCATGATTTTCAAAGCACCATGATGAAAATGGAAAAGTATTCAATGCCAAAGTTCACTGACATTGCGACGCTACATCTTCTCTATTGTTGTAAATGTAGCACAATCCTCCATATCTAGCTTGTAAAGGTTATTCACATGAACCCTAATCTACTTCACCTATTTCGTGCCTATGCATCTCAAGATTTCCTTTCCTTTGTTAAGAATCACATCATAGCCATGGTCTTCCAAAACTGCAATGAAGACAAGATTTTGCTTTATACTCGTAACAAGCATCACATACTTGAGCCTAAGAGGGGAAACTGACTCCCTATGAAAGATGACGGTACCAATATCATTCATGTTGTACCTTCCATCCTCTCCCATCTTGATGTGCATTTAGAGATCCTTCTCCTCCAAATAATTAAAAAATATCTATTCCCTGTGATATGGAACGAGGCATCGCTGTCAAGATACCACACGCTTCCCATCACCATTCTTCCCATGCATGCAATGAGAGTAAAATCAAGCTCAAACTGTGAAGCCAAAGATTCACCCATTTCTCCTCCTACAATATTCTTGCTTGCCTTCTTGTGTGGACACTTCGTGGCATAGTGCATGAATTCATGGTCACGGTGAAAGCACTTGATTCGGGACAAGTTTTTCTTCTTGCCCCCTTGACTATATTTTGCTTTGGATTGGGATTTATTCCCTTTCCCGTTCTTTTCCTTTCTAGCTGAGGCATAGTTCCTCTTATCCTCACCCTTGGATGAAGTCCCATCTCTAGTGTTCCACCTTATTTCCTCCTGTACCAAATCCGACCATAGGCGTTCAAATTTGGTTGTTTCTCCCTCCCATTCACTGAACCTTGGTAGATGTGATAGCTCTTGGGAAGGCCTAGAAGGGCTAGGCTCACGAAATCATCCTCTGCTATAGTAAGACCAACTTAACCAAGTTCATCACGACATTGTATGAACCTAATCACGTACTGTGGAATGGTCTTGTTCCTCTACATCTTTATATTTTAAATTTTTTCCTTGAGTTCCAATTTCCTAGGGTCACTACTAATCTGGGAAAAATATGTCAGCACTTGCTATTTTTCATACGCAATCTACTTTCCATAGATATTTGAGACAATATGGTCTTGTACTCCCTCTAATATGATCCTCCTTGCCTTGGAAACACACTTCTTCCATTTTGCTAGATCCTTAGCATTAGATGTTGTTGGTTTTAGAATATCATTATTAATGAATTCCTTCAACCCATTATCCTCTAGTACTACCTCCATGTGATACTTCCATGAAAAATAATTTGATCTTCCTTCAAGGGCATACTCAAGCCTTAGTCCATTGATATCCCTCTTCTTAGTCCTAAAGAAAACCTATAACACTTTTCTTCAAATTCGAATCTCCTGCAATGAAAACTTTGAAATATTTTCTCTATAGGGATTCCAGCTCTGATACTATGTAGAAATTAATGTGTAGATTCAATATTGCTCATTAAATTTTTTAAATCACAAGACTTGAAGCTACTCTACTGATCTGCAAAAGTTAATTCACCATATAATGCAAGAATATTAGTCATGCAAAAGGAAACATCACACATGCACATAGATTTATCTAGGGGAAAGAAACTGCTCAAAACCCCTTATTATCATATTGCATTAATAAGAGAATAGAGATGAAATACATATGCTTGTTCAAGCCTGAGAATACCCTACAAGTGTATACTCTATCCCTCTACCTAACTAACTGACTCTGGAAAACACTTAGCCAATTTCAAGCCCTCCAAGCTCCTATTTCCTTGCGTTGTTCCGTTGGGAAATTGTCCCTATTTTTTGGGAAATTCACACCATGGAATTATGCAATTTTTCTAGGTCTCCCTCTAACTGCATGCACCACATGTACACATTGGAATATACTACAACCAATAATACACTACCTTGGAATGTCCATCTCAATAGGTAACTCGAATTCTCTCCATGCAACAATTATTTTGGGTTGATTAGTTAGTTAACTAGTTGATCACTGTGTATCGTTGAAGTTGAACTTCCACAACTTGACCTCCTCTAGTTCTTCTGACAGTTAGAACTAGTTAAACTGACAATTACTCAAATTAATTAAAATATATTGCTAGAAATTATCAATCAATCATTCTAAAATGAACTCAAGCTTCCCCAACTCGAATTAGTTGAGTTAACTGAGTAACAAGTGTCATGTCACCTCGATCAACTACCTCCGAGAATGCTGCTAAAATAGAAATTCAAATTTTCTCTAGTTTAACCAAGGCAAAGTCAAAATGAGATTTTCTTATTGTATTTTCAACAAATTTTTTATTCATATAAACAAACTTTTACTAACATTAAATCCATACATATTTATTTTTATCTCTATATTAATCACAAATCAAAACAAGGTAAGTTAAAAGTGGAATAAATAATAAAATTGGATTTTAGCAATTAAATGGTTAAATTGATTTGATGTCAGTGGTAAAAATAAAACAAATACATGAAAAATAATTTGTTCGATACCTTTCTAAGTTTGACTTTTGGGAAAAAAAGGGAACAAATACATTAAAAATAATTTGTTTCATAACTTTCTAAGTTTGACTTTAAACATATTAATACATTTCTAATTTTAAATTTCTGCGACCATTTTCACTTTGTTGTAAACAAATTTTTGGATTCATCACATTCATTATTTTTAATACCGAAGTTTCGAACCAACAATTATTGTTCATCTTCAATGTGATGAATCCGGAAATTTGTTTACAGTACAATATTAATACATATTTATTTTTTATTTGACATATAAGTTAATTTATGAGTTTTATTTATTTTTTATATGTATTATTGGATTATTGTTTAATTTATACTCTAAATTAGGTGGTTTGCATGATTAATTTTTAAATTTTTAATCTAATTTTTAATAACTGAATAGTAGGAATTTAAATTTTATAAATATTAAAAAATAATTTTAGTAATAATTAAAGGATAGCTAGATTTATATTAAATGTTGTTATGTTTTTTTGTTTTTCAATTTAATTAAAATGATGTCATATCACAAGTGTAAAATTTAATTTTATTTTTATTTTTGACAATAACTTATTATTGGTTATTATTTTTTTTCGCTGAAGCAAGAGTAGTGCCTTCTATATCATTAAGCCAATCAAGAATTTACATAGAATACAAAAGTCCAACTAACCCATGGACCTTGGAATAAAAAAGTTACCTGCCTGAAAAAGGGACCTTTAACCTGGCAGAGAATGCCACCTAACTCTGGAAAAAACTTACTAAGAAAGCGCCTAGAGGGCGAAACGACAAAGGAAAATAGCAGAGCCCTCCTGACACAAGCACACCAAACATGCCAAAAGAACTGAAACCAACTAACCTCGAGCCAAAATACGGACGAGAGAGATACGCCCTATAGAGTCAAATGAAGTTCAACGTACCCGCCCACCAAACTACTTGATCATTCCCCACCGTGGACCTGCTTCACCAAATCCAATGGTCGAGAGCCATATCACACATCACAAGGTTCCCGAACAATAACGCCCGGGGAGGGCGATATATTTCTTCTCTCTCCTTCCACGTGTAGGTTCCCCAATGGAATCGCTCCCATGAAATTAAAACCACTTTTCGTCTGAGTGCCGTGAAATCGCCAGAAAACCACCCGTACAGCTGATTTCCTTTCCGTCGATGATAAAAAAGGAAATTGTGGTCGCCAGAGAAACTATGTTTTCTGTTTCACTCATTCATTTGTCTATATCTATGATAAAACTCTAGATTGCTATTAGTCTCTCTACAGTTCTCCCACCTATACTTAATCACGCTATGAAGGGCGGTATCCATGCCTGCCTCCATGCCACGTGTCATGCTCCTTGTGGGATCGCTCTCCCAAATACAAAACCACTTACCCTTTTTTAGACATGCAATCACCGGAAACCCGCTTTTCGCCAGATTAACGAATCCAGAAGTGGGAAAAGATCGCCTACTATTGCACTCCATGATATGCCCTTTCTGCCATATTGTACCATGAAACCAAAAGTTGATCCTGGATCTGAATTGGAGATAAATCCACAAGTGGCCAACCAAGAACCTGGGAAACCCAATTGAGATGATCTGGGGGAAGATGCACCCGAGCCTGACTCTCAGCTGCTCTGTTTCGTCCTACTGGATTACGTTAGAACTTCTCAGCATCATCAAATCATGGAATTCCCCCCAGCTCAATTTCGGAAAACCTCCCTGTCCTCTGCGACTTAATCCTCACAGATAGCCTTTAGACGACATAGAGGAATTTCTTGCCACTTTTTAGCCATTCCGCCTTCTATGTTGCTCACACCTTGATTGGCTAGAAAGTTTGCCAGTTTATTGGCACTACGTCGAATGTGGTTGAAACTTATGGTTCGAAGGCCCTGCAGGTGCATTTGATTCTTTGATAAACTTGAATAAGTTACCAATGATTCAAGACACATTCCGGCCTAGAACCACAGCTGATTCTTTTTACTGAATTGATGATTATCTCAGAGTCTGCTTCCACAATGATATTTGAGCATTGATTGTGTGATAGAAACTCCAGACCCTTCTCCAGAGCCATCACTTCCACCATATTATTAGTTGCTTTGCCTAAATGGTAGTGGAAGATAAATATAATGTTGCCCTTGTCATCCCTTAAAGCTCCTCCATAACCCGCAGTTCCCGGATTACCTTTAGAGGCCCCATCTATATTAAATTTCAGAAAGCCTTTCGAAGGGGGTTGCCAGTAGTCCTTCTCTGTGACCATTGTTTTGTTCTTTCAGGTTCTACCTTGAGGAGTTATTCCTTGGATTCCTAGTTGCCTAAGAATTCGCTGCTCTTCTTCTATGGGGGGATTCGAGGGGATATTATTAACAGTGGAACTTACTGTCTCTATGATCTATTTCAAGATAAGGTTTAGAAGTTGTTGAGCTGTAGACTTGTCATTCTTGAATATTCTTTTATTTCCTTCTTTCCAAACGTTCCAGATAATAAAGCAAGGTGTGAAAGCCCAAGCCAAATGTAGGGCTTCGTTCTCCTTGAAGTTTTTTCTCCAGTGGTTTAGTGTGTTAGTGATACTTCCTCTATCCCTATCAGACTACTGGAAAATTGAAGCAAACGATTTCCACAGCCAAGTAGTATAAGAGAAATTGTTGAGAATATGTTCCATTGTCTCCTCCTATTCCTCATAGAGCTGACATCTATAGGGCCCCATAATTCCCCTTCTCCTAATATTGTCCCAAGTAAAAATTTTCTTATGATGAACCAGCCACATAAAAATATTGATCTTCATCCATCCTTGCTGTCTCCAAAGATACGTCCAGGTTTTCTCTAGAATAGTATAATTTAGCCCAAGTAGAAGACCCTTAGCTTCCTTGAGATTAAAGGCTCCTCGCTTATTGTTACCCCATCTCAATTGATCCTGCCCATCTATTTCTAAGATCATCCTTTGCTTGAGCAAAACCCCAAGAGCCTCTACTTTGTTTTTTAGGGGGTTATCCTCTCCACATTCAATGTTTCTCCAGCTTCTCCATTTTTCAGATGTATGTGAAAGCTCCCAAAAATTCTTAACTTTGATCAACCCTTGGGCATCTGTTTTCTGCTTGAGGCCTACAAAATTCTCTGTTAACAGTGTTGGTTCCTGCTGCCATTTGTCCTCCCAAAAAAGAGCCAAATCTCCTGATCTAATTTCCCAAAAACTATTCTTTTGAACTAGACTTCTGTTCCCCCAGGCTCTGTTCCATATGTAGGAGCCTTTTATAGTTCCAGACATTCTTATGAGATCATTATTATGCCATAGGCTGGCATATTTCTCTTTCCATACCCTGGCCCACTGTGCTTTTGGCTCCTGCACCCATCTCCACCAGAGCTTGTCTCCTATAGCTTTACAAAGAGTCTCTTGATCATCCAGGCCAAGGCCCCCCTGACTTTTGGGTTTCCAAATTTTTTCCCAGGAAACCAGGGCCCATTTCTTTCTAGTTTCCTCTTTTCCCCACAGGAAATCTCTTTGAATATCTCTGATTTGCTCTAAGACACCTTCTGGAGCTGGGAGAGCTGATAACATAAAAGCTGGGATGGATTGAAGCACAACCTTAGTCAGGACTAACCTGCCGGCTGGGTTCAAGGCCCGGAGGGTCCAATTTTTTACTTTATCCTGCATTTTATTAAGGATCAATTCCCAAATACTCTTATGCATGTATTTGGCAATAAGAGGTATTCCTAAATATTTTGAGGGAAGGGAATCTCATTGGAATCCAAGAATTCTTGAGATATTTCTTTGGATAGCAATGTTAGTGCTAAAAAGAAGATTTTTGATTTAGAGAGGTTGAATTCCATATCTGTGGCCAGGGCAAAATCTTTAAGAATTTGTTTGTAGGCCAAAGCCTCTTTGACAGTTGGAATGCCTTGCAGTAAGGTATCATCAACAAATTGTTGATGAGTCAGCACAGAACCATTCTCTGAAATTTGAAGACCCCTAATTTTACCCATATCCTTGGCTTGCTTAATGGATCGCCCAAGCCCTTCCATCATAAGAATAAAGAGGAAGGGAGAAAGAGGGTCTCCCTGCCTGAGGCCTCTAGAAGGATTGAAGATTTCTGAGGGGGATCCATTAACCAGAATGGAAAAGATGGAGGAGGACACTAGCGCCATAACCCATCTAACCCAGTTGTGGTCAAACCCAAAGGCGTAGAGAACCTTCTTGATATAAATCCAATTCACCTTGTCATATACTTTAGCAATGTCCAATTGCATGATCATCCCCGACTGTTTTTTGTTGGTAAGCATATGCACCACCTCTTGTGCTTGAATAAAGTTGTCTAGAATCTTTCTTCCTTCCACATAACCTGATTGTTCCTTAGATACTAGTGAGGGGAGGAGAGGTTTGAGTCTATTAGCCACTACTTCGGCTATTAACTTATACACCACATTACACAAGGCAATAGGTCTGTACTTGTCTGTAGAATGAGCTATGTCCTGTTTGGGAATGAGGGAAATGAATAAGGTGTTGAGAGCTTTCAGGATCATTTTTCTTCTCCTGGATTCCTCCACCACATTCACAATGTCCTCTTTGAAAATATGCCAACACGCTTTAAAAAAATCCACATTGAAGCCATCTGGCCCTAATTCTTTGCCATTCTGCATATCTTTGAGCACCTCGCTGACCTCCTCTTCCAAAAATGGTCTATTGAGGTTAAAATTGTCCTCTCTGGACACCAGTCTGGGGATGTGCCCTATGATTCTCCTGATGTACTGATCCCTATCTGGTTTGTTTTCCTGAGTGATGTTCCAAAAATGTTGGACAAGCATAGCTTCAATATTTTTATGAGTAGTCTGAAATACCCCTACCTCATCTTTAATCATGGAGATTCTATTGTGAGCTTTGTTAGCCATTGTGGATCTATGAAAAAATCTGGTATTCCGTTCTCCTTCCTTGAGACACTGAATTCTGGGTTTTTGTCTCCAAAATATTTCCTCTTGTTTGCATAAATTTTCCCAAACTAGATGGTATTTGTTAGCCTGCTCACTTTTGTCTTTGTCAAATCCATCATTTATTAGAGCATTGTTGAGTTCTAGCATTCTAATTTCCACTGCTTGTTTTTCCTCAAAAATGTTACCAAAATCTTTTCAGTTCCATTCCTTTAGTCTTAACTTAATGTTCTTTAATCTTTTATGAAGAAGGTACATATTAGATCCTTGTATTTGTAAGTCTTCAGCCCACAATTTTTCAATATTACTAAGGAAATCCGAGTGGGAGAGCCAAATGTTCTCGAATCTAAAGCGTCTATTCCTAGGAGAATCAATACCTTTGATTTCCAACTGAACCGATCAGTGGTCTAGACCGCCAAAAGGAAGCACTATGGCTGTGATTTCACTATTTAGAAACATTAATTGCTCTAAAATCAAGAACCTATCTAGCTTAGACGCTACCAGCACCTCACCTCCTCTTTTATTGTTCCATGTAAACAAGCTATTACTTGAATCTGACTCAACCAATTTCATGTTGTCTATGAATGATTGAAATGCTAGGGAGTCTTTGTTGAGTAGTATGGTACCTCCTTTTTTCTCTGAGAGAGATTTGATCATGTTAAAATCTCCTCCCAAGATCCACGACATTCCAGTCTGTCTGCTCCTAAGGTCCCTAAGGGCTTCTAACAAACTAAGTTTGTCCTCTAATTTTTGAGGGTCGTAAACATTTGTAACTAGGAATGTTTCCAAAACCCCGACAGGTTGAATGACCACTGAAAGATAATTTCTTGATGCTTCTGCATCCAAAATGATGATCCTTTGGGGATTCCAAAGAGTAAGAATACCCCCCGCTGTGTTCTCCGCTTTAACCTCCAGAAACTCATATTTAAAGAGCCATTTTCTGTTTATGAATCTTATTTTATCAATGGAACATTTTGTTTCCTAGATGAAAATCATATCCGGCATATCTTGTTTCACTCTATGACTAAGAAACCTTTGTTTTCTTTTACTTCCTAGACCTCTGGTATTCCAAGATGTAAATTTCATTTTTAAAGACTAGAAAAGGAGTAACTGGTTAGGTCTTTCATCTTACCTGAATCTATCATTAGCTTTCCACACTCCATCAGAAGTTCCTTCTGTTTTTTCTGACCTCTCTTTTTACCAGTATTTCTAGGAGCTAGTCCTAGGGTTGGTATCATTGTTTGCACTCCTTCATTTTCTAGTTTGTTAGTGGTTGTTCCTGTTTCTAACCCTCCTTTCTGCGTCTTCCATACAAACAACTACTGTACTCTATTGCAGTCCTCTTGGGGTATTGAATCTATCCCTCCCATGGTACCCTGCATTAAGAACCCTTCCAGATCTAGGTGTTCCTTTTCTAGAATTTCCTGTAGTTCATGATCTTCCAGATCTATTTCACTTTGGGTCATTTCCATATCCATTTCTGCTTCAGTCTCACTATTCATAGTTTCCTGTCTATTACAAATCTCTTGTGTTATGATGTAGTTCTCCTCCTCTTTTTCATTAGGTCCTTCCTCCATTGCTTGGTCTTCCCTTGGCATTTCTTCCTTTTCTTCGAGTTCTTGAAACCTGTTCGTGTTGATCTTTTGCCCCTCGCTGCATTGTTGCCTTGATCCCTTTCTGCCTCCATTTCCTTTACCGTCCACTTTTTGAAAGCTTTTGGTTTCCTTCACATTTTTAGGTTCTCCTTTATTATCTGCTTTACTTAGAGGACAACCTCTAATCAGGTGACCATATTCGTGGCATCTACAACATCTGAACAGGATATGCTCATAATCCACCGTTTAGACCCATTCTTCATCAAAGACTTCCAGGATTAATTCCTCTAGGAGAGCGCCTAATAAATCCATTTCTACGCATATTCTAGCATAGGAAGTATATTTACCCCTTCTCATGGCTTCCAAAGCTTTCACAAAGCACCCTAACTTATTGCCAATGGCAGCCAGCGACCCATGTTGCCAATAATCGAGAGGTAGGGAATAGAGCCTTTACCCAAATCGGTACCGAGGTGAATATCTCCCTTTCTAGTACGAAGTTTATTTTCCACGGCCTCATATAGAGGCCTGCTGCAAAAAATAATAGGGTCCTCCTTCAAATATTCTGTCTTTATCCTCAATGTTAGTAAATACCACGGTAAAAAAACCCTTTGACCCCAGATGGATATCAATACTGCCTTTGGGTTTCCAGTGGTATTTGATCCATGTCTATAAAGCCTTTTCAAAGGGCCAAATTCCCATAAATTTGCAGATTATGGCATACGTTCCCATATGGTCCTTGTGCTCCTGCAGAGAAAGATCATTCAACACAACTCTCAAAGTAATCTTCGTTTTGGGTCTGCACCTTCCCTTTTGCTTTTTGTCCCCTGTTCCCTGGATTTTGTCTTCTTCCTCTTTGTCCTTTGTGCTACTGTTTACCTTGGTCATGGCCCCATCTGACTCCTTTTCATCAATTTTCTCCCCTTCTTCCCCAGACCCTCTGACTTTACTCATTGGTGCCTTGCCTCTATCGACAGTTGCTTCCTCGTAGGAGGGAGTGGAACTCCCTCCTCTGCTATGCTCCATAGGGAGCCACCTTCAAGCTCCTCTGTAACCCTAATTTCACGCCCTCGAGTTCGCCCAGTCTTCGCCGGGATGGAATAATCTTTCAATCTTCTTATTGGTTATTATTGCTTTACTACATTTTCTGTATTAATTTTGAAATAAAATTCTACTTTAATTATTTTTTATCATCTCTTCATTAAGTTGAAATCCCTAATCTAAATCTCCCTTCTAGAACCACCTTGGAGGTCAACTATTTAGATTATCTAATTCACTTAAATAATTAAATTATTTATTCTTAAAAATAAGTCAATAGTCCATAATAATGAATTTACTTTGATTAATGTACTTTTCCTAAGTCAAACTTAGGAAAGAAGACATAAATCTCTAGAAGAGTCAAATAATGTCTTCCACGTGCTAAGACACCAAGCCTATATAGAAGACCTTCCAAAGATACCCCTCATATAAACATTAGATTAGCTATCCTTTCGCTAAGGGGGGCTTCCCTAAGAGAAGGCTACTCAATTTATGCAATGAAATCTCAAGTGTAGATGGAGAACTAGACTTATCAAAACAAAGATGGAAGATATACATTAGATTTAAGTAGTTGGTGGGTTGTTAAGACTAGTGCCAATCAAAGGTTTATCAAGTCAAGGAATACAAATAAACAGGGTTTCTAGTGATATGGATTAAAACATGAAGACCAAAGTGAAGGCCACCCACCAATATAGAATGGAACTATATCAAGTTGTCAAAGCAAAACAACTTCTTCAAAAATATAAATGGTTCTCTAGAATTCAAATTGGATAATATTATTCCCATCTCCTACATGAACATGATGCAATGGGCATATTTTCTTCCTAAAGAGGGATGATTAAACTAGGTAGAGGTGGATGTTGTTGGCCATCAACCTCTTCCATTGAGTCAATGTGGCTCTCCATAGGTAGGAAGGCCTAAAATATAACCAATCCAATAAAACAAAATAAAGATACCGTTAGTGTCAGTCTTTGCATCCTTCCTCCAGTGATCAACATGCTCTTACAAAGTGATTTTAAGGTGTCAAGGTCAAATTTTGTCATTTCAGTGAGTCTTCAAGTAAAATTTGGTCACTAAGAATTAGGTCTAGGGTTTGATTTCACTCCTTTCAAAGTTGTCCAAATGTTGGTCTATGTCACTATTCAGCTAAGTGTACCATCATTCAGAGGGTTTTCATCATCATGTCAGGTTCCAATGGGCCATTTGACACCTTGTTCATGCTTCAGTTGCGCCTAGGTAAGGTCATTTCCCTCTCCTAGGGTTTTGAAGGCAATTTCTCTTGGATGGTCAAATCATCAGCAAAACTTGTATCTTGATGTTCATACACCTTCCCCTATCCTTAATGTACCTTATTAAACACTTCCCATCACTGAGATCCCCCAAATTCCTCATTTTCACACAAACCCTAGTTTCTTCCTAGAAACCCTATTTTCTAGGCTAGGCCCATGTTTTTCCCTTTTGGACCCCTTCCCCTCACTCAATTTCTGAGATTCCATTTTCCCCTACTTCTTAACATCCCTCCCTACTTCTATAATTTTTCTAAAGAATTTAAAAACCCCTTATCCCCTTCATTTCGCTTCATTTCAACAAATCCCCTGTTCCACACATCAGGGTAGGTTTTACTCAAATGATGCTTCTAAACAAGGAAAGATGAATTTTGGAAAACGAAGAGAGGATTTTGTCCAAAATAGGCCAAGAAAGAAAACCCTCCTTCACTTTTTACACAGGTGTCATGGATTTAGAGAAATGTCAAAAATACAATCGCCCCGGGAGAATTGATGCACCTCTGAAGTGACCTTGGGAAGATCACGTTTTCTCCTAGCTTGGTTGGCTAAATGACTTTCTTGATGCATCAAATGATAACTCGACACAAATATCTTTGCAATGAGCTATCATGAGATCAATTTGGAGTTGCGAAAGGCATTCCAAAGTTGACTGTAACAACACTCTGCCTTGAGGCAGCCTCATTTGGCACATTTTGAATAGTCTTGGGAGATTTTATTTTTGACAGGGAAAATAAACTCCAAACTGAAAAATTATAGTTGGGTTGGAAATTATATTCAAATACCTTTCCAACGAGCTATCCTGCACCCAATTTGGACACCAGGAAGGCCTCCAAAAGTCACCTAGAAAAAGGCGCGGCGCACTGGGAAGGCGCGGCGCACTGGGAGAAATTTTCCAGTGTAAATTTACACTGGCGCGGCGCACTGGGGAGGCGCGGCGCACTGGGCTAAAAGGCTTGAAATTCATTGAAATATTCCTCCAAATTGAAAATTCTTCATTCCACAAGTAGGTAGAGCCTCCATTTTTGTCTTTCATTCAAGTTTGTGCTAAGATATGGTGGTTTATGGATGCTAATGATTGAAACAAAAATTCAAACCCTTTCATTTTGAATTCCTCACATGTAAGCTGTTGCCTATGGTTTCAAAAATTGTTTGACACCAAGGTTACTCTTTTCCATTATTTCTCTTGTCCTTAATTCCCTTTGTTCCTTGACTCCATTGTTCCCCATCCCCTAAAGTTACTAAACCCCTATCCTAAATTCCCTTGCCCAAAACTTTCAAAGGTGAAACCCTAAACCCTATCCCACACATAAAACCCCTCAAACCCTCCTACATTTCCCTAATAAAATTTGTCCCAATAGTTGTTATAGACAATTTTGTGCCTTGCAGCATCAGGCATGAATTGTCAATAATCCAAGGGATCCAAAGTCCCTAAACATGATGTTCCTACCCCTAGAGGAACAAGGTCAGCAAACCAACAGCTCTCAGATCAGTTCTCCACCTGAAAACACTCAAAAACAAGCAATCCTGAAATCAAAGCAGGTGCTCCACTAGGCTTCTGCGCTGAAACTCAACTCCTCCATGGTGTACCTGCGTTGCAAAGCAGGTAGAACAAAGGCCACCTGCGCTGAGCGAGATGGGACAAGTGGCACACTGAGTCATTGCTCTGGAATCTTCCAAAAATGACACTTGGATCAGGGATTTCACCTTGTGATGAGTCAGAGGCTCTGTTTCTCCAAGTGGAAGCAAGGTTCTCCAAGTGGACTCAAGAACTGAAGATCAACTGAAGAGAGAGAGGACACAAGGCAGCTACACATCAGTTGCAAGCTGACTCATCCTTTCTCAATTCATCTATATATTGAGCTCTCTCCTATGAGCTCAGGAGGTTGGAATTTTGTGCAAAGTAATGATATGTTGTTGGTTTCATTATAGAACTATTGGGTGATTGCTTGAAGGAGGTGAAGAGGAGAAATTCTTTCTGCTGGGAGGTGTTGCTGGATTGGGGCCTTCAATGGTTGTAACCTTCTCAGAACTTTACTTCTTCCATTAATAAAAGCTATTGAGGTTCTTCTATATGCATTTGTTTCAATGATGTATTGTGATGATTGTATATTTGATTTATGCTAATCCTTGAATCAGTTATGAATGCATGCTTCTTGTAGTTTCCTTCTTTGTTATTTTGCAGGATCTCATTGTAGCTGGGTCAGCAAAAGAGCAAAGAGCTAGGAGCAAGCAGCAAAGAGAAGAGATTGGAGCAAATATTAAGCGCAAGGCAACGGTTAGTGCATTTCTTCATTCTCTTTTGCTTTCATAAAGAAGTAAACCTTAAGTAGTTTTATTCACAGTTGTTGCTGAGGTACTATCACCCTTACAGTGGGATAGGGTCATCCGAATCGGATACTTTTCCCTACAACAATAGTCCCTAATCCCTCACTATTTTTTCCTCCCCTTACTGTCCCTTATTTCATTGTTTTCTCTTGGTGACAAAGATCAAGCACATCATCAAAGGCATTACAAGACAGTGTGACATATCAACAGCTATTTGCCCAAGACAGTTTGTCCACCAGTAGACATGACATCTGATCCATCATATGATCATGAAGAAGAGACACACAGTGATTTGCCAACTGAAGTACATGCACCCAGGAGGCCTCATAGAGGTGGCAAAACATCTGTGAAGACCAACAGGCTGCCCAATGAAGCCTAAATGAGAGGACACCCATTCAACAGGAGATTGAGGTTGATCGAGAGATTTGGCTCAAGAGGATAAACATTTACTTAGAGAAGCTGTTGACGAAAGGAAAAAAGGACAAGTACATGCTCAGGCACATGAAAAACCATTATTGGGCACAAAATCATGTTTACAAGGCATGAATCAGGAATTTAAAGGCAAAACTGAAGAAGGCAATAATGAAGAAAAAGAGGTAAAGGGAGCTTGATCATCTTCAGATATTGGCCAAAGCCTCTTTAGCCCAATATGACACTTAATGAAGAAGCTCCAACCCAAATTTCAAGAAATTTGGAGCAATTTTCGACATTTTGGAAATTTTTTGCACAAAAAACAGGGTTTTTCTCCATGTGCGCCGCGCCACCTGGCACACTTTTGCTAGGGAGCTCCAAACTGGAAAAAGTTTATATTTTTGGATTTGGCATGAAAACTCATGACTTCTAGTGCATGGACAAGAAGTTTGGGCAAGTTTTGAGTCCCTAGGAGGCCAAAAACACTCAAAAAATGACCTCACTGCCCCTATTTTGACACACAGGAAGCAGTCTTGGGAGATTGAAGTTTTGGAGGGGCAAATGGGCACCAAATTTAGAAATTCCACTTGGGTTGGAAATTAGACAGATAGGGCTTTCCAACAAGTACACTTGGGCTCAATTTGGACTTCTGGAAGTGCCTCAAAATCAGCTCCAAATTTGCGCGACCCATACAGATTTTGGCGTGGCGCATAGAGAATTTTGGCTTGTTTTTCACTGTTCAGCTCAACAATTCGCCCAGTTTTGACTAGTTTTGCTTCTTGAATTTATTCTTGACTTTTCATGATGTAATTTGACAAACATGATGTAATATTGGCACATTTTTACTTGTTCTAGAAGATTCATTCACCAAAAGGTGAAATGTGAGTGAATGAATCAGTTTCCTAGCATATAGGGGTAAGTTGTTTGACTACCTAGATTTCAGTTCCTTGTTTAGAATTAGTTCAAACAACTCCTAGAATGATGAGCTCGACCCCTAGAGGTAAGGGAATGTGTTTGGCTTGTCTATATTATGTAATTTCTAAGTCATTTTCATGGTTGGACACTTGGGATTGCTTTGGCATATCATTGTACATTCTATCTCTGCATTTTTGGCTAAGGAAAGACCAGGGTTTTGCAGCACTGTTTGGGATCCATGTGGCTTTATGTTTTTATGGTGTGCTTCTCTAAGTAATTGTAATCTCGTTAGTGTTATGTGTATCATTTTCCTCTCTTTTCCTCTTGAACTTGAACAAATGAGTGATTAAGGTGGAATCCATTAACTGTTATGCTCTGCCTTTGAATTTGTTTAAATTTCCATGTTTTCATCTGTTTAAGGAGAATTATTGAGACTCTCTTGCTCTCCTTAGCTCCTCACCAGTCCAATCTATTCATTCACTCAATTTAAAGCATCAAAACGATTGCCTTCCTTGCCCCAATCAGAACTCTGCAGAAACTGTTCCTCATCCCCGAGCCCAATTTGCCTTTCCCTGTTTCCAACATAAAAGCCCCAAAAACTCAAATCAAACCCTTATACTTCATACCCATCCTAAAATTAGCTTTTATTTCAGTCATCTCGAGCCCCATCACTTGTCTTTTGCCGAGATTGACCCAGAGAGAGCCCTCTCTTTTCCTCGTAGGGCTAGCTACGAGGCTGAGCATGGTTTGATGTAGACCTAGAACCTTGTCGTTTCAGCCTGAGACAAATCTAGGCTCTAACATAGTGGCGACCATACTGGGGAAAAAAATGGTTTTCTTGTTGATGTCATTGGTTTTCTAAGCTACAGATGGAGCCTGAAGTTATGCCAGGTAGCCTTGGAAACACTTTTGCTTTGCATTAGCGCAAGTAGATAAACATTGCTTCAGTCAATCTCTGGTCTAGCTTGTAAATGTGACATCTAACTTGTTAATTGCCCCAATACATGTATGAAGTTCTGATCTGATAGTTGATGGTGAACAACGATCAGACATGAGAAGGCTGAAATCATTCACCTGGTGACTCCTGTAAAGACTCCACTGGAGGACTAACTCTTTCTCTGAGAAAATGGAAGAATCTTACACAAAGTTCGGGTATCCAAAGTGGAATGGTATTCGGGGCCTAGTCTGCTTTCTTATAAATTACTTCTTTGCTATTCTTGAAGTTGTCCTGAAAGTTTTTTAGAATTTGTTGTATGATAAAGGTGATGAAAATCTTCACTTGATCTATTCAACAAGTGTAAATACTAAGTTTTCCTTTGATATTGGCCTCCTTACTTTTCCCACATCTCATGATGACTCTCTTTAGCGTGATGAGCCTAAAGAAAACAAACTTGATCCCGTCGCTCTTGTATATACTCCTACACCTCTTATAGTCCCGAATAGGTATAAACCTCTTGTTTTACCTTTTGTTCTTCATGCTTTCCCAAAAAACTATGATCTATACTTGCCAAGGTTTGATGGTGAATGTAAGAATGTCAATGTTGAGCAACATGTGCAGAATGTTGACACTTTTCTAGACCTTTTTGAGGTTGATGACGAAGATGTCAGTATTAGGCTTTTTGCTCTTTCTTTGCAAGGCAAAGTGAAGAGTTGGTTGAAAACCTTGCCTAATGTAAGCATCTCAAATTTCCAGCAGTTCATCAAAGTTTTCCTCGACAGGTGGATGACCTGACAGAACCTTTTATTGATTATAGAAGAGTATAACGAGCTGAAAAGATGGTCAGGGGAGACAGTACAACAGTTTTCTGCCAGATTTAAGTTTTTAACCAAGTTTATTATTCGATGCCACTTGATATAAGGCCTCCTCCTAGATCCACTCTCTTGCACTACCTGGGTGCCTTTTATCGGGAAATGGAGTTTCAGCTGAGAGAAAGGAATGTCGCAACACTTGAAGAGATACATAACAGTGCAGTAAATGTAGAGCCTCATCTACAGATCCGAAGGGCAAGGTTGAAGGAAGAAGAAATGAAAAGCATAGATCCGGAAGAATCGACATCTCTAGAGGTAAAGCTTGACATTTTAGTAAGTGTAGTGGAAGAGATGATGCAAAAGATCACCGTAAGGAATGATTATGATGTTCAAGCCCATGGCTCGCTGATTGAAGAAGAACAAGTGGATGATCCAAAACATTTAGTTTCTTATCCCAGTTGTCATAGTGATTGTTTTATAGATCATCTTGGAGAAGAGAGAACTGTTGATATGACATGTATGCTTGATGATGTGTTTTATACTGACGATTTGCCTTAGTTTGATAAGTATGATGATGATTATTATGTTCTTCAAACAGAAGCTAATCTTGCAGACAAATCAGCAGCTAGTTTGTGGGAGGAGGAAGAAGTTCACTTACATCAGCTCAAATACAATGATCAACCAATGCATATCAGCTATGACAATGATGAGGAAAGTGCAGCAAATTTTGAAGTAAGTGAAGGATATTTGCCTTTTTGTTTTGATTCATGTTAGTTGATCAGAGACAAATTCCATGCAATCAGAAATAAGCTATCAACAAGTCTTGATTTGGACCATCTTGAGGGCAATGAAAACCTTGTTCAAGACTTTTCATATCTAGATTTGCAGCCCCTGAATGCCTTTGATTGTTAAGTTGCAAATAAAGACTTGCAAGCTGGAACATATGCTCAGATGATGCAAGATGATTCTGTCGAGCGATAAAAAGGTGTCTTTTTAACTCCTAATTACCTTCACATTAATTATCAACCCAGGGACGTCTTTTTATTTCAAGAGTGTACTCAGTCTGAGGCAACTATTTACTCAAGTGTAATGTTTTGCAGTATAGTGCTTAAAATCCAAAAGTAAATGAATGCTTTAAAAATAAATCTAACAATAACATAAACTCAAATGCTCTGAAATCCAACTATTCACTCAGCAAACATCAATTGAGGATACAGTAGTAATACCTCATTCCTCTAGAGATTGATGCGATTGAAATCAAACTAGAACAAGACAATCAATCTGAGAATGAGGAAGCAATAACCAATGTTCTCTACAATTGACAACCCTGCATTAAAGCAATTAAAAGGAAATAGAATTTGAACTAAAGTTGCTATTGAAAGTAAATTAGGAAAACTCTTTAAAAGCAAACTTTTGCAATTAACCAACGAAAATGAACAGCAAAGTAAATGGGCAGCAAACTGTAATTAAAGGAATTTTAACAGCAAACTCTAATTAATGAAAATGAACAACAGCAAAGCCAAATTAATAGCAATCTTTACTCTAAGAATAAATCGGACAGCAAACGGAAATGGAATAGAAGATTAAATATGAATGTACAACAACCCAAATCAAGCACGCAACACACTTATCATTAAAAGGAATAGTAATCTGAGGTTCGATAAAATATGCATGAATCACAGCTATAAAATAACAGCAATTGTAACAGAACAACAATCCCGAATAAACAACAGTCACAATTTAAGAATACATCATACAATTGTACCAATTTAGGAACATACAACACGGTTAATCTGTAATCGAACGACAATATGTGAGGAACAGAATTGTTATATCAACTATCAAAAGGAACAACAATGCGATACAAAGTTAAAATGATAACATAACATTCCTGTTGCAGATAACGATAATATCCAATCAAGTATATATAACAACGCTGATATGTAAAACAATAAAGGGTGTCAGATTACTAAACATATTAAATGAAAGGAATCAAACCACACATGAATCGTAAAGATATAATACAGCAGTAGCGTACTCCACCAGAGGCTGGGCCCTTAGCCGCCAGTGGATGCTGCTGGGCTACTTCAGATGAAAAGGCTGAACAACAACTCCCAAATCAGGTATTAATCATTAAATGGTGAAATCATTACAACAGTTGAAGCTTTGAGACTTACAACATGAAGCAATCCTTTCTTCCTCCTATCCTATCATGAATTCTTAATTCTAAATCTCTATTTCCAAATCCTCAATTCTCCATTCTCTTAGCCATCTGAAATCATTTTTCCATTGTTTTCCCCTCCCCCTCTCTGATCTCTGTTTTCATTTAAATAAAGAGAGATCAGAGAGAAGTTACAATAAGAATAAGTACAACATGATTCTTATTACAAAATTGGTTTGCTTCTAGCCAATTGATCAAACAGAGCAAGGCGAATTTGGCTTTGCAGCTGAGATTTGGAGGATGGCCGCAACAACAAATCTGAGAAAATTGTGCTCAAATAACCCTGTGTTTCTCTCAGTACAAGCCAAATTTGGGCAAACCATTCTTTGATAAAGTTAATTGGGTCTGTTATGGACAAAACCCATGTTCTATATTTTCTAGATTCATCTTAATTTTCTAAGAATCTCAACCGCAAAACTGTCACTTCTTATTCCAACGAATTTATGAGTTGGCACATTTAATGATCAAATCTTCAATCTAGAAATTATCTTGGAGGTTTAAAAATGGTGAATGGTGTTATAACCAATTTATTAAACTTTCATTGATAAAATCATGCATAATCATCAATTTATTAGAAATAAAGAAGAATAAATAATATTTTTACATAAGAGCATAAATCATTGTAAAATAGAATTATATGATAAATTATGATAAATGACGTGATGAAGAATGGTAGAAATGGGTGGAATAAGCATTCAAAAGTGACAATAATAATGGTATATTAACGACCCAACAGATTCCATACCATTTTGTTTCGAACCATTTCAATTTTTGAAGGGAAAATTGCATAGTACATCTTTAGTAAAGAATGAGCAGCATGTAGGCAATCATGTAATCACATTGGAACCAATAGAAAATGGTTTGCAGTAGTCCTTTCAAGTTTTTCATGATCGAATAGCCGATGTTTTGGATGAGGTTTGCAGTCAAAGTCTTTCTCCATTGACTACATGTGAGCCTGAAACGTGTACTGATATAAACTTGACCCGGCAGCTGGTTTCTTTGTCATTTTCAGCAGGAGTCTCGTCACAAAGCTCAGAACAAAGTTTGCATTCATGGTATGAAGAGAAGAGAAGTAATCCATTGGATGAGCTAAGTCCTAGTGTCCATGAATTTCAAGATCTTTATGCAGTGTTTTTGGAGGCGCATAGAGAATCCATAGCATTCAACGGATCTATTTCCAAGTTGTCATGGGAGTTTCCTTTCAGTAGTTCTCTCTTGTTGTTCATAAGCGAGCACTTGTAAAGAATTCAAACAGCAGATAGAATACTTACTTGGTTGCATTGGTTGTTTCATTTCACTTGATCAGGTGATGAATGAAACTGTTAGAGTACGTTTTGATGAATAAGCTCCACTTTGAGCATCATTTCCAATTTCTTAGTTGTGTTTAAGTATCGAGTCAGTTTTTAGTTGAGTGAGAGTCAATTTGTGTCGTCAAGTCATCAGTTTTTAGTTATGCATTTCAGCTCGAGTTTTTGACTCCATTTCCTAATGGATGAAGACACTTGTATGCTCTCCCAAAGATCTGTCGTTCTTGGCACCTCCAAGGAGCTACCATCCCCATTGGAGCCAATGTTAGTGTCAGTCTTTGCAGCCTTCCTCTAGTGATCAACATGCTCTTACAAAGTGATTTTAAGGTGTCAAGGTCAAATTTTGTCATTTCAGTGAGTCTTCAAGTAATATTTGGTCACTAAGAATTAGGTCTAGGGCTTGCTTTCACTCCTTTCAAAGTTGTCCAAATGTTGGTCTATGTCACTATTCAGCTAAGTGTACCATCATTCAAAGGGTTGGAAATTAGACTCAAATACTTTTCCAAAGAGCTATCTTTCACCCAATTTGGACACCGAGAAGGCCTCCAAAAGTCACCTGGAAAAAGGTACGGCGCACTGGGAAGGTGCGGCGCACTGGGAGAAATTTTCCAGTGTAAATTTACACTGGCGCGGCGCACTGGGGAGGCGCGGTGCACTGGGCTAAAAGGCCTGAAATTCATTGAAATTTTCCTCCAAATTGAAAACTATTCATTCCACAAGTAGGTAGGGCCTCCATTTTTGTGTTTCATCCAAGTTTGTGCTAAGGTATGGTGGTTTATGGATGCTAATGACTGAAACAAAAATTCAAACCCTTTCATTTTGAATTTCTCACATGTAAGATGCTGCCTAGGGTTTCAAAACTTGTTTGCCACCAAGTTTACTCTTTTCCATTATTTCTCTTGTCCTTAATTACCTGTTTTCCTTGACTCCATTGTTCCCCATCCCCTAAAGTTACTAAACCCCTATCCTAAATTCCCTTTCCCAAAACTTTCAAAGGTGAAACCCTAAACCCTATCCCACACATAAAACCCCTCAAACCCTCCTACATTTCCCTAATAAAATTTGTCCCAATACTCCCTAATCCCTCACCATTTTTCCCTCCCCTTACTATCCCTTATGTCATTGTTTTCTCTTGGTCACAAAGGTCAAGCACATCATCAAAGGCATTACAAGATAGTGTGGCATATCAACACCTACTTGTCCAAGACAGTTTGTCCACCAACAGACATGACATCTGATCCGTCATATGATCATGAAGAAGAGACACACAGTGATTCACCAATAGAGGTACATGCACCCAAGAGGCCTCATAGAGGTGGCAAAACATCCGTGAAGACCAGAAGGCTGCCCAACGAAGCCTAAATGAGAGGACACCCATTCAGTAGGAGATAGAAGCTGATCGAGAGATTTGGCTCAAGAGGATCAAAATTCACTTAGAGAAGCTATTGGTGAAAGAAAAAAAGGACAATTACATGCTCAGGCACATGAAAAACCATTAATGGGCAAGAAATCATGTTTGCAAGGCACGAATCAGGAATTTAAAGGCAAAACTAAAGAAGGCAATAAGGAAGCGAAAGAGGCAAAGGGAGATTTATTGTCTTCAGATATTGGCTGAAGCTTCTTTAGCCTAGCATGATACTTAATGAAGAAGCTCTAGCCCAAATTTCAAGAAATTTGGAGCAATTTTTGACATTTTGGAAATTTTTTGCAGAAAAAACAGGGTTTTTCTCCCTGTGCGCCGCACCACCTAGTGCGTGCTTTTGCTAGGAAGCTCCAAACTACAAAAATTTTATATTTTTGGATTTGGCATAAAAAATCATGACTGTTGGTGCATGTCCAAGAAGTTTGGGCAAGTTTTGAGTCCCCAGGAGGCCAAAAACACTCAAAAAATGACCTCACTGCCCCTATTTTGACACACAAGAAGTAGTCTTGGGAGATTGAATTTTTGGAGGGGCAAATGGGCACCAAATTTAGAAATTCCACTTGAGTTGGAAAGTAGACAGGTAGGGTTTTCGAAAAAGCACACTTGGGCTCAATTTGGACTTCATTAAGGCCCTCAAAATCAGCTCCAAAGCGGCGCGACGCATACAGATTTTGGTGCGGCGCATAGAGAATTTTGGCTTGTTTTTCATTGTTCAGCTTAGCAATTCGCCCAGTTTTGACCAGTTTTGCTTCTCGAAGTTATTCTTGACTTTTCATGATGTAATTTGACAAACGTGATGTAATATTGGCACATTTTTACTTGTTCTAGAAGATTCATTCACCAAAAGGTGAAATGTGAGTGAATGAATCAGTTTCCTAGCATATAGGGGTAAGTTGTTTGACTACCTAGATTTCAGTTCTTTGTTTATAATTAGTTAAAACAGCTCCTAGAATGACGAGCTCGACCCCTAGAGGCAAGGGAATGGGTTTGGCTTGTCTATATTATGTAATTTCTAAGTCATTTTCATGGTTGGACACTTGGGATTGCTTTGGCATATCATTGTACATTCTATCTCTACATTTTTGGCTAAGGAAAGACCAAGGTTTTGCAGCATTGTTTGGGATCCATGTGGTTTTATGTTTTGATGGTGTGCTTCTCTAAGTAATTGTAAGTTAATTAGTGTTATGTGTATCATTTTCCTCTCTTTTCTTCTGAATTTGAACAAATGAGTGATTAAGGTGGAATCCATTAATTGTTATGCTCTGCCTTTGAATTTGTTTAAATTTCCATGTTTTCATCTGTTTAAGGAGAATTCTTTAGACTATCTTGCTCTCCTTAGCTCCTCACCGGTCCGATCTATTCATTCACTCAATTTAAAGCATCAAAACGATTGCCTTCCTTGCCCCAATCAGAACTCTACAGAAACTGTGCCTCATCCCCGAGCCCAATTTGCCTTTCCCTATTTCCAACACAAAACCCCCAAAAACTCAAATCAAACCCTTATACTTCATACTAGCCTAAAATTAGCTTTTATTTCAGTCATCTCGAGCCCCATCACTTGTCTTTTGCCGAGATCGACCCGGAGAGAGCCCTCTCTTGTCCTCATAGGGCTAGCTACGAGGGTGAGCGTGGTTTGATGTGGACCTAGAACCTTGTCTTTTCAGCCTGAGACAAATCTAGGCTGTAACAGATACAATAAAATATTTCTAAATAAATGCTAATAATGAAATATTTTTTTTAGTTAGTGAAAAAACATTACCTTTAAGTGACAAGACACCTATAGTGATATTTATATGATGGATCTCATTTATAAATGATCATTTTTCATTCCTTCATGATGTAGACATCAAATATTTGTCTCAAAGCATTGAGTATTTAATTGATAAGAATGTTGCTTTAAGCCCACGAGCCTTTAGTGATTTTCCTCCTAGAGTTAGAATTTTGGAACTTAAGGGTTCTTTCTTTATGTTAAAAGGCCACTCTTTTAGCCTACTGTAATCATTTTTTGAAAAAATAGGATATTAGACATCTCTCTATTTTAGAGATAATTTACAACCATCTTAAGCTAGTGTTTGTTTTGTAATATTTTAATATTTTATAAAGAGTTTTATTTTTAATATATTATTGTGCTCTTTGCTATATTTGTGTCTGTGTGTCACATTTCCTATTAGTCCTTTCATTTTTTTCCTTACGTAATCGAAATAAAAGACACATATATACATACTCAACCTTGTAGTCCCAACATATGTTTCCTCACCAACCTAATCACAATATGTACAAATAGATTCGGGGTCATCTTACAAGTGTTACATTACTACCCCCCTTATTTATGCACTATCATTGGTGCATTATATACACAGGTACATTCAAAATTTCAAAAAATATGAGGGTAATCATCCCTTATGGCATCCTAATACTCTCATGTAGCATCCTCAAGAGAGTAGTATGTCCACTACACCCTTATAGGTAAATGGGTAAATTTTGGAGCACCTTGGTCTTCCTATCCAAAATGCACAATCCTTGGACTTGGATATCTTTGTTACAACCCACTTAAAGCATACTCTAATAAATTACATGGTTAGGATCAAACACATACTTTTTAAATAAATAAACATGAAATACATAATCAATGTGCATAGATTTAGGCAATGCAATTGTATATGCTACTACACCAATCCTTTCTAGGATTTCAAATGGACCACAATGTCTAACCTATAATTTTGGGGAACTTCCCAATTTCAATGAACTCTTCTTATCCTTATCTTTCAAGAAAACATGATCACCAACCTTTTATATCCTATTTAATATTCCACTATCTATAAATCTCTAAAACCTCTCATAGGCAACCTTCAATATCTAATTAACTCTCATCATTTTCTCTCTTATTTCCTAGTCAATACATGATTGTCAAAGTCAAGGGGATTCATTAGCAGATCCCATGAAATAAACTTGGTATTTTCCTCAAGTTGAAGTTTGGTGTTTGTATTTGGAATGAAAATCAGTGATTCCTTGGATCAAAATTTGGTGATTTTTCCTGAAATGAAATTCAATGTTTTCACAACACCTTCACAAACAACACATGACTGTGAGCATTTGAGATTTAAGGGCATATCCAAGTATCTAGGCACCCAACAATCCAAATGTTAATAAAGTATCATCACAAACAAGGACTCAAACTCTAACTTTATCAACAAATATGGAAAAGTCTTGATGCAATGGAGAATTTTCCTACAATAGAAAATTCATCAAGTCATATGATAAGGTTCATAAAATGAAGGATATCCGAGTATCTAGGCATCTTACAGTCTAGATGCTAATAAAGAATCCTCGTCAATAATAACCTAGACTCTAGGTTCATTAGACCCAATCAATTAAGAGCATGGTTACATCACAATGTCACAATGGGCTAGTGTCTAATTCTCAAATCTGAAGGAGCTATAGGGGTATCTAGGCATTTGGTAACCTAGAAAATTGGAAAAATATCCTCAATTAACAAAAATACCAGTTTATGGATTCATTAGAGATAACTGAATACATACCATAGTTATAACACAAGGTCACAAGGGGTTAATGGTTAGCACCTGGAGCCAAATGGGTGATGAATAGAAATCAAGCACCTAGAAATATAGATGATTGAAAAAGTGTCATCATTAAAAAATTATTTAGACTTTATATTCACTAGACATGATTTTTGGAGACAATGGTCACAACACAGGGTCAGGAGTGGTTAATGGTTAGCACCTAAAGCAAAAGGAGTGATGAAAAATATCCATGCATATGGAAATCCAGATCATTAACAAAGTGTCATTGTTAAAAAAATACCTGGACTCTAGATTCCCTTGACCTTATTGCTTAAGACAATGGTCACAAGGGATTAAAGACGTAGCACTTGGAGCTAAAGGAGCTAGGATGATATTCCAAAAATATATGTATCTGGTGAGATAAAAGAGTGAGTTTAGTAATTGACCCAGACACCAAATTCACTATAATAGTGAGTCATTTCAAAGGTCACAACACTTGGTCATGTGGAAGAGAGATTAAAGGAAAATTAATTTCTCAAGTAGAAAAAGGTTCTAAGGAAGATTCAAAGAAAAAATTAAAGGCTCGCACCATATATAAATATCTACATGTATTTAAATAAATGGAGTGATTAAGCATGTGTTCCATCTCAGTGCACAATGGTGTATGCAAATGCATGAAGAGAGAATGTGCATGAAGTGGCCTAAGTTTGTATATTGTGCATGAATAGGGGATGAGCAGCGTGATATATGGGTCATTTATAGACATGAAAAACAAAGCTTAAAGATAGTGTGTAGGAATCATGAGGGAGCACATGTGACATATGTAAGAGTACATACCTAAATAGAGTGTATAAAGAAGAATTGTCTGAGATCTGGGCCAGTTGAGAACCTGTAGAGAAGAGTTCAATGTTGTGTAGTATGTCAGATGACTGCAAGTGAACCAAGAAGAGTAAATCACTATTGAGTAAGAAAATAAAGAAGGAGATTTGAATTCAAGAAGTATGAGAGTTAAAGAAAGTTCATTTGGATCTAGTTTTAAAATGTAATGAAATAGAGATGTGACATGAAAATGAGATTTGATCAGTAAATCCAAAGGGGTTTAGTGATTCAACAAGTTGGTTCTTGCAAATCTAAGGGTATTGACATCTCTTACAAGTTGGTTCTTGTAAATATGATGGGTTTGATGTATTCTACAAGTTACTTCTTGTAAATCAAAGGGGATTGGTGTCTCTTGTAGGTTGTGCCTAGAAAGATTGTAAACATAGGTTGGCACATGCATAAATCAAATAATTAAAAGAATTTTTGTGGTTTTCTCCTAGATGGATTTCCATATATATATCCTATGTTAAATTCTCTCATGTGAATCGTGTATTACATTGTGATTGAATGTTTTTAAATAGTGTAAAATTTTATTATAATGATTCACTCCCCCACACACTATAATTGTGAATCAGAAAATCAGTAGCAAAGCCAAGTTGCTTCAAAATCAATCTAACTATTGGAAGGTAGATCTTAAAAGGAGAAATGGATAGTTGGGATGTATATTTTTCAAATAAATATGCTCTATTTGATGGGACCAATTATGAATTTTTTAAAGTAAGAATTATAGTATATTTTATGTCTCTTGGTGTTGACATTTGGATGTTTGTTGAAGATGGATACATAGTTCCAACAACTCCTCCAATAGATCCAAATGGAAGAAGAGATTTTACAAATAATGCAAAGGAAATGAATGCAATTTTATGTGGCCTTATTGAATTTGATTTTTTTTAAGGTAATTCAATGTAAATCTACCAAGAAGAACTTGGATAATCTCTAGAATAACTATGAAGGAGGTGAAAAGGTAAAGAGATTCAAACATCAAACACTCAAAATGAGGTTTGAAAGTATCAAGATGAATGAAGATGAAATATTGCAGGATTCTTCCTTAGAGTTGATGAAGTTGTAAACACCATTAAAGGACTTAATGAAAAGGTTGATGAAGAAATTATAGTTGTTCATAAAGTATTGATATCTCTTCTCATGGGATTCAATGCCAATATTTTAGCCATTGAGAAGATGAAGGATCTAGACAAATTAAAGATCAATGAACTGAATGGAATCCTCATAGTATATTAAATGAGGATTGGAAAATAGATGTTAGGACCAAAGGAAGCTAGCTTCAATGTTTGGAAGAAAACAAAGGAACAAGAGACTAAAGATTTCTTTATCCATGAATTAGATCTAAGGGTAGCTTAACTGTAATGAAGCTAAGGGGATATAGAAAGTATAAAGGTAAGTTACCCCTTAAATTGTTTGATTATGGAAGAATTGACCATTTTTCTTCTAAATGTCCTTACACAATAGTAGAAGATCATGATAAATAAAGACAATATAAGAATATGAGTAGATATCACAAATATAAGAAGGAAAAGTCTCTTAAGAAGAAAAGATTCTGCCTCAAAGAAGATAGTTGTTCATCATAAGACGGAAATGAACATACATCTAATGAAGAGAAATAAGAATGTATGCTCATGGCCATACAAATTTAATATAATCATAAATATAATTTAGACGTTGAGGATGAAGTTGAATGGGAGGTATACCTTGAAGGAAAACTAATTAGTGCTCTATATGAACTAAATAAGGCTAGAAGAAAGAACAAAAGGTTGAAGAATAATTGCTAAATGTAGAAAATAAAATTCATTGTTCTGATTAATAATTAATAAATTTTCAAAAGGATCAATTAGAAGAAGAATAAAATAACAAAAGAAACCCTATTAAAGTAGCTAAAATATAAACAAAGAAGTTTTGAAAGACTAGAAAATGAGAATGCATCCTTAAGAAAGGAGTTATCTAATAAATAAGAAAAGAGAGTCTCAAATGAAAACGAGGAAGAAAACATCCACCTAAGGACCCAACTTGAAGAGGAAAAGAGAAAAGAAGTGTTATATCCAACTTTTCCCACCTTATGTTAGGTAGATAATCCCTAGTCCAACTTCTGACTTGTTGCCCTGAATGCACCCTTATCCCTTCTTGATTATGCACTTTTAACATCTCATTAACTGAAACTTGGTTTCCATTGACTATTAAGTTAGGAAAATATTACAAGGATATTTTTTTTATTTAAAATACCAAAGAAAATATTGGAAGAAGAAAGAGATTGAAAGAAGAGGTGTGAAAAAAATTGCAATATATTGCATTCAATGTTATCAAAATTTGGTTGGAATGGAGCACACGACATTTTTTTTTTCTCCTGGATCCAAATAAATGTTGTTGAATGAGAATCTATGCATATATATAGAGTGAGCGATGAAAATGGAAACACTTGTTGGTATCTATGACAACACTAAGATGAGAATGGCAAGACAATGTTGAACTTGTCATGCTGGGATTTCATTGTTAATTTTTCCCAAAAATAACTATTCAAGTTCCATCTTGAATTTATGAATCTATCTAGTGATATATACAAGTATTCTCATGCACATGGTGCCTTACAACCTCATTTGATATTAATGTATGCGGTCCTTTAAATTTCTTTGAATACCTATCCATATTTTTATTTGTATTTCATATTGCAAAGTCGTACTTGATTCTAGATTCACAATATTTTAAAAGGAAGGAAAATAATTGTTAAAATCAAACGTAGTAGATAAAATATTTTTTCATCCATATTTATTTTTACCTATTCTTCATATGCTTAGTAAGAAAATTTGTTAGATGAAATATTTGTTGGGGTTTTCTTCCAGCACTCATCCATTGCATTGATCCAAGACCATAGTAAAAATCTTCCACACATTAAAAGAGGAGTAATACCTCTAGATAAGTGAGGAGATTCTTTATTGTTCCCTTATGAGCCTCAGTATTGGAACAAGAATGTTGCAACTCCCAAGGCTATTGACTTTAATTATTAACCCAAGGTTTGTACAAACTTAAGAGGTATTGACACAATATGTGTGACATATAATGTTTCCTTCCTTTGCTATCATGATGTAATGGAGTGCATGTACTGAAGTCAAATCGTAAACCAATTGCAGAAAATGAAATGTTCGAAATGGAACCTTAACCTATTGCAAGAAAGAGAGTACAAGGAAAGGGACTGAAATCAAATGCTAAAACACACATTTTTTAACTAACTACTAAGATGCTTTGCTTCAAAATAATGCTAAGTTAACATGTATGCAATCATACTGTCCTAAGCGTGTAGATTGAAACCATCAAACCTTCTACTGTTGTGCATGAAAATGAATAAAATAAATATGTTTTTCTTTTTGTCTTTTTTCATGTGAGAGTGTGAAAGCTAATCTATTTTGGTGATGTGGCAGGTGGCTTGGAGATTATGGTGGATGGTTGGAAGACTTGGGAAACCCTTAGGTGACCTTGTGTGTCTTCCTAGAGGTTTTCCCTCAATTTGGCCTCAAAACAGGCCACTACAGGAAAACTTACAGGATGTACTAAAAACTTACAGGATCCCCTTAAAACTTATAGGATACATCCGAGAACAAAAGGATGGATGTTGAAGGTGATAGAAAGCTTAGGGAAGGTGGTTGGTGGATGGAATGAGGCAAGGGAATTCCTAGGACCACTTCTGAACTCAAAACCAAAGTTGGAAGATGGATGGATTTGCTCAAAAAGCTTGGAGAAGTTTCCTTATGAAATGATGAAATTGGTGAGGGTTTAATGAAGAAGAAAATCAAATTCAAATTGGATGGGATAATTTTTTTTTACTAAATATCATGTCATAGGTCCCTATTCCAAGTGGAATCACTCAAAAATACATCTGTTAATCCATGTAAAAAAATAGGAAACATTACCAGTCGAAAATCTAGAAATTCGAGAACTATTGAGCTAGTAAATATAAAAAATGCCCAACCAAATCAAGAGAAAATGCAATGGGATAATTTTCATTATGAACTAGAATGTTTTTGTGATCTAATGAAAGTCAAACCAACACGATCGAAGCTTGTTAGCATGCTCTAAAAAATAGCAGAACTTTATTATTCTTTGCTAAAAAGGAGGTCCAACAATCTAGATTTGGGAATAAGAAGACTAATCGAAGCAGCTCAATGATTACAATGAACTTAAAAATATTTTCCAATGATGAAATAGTGCTTGTGATCCTGCAAAATAAATTACATCAACCATTTAACTCAATCCTACAACAAGAAATAATTAATACTAAATGCAGAAATAGAAATAAATAAAAACTAGAGATGCATGTGAAAAAGAAGTGAAAAGAAGGAAAGAAAATGATACAAAAGGGATCTGAGGCTCCTGGGATTCCCAAGCCCAACGAAACTCAGCGACCTATGGAGGAGAACAAGATTTAGAAGCTGAACATGACACCAATCTTCATTATTTTCATCAATAAAATTACATCCCTGCAAGAAAATACAATCAAGCTGCAAAAATACGAGTTCTTTCCACAAGAACACGAATGAAAATCTATCCCTATAGAAAAATTCAACTTGGTACTTATATAAAATGATTAGGAATCATTCCCCATGAATGGAAGAATATTTCCCCACCAAAATCCCTTGATTAGTGGAACACATTCCTAGATTTTCTCAATCATTGGAATTCCACAATCTGTGCCATAATTCCATAACATCTTGTTGATTTATTATTTATTATTGATCCTCCTGTAGTAGGGAACAAGTCCCTAAATTATATCCTCCTCCAAATCTTCATAATCTTCCCAATATTCTCATAATATTCCACAAAAATAAATAATATTAGGCACAAATATCCAATTATTCATAAACCTTCCTAATGAATATATTAAAGTTAAAAATAAATTATCTAATGTAGAAAGATAGGTTTAATGTGCTGAAGGATGGTCATAGGCCTTAATTTATGTTTTAATTTAGAGGCATGGGCCTTAATTTATGTCTAATTTAGAGGCCCATCATGCCCCCTACTGAAAGTGTTGTTCATCCTTTGAGCAACTTAGTGACCTTATTGTGCCTCATCCATGGCCCTGGTGGCCTCTCTCTTCTACATAAAGAATCTTGGTTGTAAGTTCTGAAAGGACATGCCCAAAAACATATTTGTGCAAAGAAAAATCATTATTTCTTAAGACCATTATCTTGCCCTTTTCCCCTTATTCAAGATGGGTTCTTGAATAATTTTAAGTTTGGCAAGGTCTTCCACACTCTTATCAACCTTCTGCTACCTTGTTCCACCATTTGGACACCTCTAACACCTTCAAAATGCCTTTAGATGAGAACTAGGACATCCTGTAGTAAGTCTTGTTAAAACTACAGGAAACTAGTTTTGAGCATAAATGATAGTCTGAGGTTAGGGCAGACCCTTAATTAGACTCCCATGCATTTCTTCCATTTTTACGCCCTGGACAAAAGCTAGAAAGAGATTGGAGAGCTCTTGGAACACCTCTTTTCATTACTACAGTTTGAGTTCTATTTTGATGGTGAATTCCTTATTCCTTTTTGTTGCCTTCTTCTTCTCTTTTGTGGCATAGGTTGCCTAATGGTCTTGGAGTTCTTTGTTTTGATTAGGTCTCTCGTAGGCACTGCCATTTTGGGTTTTAGCACAATTTGTTCCTTTCTTCTTTCTTGCAGAAAAATTCCTCCTTCCTGTAGTAGTCATTCATTCTTCCTTCAATGTATTCTAATTATATGGGGCTGATGAGAAGTGATGTAGAGGGATTGGATGATGATGCTAGGGCTCAAAAGGAGTAGTGTAGGTTTTTGAAAATGGAGAGGATGCTCTTCTTGGTTTTTCTCAAGAATGAAATGGGATGGATGAATGATGAATAGATAATGAATATGAAGTGGATGGAGGGCTTGGAGTGCTGTGGTGACTTGGCCTTTGCAAAAATTTATTTTTTTAACTACTATCCTCATTCCTTGAAATCATCACCCTTCATAATTTGACTTTGCATTAGTGAAGGAGTGCGCTGCAATTAACTAGTTGAAGGTGGTTGAGACTACCGACCCATCCTTAGCTTATAAAACCTCATCTCTCATGCATTGACAACAAATTTCTAACTATAATATGCTCAAGAGAAGAGGTCAATAATATTGCATACCTGTACCTACTTGATGGTTGTTGGAGAGACATGCATGTTGCTACTGAGTTGATGTTGATGTGTAGGTGTTGAATGGTGATGTTAATGATCCTGATGTTGTTACTAAGCTCTGGAGGAGTTTCTTTGACCTCTGGATCTCGATGTTGAAGTTGATTGCAAATATCTAGCTACTTCATCATCATATCCCCTCAATTTTTCAAAGAAACCCATCCAATATTGCCTCGTGAATATCTCTAGTACAGGAGGGTGCTGATGAATCCTCACTATGTTGATGGTTTCCTCCTGTCATTTTTCTTTGATGGATGGAAGCTTGTATAGGTCTGATACTAAATTTAAAAATTCTTTATATACAATTCCCTTATGTTGCAATCACTTTCAACAAACTAGAAGGGTTTTTATGTTCCTCTTACTTGGAAACATGCGGGGAAATGTAGATCCTACCTCCTTAACACTGCTTGATGAAGACAACCTCTATTTTTCCCTTTTAAAATTGCTCACTGCCATTCCTGTAGGTGCTGTTCTGTATCTTGTAGGATCTCAGGGAATCCTGTAGGTTTTGAGGGCAACGACTTGTTTTGTCCATATCTCCCAAACGGTAGAATGATTGACCTGAAACTTTCTGAGAATGTTTCCATCATCATTATGCACCTCCCCATAAAATAAATTTGGTCAATGGATGCATGGATCTCGAGAAAAACTAAAAATGGATGAAGGTGATGGAGGTCAATTTATTGGAAACCATGCAGTGGAATGCGCTGGAATTTCTTGGGCATGTTACCATCATCCATATGCATCTCCCCATGAAACATCCTTTTAAATGGATGCACGAATATCGATAAAACGAAAAAATGGTTGTAGGTGATAGAGGTTTATTTCTCGAAAACTGTGCACTAGAATTCGCTGAAATTTCTTGAGAATGTCACCATCATCCATATGCATCTCCCCATTAAACAACTTGGCAAATGGAAGTACGGTTTTCAAGTTATGGAAAAAACAAATTTCTACTCTGCGTATTTTTGTATCTTGTAGTAAAACAGATCATCCTGTAGTTTTTTAGGACAGTAAGCAAATTGAATGGTAGAAGCTTGAGAATGATGAGTGGATGGAGAAAATATATGAAGGTGATGGATTGGCATGGCCTTGGCCTTGTTGGAGCATTTGAGCAAAGGAGGAGAAAGTCAAAATTTGACTTCTTTTGACTAGGCTTGACCAATTTTCCTTTTGGTACCAACTTGTTCTTGTTGCTTGCAGATGTTGGAGAGTACATGCATTCATCAAAGAAATACATGAAGAAAATATTTTTTATTTATTTTTTCTTCTAGGCCTACTAGCCACCTCAAGGAGGTTTTCAACTAGTAGGTCTACCTAGGTGCCTCAAAGGAGATTTTCACCTATGATCTTTTTCTTTTTTCCTCTTTTTTTCTTTTTCCCAACCTATTAACCGCCTCATGGAGGTTTTCAATCAATGAGCCAATCTCAAGCGCCTCCAAGGAGGTTTTCACCTGAGATTTTTATTTTTTCTCTTTTTTTTCATTGTTTTTTTATTATTTTTATTTTTATTTTTTCTACCCTACCCTACTTGAAAAAAAAATCACTTTCAAGTATAATAATACTTATAATGGAGCCATTTTCACATCAAGATGACAGACAAAATGATGTGCAAGATTTAAATTTATATTTTGACATGTACTTGGATTTGAAAGATAAAATTATTTGACTTTGATGATATCAAGCACATTTGAAGAAGAGGGTATTGCTGCAACTTAATGACTATCTGGAACCATATTTTAATATAGTTGTGATGCCCCTGGTCCACTTGCTGATTTCGATCATCTTGGATGTCTTCTTCTTCCATGACCTTCAAATCTTCCTCTTTTTTCTCATTGTTGTCTTGAACACACAAAGTACTTGATGATAGCCATGAGGGAGATTTCTCAATCTCTGATTTTGATGTCTGCTCTTCATCAAGTGCAACCCATGATTCTTTGATCTTCTCTTTCAAATCTTCTTCTTATGGATGTCGTCCTTCAATGATATCAATAGACTCCATTTTTTGCAATACTCTTCCTAAGCTATGGTGAATACCATTGAGCTCAAGAGGAGATGTTTGGAAGTGTTGTACCTCAGCATTGTAAGAGGGTTGAGCTACTTCCATGTGTGGGTTTGGAAATGGTGGTACAGGCAGTTGAGTGGGAGTGGATATTTGAGATGGATGTGGTTGGGGTTGTGGTTGTGGTGGAGGTGAATGGTAAGGATAACATGGAGTTGGGTATGGAGGATATTGAAGAAAATATTGAGGATATCATGGATGGGTCCCATAAGTTCCTTGCCAACCTTGTTGCCAAGATTGGTTTTGTGGTTGAGATGGCCAATGTTGCCAATGAAATGGTGTTTTCCAATTACTTTGAGGTGGATATGCATAACCTTGAAATTGTGAATTAGGTTCTTGCATCATACTAGGTTGAATAGGCTTCCATGTTCCTCTTGGAGCTACATAACATTGCTGCATTGGCAATTGACTTGCTCCATTATCTTCTTGGTGAACTTCCTTCAACCTTGGTAATGAGGAGCAACATTTAACATCATGTGATTGTGCATGGACAACACAAACATCTTATTTTTTCTTATTTTGTATTCTTAACATTTATGCTTGTTTGGTTAGATTTCTAAGAATTTCTATCTTAAAATCATCAAACAAATTTCCAAGTTTAGATTGACTTACCGATATTAATGTTGATTTACCTACTCTTTCCCTTCCTCTTTATATGTGTTTGCGTGTTTCACAAATTTCTTCAAATGATAATTGGTATACATCACCTCTACTCATGAGATCAAGGAGATCAATCCACTCATCCCTACCTATTCTAAGTAAGAGTGTTTTTAGTGTGTTGGATCCTAAATTATGTAGTTTTTCCCTCTTAATATTATACATGAACCCCTCTATTAGATCTTCAAGGCTTTCATCTTATCTTTGATTCATTCTAAATATTTCTTCCTTAAAATCACGATCTTTATATTTTTCATTAAATATCTTTTGCATATCATTTCATGATCTTATTGAATTAGTTCCTAAACTCATGAACCATTTAAGAGCTCTATCCTTCAATGTTGCTGGAAACAATCTCAGTTTTTTAATAAGTAGCCATAAGATCTACAAACAATTTCAAATTCAAAGAGAAAGATTTCCGGATCCTCTAACCTTAGACCATGAAATTTTGAAAGAAAAGATGGAGGGATGTTCTTCATGTGCACACTACCATTAGTATCTTGAATGGGAAATTCGAGAGGATCTTCCTCCTTGTCATCATCTCCATCCATTTTTTCTACATTATTTTCCATCTCCTCCTTCTTCTACCTACAAAAGTGGATGGTGATATGGCTCTTACTGCGCCATGTGATCAAATGGGGAGGGTGGGTTGGTGTTGGAGAATTTTTTGTTTCTATGATTGAATTAAAACACTAATGCAATGCACTTTTCCTATTTTTAAAATGAAATATGCCTAATGCAATTATTTTTTTGTTTTTGTAAAAAGTAAAAAGAAATGAATCAACTAGGGAAGAAAACAATGCATACTTTGACATATCCTCGGCAACGGCGCCAAAAAGTGATGAGCCTCGGTATCGCAACAAGAATATTGCAACTCCCAAGGCTACCAACTTTAATTATCAACCCAAGGTTCGTACAAACTTAAGAGGTATCGACACTATATGTGTGACATATAATGTTTCCTTCCTTTGTTGTCATGATGTAATGGAGTGCATGTATTAAAGTCAAATCCTAAACTAATTGCAGAAAATGAAATGTTCGAAATGGAACCTTAACCTATTGCAAGAAAGAAAGTACAAGGAAAGAGATTGAAATCAAATGCTAAAAGACACATGTTTTAAGTAAATTCTAAGAGGCTTTGCTTCAAAATAATTCTAAGTTAACATGTATAAAATCATACTGTCCTAAGCATGCAGATTCAAACCCTCAAACCTTCTACTGCTGTGCATGAAAATGAATAAAATAAATATGTTTTTCTTTTTCTCTTTTTTCATGTCAGAGTGTGAAAGCTAATCTCTTTTGGTATGTGGTAGGTGGCTTGGAGATGATGTTGGATGGTTGGAAGGCTTAGGAGACCCTTATGTGACCTTGTGTGGCTTCCTAGATGTTTTCCCTCAATTTAGCCTCAAAACAGGCCACTATAGGAAAACCTACAGGATGTACTAAAAACCTACAGGATCCCCTGAAAACCTACAGGATACAGCCGAGAACAAAAGGATGGATGTTGAAGGTGATGAAAAGCTTAGGGAAGGTGGTTGTTTGATGGAATGAGTAAAGAGAGTTCCTAGGACCACTTGAGAACTCAAAGCAAAAGTTGGGAGATGGATGGATTTGCTCAAAAAACTTGGAGAAGTTTCCTTGTGAAATGATGAAATTTGTGAGGGTTTAATGTCCAAGAAAATAAAATCCAAATCATATGTGAAAACTTTTTTTATTAAGTATGATGTCTTAGGTCCCTATTCCAAGTGGAATCACTCAAAAATACATATGTTAGCCCATGCAAAAAAATAGAAAAACATTACTAGTCGAAAATCTAGAAATTCGAGAACTAGTGAGCTAGTAAATCTAAAAAATGCCTAACCAAATCAAGTGAAAATGAAATGGGGTAATTGTTTTTATGAACTAGAATTTTTGTGTGATCTAATGTGAGTGGAACCAACTCAATCAAAGCTTGTTAGCATGCTTTAAAAAATAGGAGAAATTTACTATTTTTTGTTAAAAAGGAGGTCCAGCAATCTAGATTTCGGAATAAGAAGACTAATCCAAGGAGCTCAATGATTACTATGAACTTACAAAGCTTTTCCAAGGATTAAATAGTTTTTGTGATCCTGCAAAACAACTTATATCAACCATTTAACTCAATCCTACAACAAGAAATCATTAATACTAAATGCAAAAATAGAAAGAAATAAAAACTAGAGATGCATGTGAATAAGAAGTGAAAAGAAGGAAAGAAAATGATACAAAAGGGATTTGAGGCTCCTCAAATGCCCAAGCCCAAGGAAACTCAGAGACCTATGGAGGAGAACAAGATTTAGAAGCTGAACATGACACCAATCTTCATTATTTTCATCAATAAAATTACATCCCTGCAAGAAAATAAAATGGAGCTGCAAAAATACGAGTTCTCTCCACAAGAACACGAATGAAAATCTATCCCTAGAGAAAAATTCGACTTGGTACTTATACAAAATGATTAGGAATCATTCCCCATGAATGGAGGAATATTTCCCCACCAAAATCCCTTGATTAGTGGATCTGGTCTCTTGATTAGTGGAACACATTCCTAGATTTTCTCAATCATTTGAGTTCCACAATAGGTGGCATAATTCCATAATATCTTGTTGATTTACTATTTATTATTGATCCTCCTGTAGTAGGGAACAAGTCCCTAAATTATCTCCTCCTCCAAATCTTCATAATCTTCCCAATATTCTCATAATATTCCACAAAAATAAATAATAATAGGCACAAATATCCAATTATTCATAAACCTTCCTAATGATTATATTGAAGTTAAAAATGAATTATATAATGTAGAAAGAGAGGTTTAATGTGCTGAAGGATGGTCCTTAATTTATGTCTAATTTAGAGGCCCATCATTCCCCACAACATTTTATCTCAATGTTGGTCATTTTACCTTGACCATAAAAGGAATTAACAATAGCACAAAAGTATGGCCTTCATCCATATAAATTTTGTAATCATAGTAAGAAAACCAATAATACAACAAAGTATTAAAAATATTGGTCATCTAATAATCATGTTTCCCGGTGACTTGGACTAAAGTATAAAGGAAATGGGTGTTTTTTTTGTAGTCTCTGTCATGGATCTCACTGCTTCCCAATTGGACTCAACAATAAAATTGAGAACCATAGTAGAACATGAACCACACGAATGAACCTAGGATACACAACACTTCCCCAAACTCAAGCCCTATAACATAGACTCACAATAATAGAGATTTTTCCTCCAAAGAAAAGAGGTATGTTCCTTTGACATTTGAATGCCTCCAAGAGAAAACAATCCAGGAAAACAAAAATATCAAAGGGAAATTATTGTTCCGCTTACCAATGGTGTTAAAGTACATTCACAGGAGAATGGGGCCATCTTCCTCCTCATTCGCCTCTGCATAGGGTTTGTGCAAGCTCATTATTTCCATTGTCCTTTTCTAGTATAGGTGTGTGCTGGCATTGTCCTTATCCACTCCTTAAACCATCCTTTCCTATTAATGTGACCTCTCTACTGATGATGTAGTCAAACTGGGTTCTGCTCCTTCCCATTAGTGATTGTCATGTCCTTCATATATTGACAATACATAACTCCTCAATCATCCCTAACAACTACTAATTATCGACTCATGGTGATTATTAAACTTTCATTTAACCAGGTGGGTCACTGCCCTCATCCTAGCCCACCCCTTGTATGTCTCTTCATCCTTCTAATGTGGAATGATCTCGCTGCTCCAGTGCTCGGAAGTCATCCTTTAGTTGTTTGTCCACCATGTCCTCCTTGGCCAGCTCGATGATCAACCTGGCACTCTCGCTCCCCTCGTTTTCCACTATGTATGCCAATGCATTAACTGAGCATCTTACTAAGGAAAACTCGATCATTTTCAACTCGCGCCAATGGTCCTTAATCCTTTAGACTATCAGGATGAGGTGTCAATTCTTCATGAATTTATTCATTTGAGAGCCACATTATAGTCTACGTGTCACTTGGACAGATGATTTAAAATCCCCCTCCACTATTAAATTCACCATTCTCCCTCGTCGCAATGTTTCCAGCCCCTGCTCCAGGGCTTGGAACTCTGTTGCATTGTTTTTGTTTTCTCCCATATTGATGAAGTATAACCTTTTAATTTTACCTGTCAATTCCTAAATGATTCCTTTGGCTCCAGAATTTCCCAGGTTTCCCTTGATCACTCAATCGAAATTCAATTTCCAAAAACCCTCCAAAGGAGCCTGCCACATTGTAGAGCCTAAATTTCTATGGCTTTCTCTAGATCTTTGGTTGGAACCACTCAGGTAATCTAAGTTGAAAGAAATTAAAATTCTTGCTTCCTAAGAGGAAGCTTGTTCCCCTGAGGTTTAAATTCTTCTACTATTGATGGTTTCCTTAAGATGATGGTGAATTTCTTCCATCAGTTTTGCAACTAGGAGATTTTTATCATAGAATATTCAATGGTTGTGTTCCTTCTAGATTGACTAGAGGGTAAATCTTTGAATCAAGTTCTAGGTCATATTCACCACTTCTCTCTTAATATATTGTAACTACCATTTTCTAATTGTTTCTTGTATACTTTCCTTGTTTATATCAGTTTGTCTGTAGATAATGGTAAGTCATTCCCATATAGATTCCATGTATCTACGGGTGTTTAGAAGGTGGTTATGGTTTTCTTCTTCCCTCTCACATAGGTAGCACCATGATGGACATATCATCCCCTATTTAACTAAATTCTCCTAGGTTATCACCTTCCTATGCAAGATTAACCACATAAACATTTTAATTTTAAGCCAATGAGAGGCCACCTAGATTTTACTCCAATATGGGTCATTGAATTCGAGATGTTTACCTCAAAGGAAAGCCTTGGATTCCTTGAGGTTGAAATCTTCCCCTTCTCAATGCCCCCAGCAGATTTGGTACCGGTCATTATTCAATAGTATTTTTCTTTTGTTAAGTTCATTTTTGATATCTTGTATGTATAAATCACTCATATTTTCCTAATGGAGGATGTTTAAGTTCCATTTTCTCCATTTGTTATTTTCCAATCCTTGAGCCCAAAATTGGTGGACTTCCCTATGCCCTTGTATCTCCGTGGCTACCTGTAGACCTAGCCATTCTAGTTTTTTTAATTTTGAATGTTGTTTCTAGGCATCCTCCCAGAATAAGGAGTCCTTTCTATTACTATTTTCCCAAAATATATGATATTGTAAAATTTATCTATTAGTCCATGCTAGGTTCCATATAGTCGACCCCTGGATTGAACCCATCAGTGTTACTAGGTATTTTAATTGAAAATTAGGGGAATATTTTTCTTTCCATAGTTTTTTTCATGGTTTTTCTCATCCTTTTAACTATTTCCACCACAATTTGGCCTCATTTTCCCTGTTAATTATCTCAGGGTATTGGATCCCAAGGCCTCCTACATTCTTAGGTTTATAGATTGTGCTCCATGCCACCATTGCCCAATTTTTTTTCCTCTACCCCTTGCCACAAGAAGTTTCAACATCCCTTATTTTTTCAAGCACTCCCTTAGGTGCATGGAGAACAAATAACATATACCCTGGGATAGCCTGCAACAACCCCTTTACTAGTACCAATTCCCCTGAAAAATTCAACACTCTCACCATCCATCTTTTAACCCTATATTCAAGGTTGGAGATTACTCTCTCCCACTTGGATTCATTCTAGGCTTGCACTGTTAGGGGAACCCCTAAATACTTAGAAGGGAGGTGTTTCCTTTGGAACCCTAGAATAGTTGATAGATTTCCCTAGATAGTAATATGAGTGTTAAAAGGGAAAATCATAGACTTTGACTGGTTTAACTCCATACCTGACGCCTGCATGAAGGTCTCCAGAATGGATTTAAAATAATCTGCCTCCTTTATTGTAGGAACACCATGAAGCATGATATAATCTATAAATTGTTGATGAGTGGTCGCTTGAGCATCCTCATGTAGCTTAAGTCCTTTTATGTCTCCTCCTCTGTTGGCTGCTCCTATCGCCCTCCAAAGTCCTTCCATCATTAAGACAAACAGGAAGGGTGACAATGGGTCCCCTTGCCAAATTCCTCTAGACGAGAAGAAAGGTTTTGATGGGGATCCATTAATTAGAATTGAATAACTAGGTGATTAGACCATTTCCATAATCCAGTTGATCCAATGTTCATCAAAGCCAAATTCTTGTAACACTGCTACCATGTATTCCCAGATGATCTTGTCATAATATTTAGATAAATCTAATTGCATAATCATACTGGCCTTTTCCTAGGTCTTCAACGAGTGCGCTACTTTGTGCACCTAGATTATATTGTCCAAAATTTGTCTCCCCTCAATAAAACCCAATTGTTCCTCTGAGATCTGATAAGGAAGAATTGCTTTCATCCAATTAGCTGCTACTTTGGATATGATTTTATATAGGATGTTTCATAGAGCTATCGGTCTAAACTTTTCATGGGTAATGGCCAATTCCTTCTTGGAAATAAGGGATATAAAATTTTAATTTACAGCTTTGAGAATTGTTGTTGACTCTTGGGATTTTTCTACCACCTCACAAATATCATATTTGATGATTTCCCAACAAGATTTAAAGAGATCTATAGTAAATCCATTCGGTGCAGGGGCTTTTCCATTATCCATTTCACTCACTACCAATGTCACTTCCTCCATGGTGACTGGCTTATTTAAATTCTTGTTATGCTCTTCAGAGAGCACCTTCGGGGTATTTCTCACAATCCTTTCGATATATTCCCCTCTCTACACTTGGGGATTTTTAGCTATCTTTTGGAAGTGTTGGACCAAGATCTCCTCAATGTCTTCATGAGCCTCAAAATTCCCCCCCCCCCCCCCCCCCCCTCTCATCCTTTATTCTAAGGATTATGTTGGAGTTTCTATGATCAAGTGTTGACTGGTTAAATAATTTAGTGTTTCTCTCCCCTCCCTAAGCCATAGCACTCGAGGTTTTTGTCTTTGTATAATTTCCTCTTGTTTAAATATATCCTCCCACTTCTTCAATAACTCCATCTCCTCTTATTTAATTTCCTATGCGTAACCTTCAAAGATCATCCATTGTTTCAGTGCTTCCATTTTATGTTCCAATTCCTTTTTTGCTTCAAATATGTTCCCAAATTTCATCTTATTCCACTGCTTTAACTTCATCCTAATTTGTTTTAACCTATCCTGTAGGGTGTACATTTTTGAGCCAATGACTGGGATCCATTCATCTCAACATCCCTTGATATTCACCATGAAGGTATGGTGCTCTAAACAAAAGGCTTCAAATATAAAGGGCCTATTTTTGGGGGTACCAACCAGCTGTAGCATTAAAAGCACTGGCCAATGATCACACCCCCCATAAGGAAGGATATTTTATGTTGCATCTACCCCTTTCAAGAGTAAATCTTCCAAGATCAAAAACTTGTCAAGTCTAGATGCCACTTGATGTTTCCCTATCCACTTATTACTCCAAGTGAAGCATCCATTCATTGTTTCCATATCAATGAGGTTGTTCACCTCAATGAATTCCTTAAATGCTTCATCATATTTATATAATCTTTCCTGGTCACCTTACTTCTCTGATAGATAGGTTATCATATTGAAATCTCCCACCAAGACCTAAGGGAGATTCCCTTTCCTTCTGTTTATCTTACTCAGATCTTGTAGAAGCTTGATATTCCCGTCAATTATTTGAGGCCCAAAAATATTTGTAAACACCATTGTACTCGGGGTTCTTATAACCTTCATTTCTACTGATAATTATGATCTATTGGCTTCAGAGTCCATTAATATCAAATATTCATGGTTCCACCAAATGGCCAATCCCCTTTCTGAGCCCTGTGCTTCCACCTCCACTATGTCATACCTTCTCCCTAATTTCCTACTTAACTCCTTTATTTTC